>JAOUQW010000028.1:6068648-6104731 GCA_028565825.1 Olivaichthys viedmensis | reverse complement strand
AGGGGGGGAGGGGGAGGGGGGGGGGAGAGGGGAAGGGGGGGGGGGGGGGGGGGAGGGGGGGGGGGGGGGGGGAGGGGGGAGTTGTTCTTTCACACCCACAATCAGTGCTAAGCAGCATTCTTTTTTTTTGCAGCCTCCATTGATATGAGAACAGCGTACAGAGACAAAGGACATAATAGTAGCACATGATTTTAGAAAACAATAATGAAAAAAATATTTTTTTTTTAAAAAGGTCAAATGCACGAATAAGAAATGTAAAAGAATTCATATGCTAGGTGAATCTCTTTTGGCCTTCACACACATTTTAAAAAAAAAAAAAGAAAAAAAAGAAATTGATGCGTGTGAATGAATTTAAATATAGGATCCACACAGACAGAGTATTAATAACAGTAATGATTTACAAAAACACTCAAATGTACACACACACGCACGCTATCTCTCACACAGGCATACAAAAAGGCTAAGTCCTGTAATCTGTAAGTGATGCATGATAAGAACTCAGAATATTGAATCCCTCTCTCCTAATGAAATCCCTGTGCTTATGGGCAACGTAGTTCCAACTAGCCAGAGGGGCTTCAATCTGGAAGAAGGCAACAGTTCACGTTTAGCCCAATTCTGGGCAAGTCAATGTGTGTTAGCTCTAAAATAACATATTACAGACAGACACCAAACCAATGGGAACTTAAAAAAAAAAAAAAAAAAACACAAAGCAGGAGCAAGAATGTAGTTGAAACACAAGGTACTTGAATGGGACACATAAAAATATGTAAAAAAAACCCAAAAAAAAAAACCCTTTGCTTCAATGAGAAGTTCTACATAATAATTCAATGATTATGAAATCTATTTCTTGACTTGATTAAGTCCTGGGAGAGACAGTCACCATCAATGATAATCACCGATATCTTCATTTATTTTCGGTCTGGGCAGGCTAATCTTTGAGGGCTTTTACTGATGGATGGTGCTGAGCAGGGGCTACTGCTCCTAGTCTGGCCCAATCAGAGAACAGTTCACTAAAGCAGCTACAGATGTATGGAGCTCCATCCTGATATGCGTTGTACACGTACACATACATACACTTAATCTGAATGTGCTCAATACTCATTTTCTTACACTTCTGAAAGAATTAAATAAAAACAACCCACAGTGTGTAGCTGCACAACCTTTTTTTTCCCCCGCACTGTCTCAGCAATACACACACTCACACATGCACACAATATTCTGATATTCTAAAAGGGAGGCAACTGGTAAACATCACCTAAACACCCTCTGCTCCTCAAAGGAAGACAAGGCCACCGTTCCCACGTTTCTCTGCTCAAAAGACAGACTCTTCTTCTCCCTCTCTCTCTCCATCTCATTCTTCGTCTCAGTAAAGTGAAGTGATGGGGAGATTCATTTACACATGTATGTCTGTTATTTTGGCTCTGCCTCAAGACCACACCTTTAAGAAGTGAAAGGATAGTGTAGAAAGGTAATCCACAAGCTCTCTCCTTCCCACTTCCTGTCTTTCTTCGCCTCTCCACCAGAGCCGATGTGAAGAGTGTGTCCGTCCATCTCTCTGTACGTCCTCGTGTGCGTGCGTGTGTGCTCAGAAGATCTCGGGCAGTGTGACGTTGCGTAGGAGCCACTGTTGCGAGCGGCTGCCGCTGCAGTCTTTGACGCTGGGCACCTGGCTGTCATCCTCTGATGCTTTATCCAAGCACTGATTGCTGTTCACGTGCACCAGGGTCAGCTTCTGCAGAGGGAGAGAGAGGGAGAATGTACCACAGATTTGTTTTTTCAGTGACGGTGTGAACAGCAAACTTCACATTGAATCTGACATTTTCAATTCCAATTTGGGTCACTTTCATATGTGAAACTTAAATCTGACCCGCAGTTTATTGATTTAACGTCAATCCAACTTGAGGTTTGTTATAATATCGCGCAGGTGGAACATTATGGGTGGAGCGTTGTTTTTGTTTATGGCTGGAAGGTAACCCTGAGGTGTCGAATCTCGTGAGATTCATGTCTGTTCACTGGAGTCATTGTTACCATAGAAACATGTTACTGAACATGTCAATCCAAATTCATTCATTCCGACTGCTGATTCCAAATGAATTGTTTACATGTACCCTAAACTCAGCGCTCGGTTCAAAATCTCTGTTTACACACATGTTGCATGTAATGTTAAAGTCATGTTGATTACGTTCTATTTTGATTATCTATTTATTTATGTTTGTATTGTTAGGTCTAAGCAGGGCACTCAATTTCTAGCTATAACAATTGAGCTTTTGTGCATGTGGGTCAGTTCAGAAGCAAGACGTGTTTAGATTAATGTGTGAACAATCGAAAGAAGAAAAAAAAGGTTTAGTACACACATACAAACTAAAAAAAGAAAAGAAGTATTTACACTGCCGTTTTTGTGTGTGATCTTAAGTGTGCAGTGTGTCGTAAAGTTTGAAATTACATAGGATGTAGAACATATGGAGAACTCACAGACTGCGCACACACACACACACACCTTAATGGGTAAGTGATGGTAATTTATGGTAATACATGCAGGAGAGGTAGTCGCTTTGACAAGTGATCACCTAATCTTTGTCACTCTACCTCACTCTCTCCCTTTTCCCTTACTCCGTTCACTCTTTCATTCCTCCCTCACTCTCTCCCCCTCTCTCAGTGTCTAAGACAGAACTTTTATCGACAGAAGGCCTCTGCTGCAGGCTCTTATTTCGCTCCTTCACCCCCTTGGGCATGAGGCCAGCGTGAAGAGGGGGAGGAGAGGCAGGGATTAGAGTGACATTTCCGCAAGGCAGCGATAGCTTCAGTGGAATGCAGAGCGCACTTTTCAGAATGGCCCTGCTCTAATCTCTCTCCCCCTCTGCACAGTGCCCTCAGCTCTTTAACTCACTGAAGCATCAGCATGATATTTAGACAGTGACAGCCATTTGAATCTAACCATACCATCCCTCCAACACAGCAGGTGGTCTAATGCAGACTACAAGATGTGTGTGTGTGTGCGCACGCTTGTGTAAACGCACACCACACATCCTGCAGAATAAGAGCCGACTTATGACGTGGAAGGCAATCAAGCCCCCTTGAGGTGAAACATCTGAGTCAAGGGCACACACACACACACACACACACACACACGTGCACACACGCGCTCACACACGCGCGCGCACACACACACATGCACATCTACAGCAAAACATGAGGGAACCCATTAATCAACACTAAATTCACAGTGGTTCTGGTTATCTGACACACACACAGTCAACTCTAAAATTATTGGCACTCCCAAAGAGAATGGGCAAACATTTTTCCTCTAACAAAAAACTCTCTCATAAGAAACTCTTTTAAAAACCTATGTGG
This sequence comes from Olivaichthys viedmensis, assembly GCA_028565825.1. NCBI lineage: Eukaryota > Metazoa > Chordata > Actinopteri > Siluriformes > Diplomystidae > Olivaichthys > Olivaichthys viedmensis. The sequence continues at coordinate 6,101,380 of JAOUQW010000028.1, read as the reverse complement.
AACAACTATTGGCACCCCTAAAGAATATATAAAACAACTGGTCATCCTTAGAAGAAAAAAAAAAATCAATTGTTTTTAAAATGGCTCTCACGCGCCCCCACACAGAAAATTAACAAATGCAAGAATATAGTTCCTGGAGACTAACTATATTCTTGCATTTGTTAATTTTCTGTGTCTCTGGGGTATAAATATGAGGTTGAACACATGTAAAATCTTTGTCATCCTTCACCATGGAGAAAACCAAAGAGCTTTCAACACAAAAAAAAACAAAAAACCCCACCTTAAACACAATCAGGGCTATAATTAAAAAAGGCTTCAAAAGTCTGGAACAGTTGAAAGCTTGCCAGGAAAAGGACGCATACTGTCAAAATCAATGTTTTACATTAGCCATCTTAGTCTCAAATCTTCAAATCTCCAGATTTGAACTGTGGGGGTGCTGACCGTTTTAAAATTGTTTTGCAAAAATAAATTGCACTATGTGAGGAAACTCTACAGTATCCTTGTATGTTTATGCTCAAAATATCACTTATTACATGCGGTATTCATTTTCATGAAGGGTGCCAATAATTCTGTAGTCGACTGTACACACTCCCACACTCACCATGGGGTCGTAGTCCCACAGCTGGTTGCCTTTCAGATGATGGCACTTGAGCATCATGACAGGCCCATTCAGTTTGGACACATCTAGACACAGGTCATCTGTCCGGATCTCCTTATTGGCAGTGTAGGAGAAAACCTGCAGAGAGTACACACACACTACATCCTTTTCTTCGTGTAAAGAAAAAAATCTTGAGAGGGTAATGATAAGACGATAAAAGAGAGAAATGTCCTGACCTGGTTGCCTCCCATACCATGACAGTTGAAGATGCCCACTTTCTCATTCTCTTTCCTGGCCATGTTGTCCAGACACTGGTTAGTTTCCACATTACGAATCTGTAAGATTCACAGACAATTATAAGACACACACACACACACACACACAGCTAGAAAAAATAAGATCAATTAAAATTCTGCTCAGTTGAAATGAAGTGGAATGGGTGTTCTTACTGCTATTATCAATGCCATTATGCTGCTAAACCTTAGAGAGAGTACATTTTATCCCCTCCACTTCACTGGGCTGATTCTGTTCAGCTACTGCCATTAATCATTAAAGCTGCATGTTATTTGGTAATTAATATTTCTCAAGAGGTAGCTTCAAAGCAGTTAGCTACATTTTAAATGTAGCTTTAGTGCAATTAAACACTTTTCTTCTGTTGTGGTTGCTTTGCTGCAGCTTACATGCTTCTAGTGGATTGTAGCTGGCAGTTTGATTAAATATATTTCTGCAGTAGCGTTCCTTTGCCCAGACATAAATAAATCTGTTCATGACTGGCCCTGTGTCAAACATGTAAACACGGGTAATTACAAAAATACAGTCACACCAGCGGGGAAGTACAAAAATACAGTCACACCAGCGGGGGAGTATCGACTAGCTGAGAGACAACCGTGCCAACTGAAGCTCGTTCACACACGCGCACACACACACAGCTTTAGATTTGTGTGGCATGAGTGAACGCCGAGGATTAAATTAGGATGAATTCACTCAAATCTTCCATGGCAGTACTGAACGTTTTACACTCCGCATTAACTTTAGCCCAGCCAAATAAAAACATGTTTAATGACCAATGACCTCCTGTCCCAGCCACACCCTTGGGCTACACCCCCTGTAATTGGCTATGTTTATGGTGACATCACACCCTGCAAATGTAGTTGTGTGTGCATCACTGTGTGCCTCGTATGTGAAAATGAGACGAGACGAGAGAGCTCAAAGAGTGCCTTTGACATCATAGGGCAATGGCAGACACGAGAGAGATGGACAGACACGGGACGGACGAGTGTCAGCTGAAGAAACGGAGAAGACTCACAGGCTGTCAAACATCAGTGACAAGGCACATGTTTTTTTGAGAAGAGAGATGGAGAAAAAGAGAAAGAGTGAGAGGTTCACAAGCCAATGAAAGGTGGCAGATGCAGAGAGAGAGAGAGAGAGAGGGGTAAAGAGAGCACAGGATACAGAGATGCACATGAGCAAAGGAGGACAGAGACAGACTGATTGAGCACGGGTAGGAAAGTGACAGCGTAAGAGACAGAGAGGGAGAAGATGAGTAATGGTGGCATACTAATAATACCAGAAGAGAGAGGCGCCTGGGTGAATAGAAATATCTCATTTACGTACTGGAGTGGCTGGATTAATGAAAACTAGAACCCTGTGCTACAGTCTATATTAGTCTCGTTCTTTCACTTTTCACTCTTTTCTCGGTTTCTCATACACACGCCTATACACACCACGCCCAGGACCTTGCTAGCATGCAATATGCCACATATCTTACACAATATTAAAAATATATACCCCGTGTATATGCATGAGGGTGTATGAGTGTGAGTGTGTGTGTGGGTGTGTGTGTTACCTCTCCCAGGGAGTAGTAGTGGCGTGGGATTTGGGAGTCAGGATAGACGTTCTCCAGGTACCAGGAGAAAGGCTTACATTGTAGCTTCTGTCTCAAGGCAGTCCTGGGCGAGACGTCCCCATAGTCCACCTTTGTCACACCTTCACACATGTACACGCAAACACACACATACAAGCACAGGGTAGTGAAAAACATTGTAGGAACAAGAAGAAAAGACGGGGAATACAACATTTATTGAAGGAAATCTTGTTTGAAGAGTAGATTCTCCTCCAAGCAGAGTAATTCTAGCTCTCTTCCAAATGCGCGCACACACACACACACACACACACACACACACACCTCTGGGCTGCAATAGGAAATATTGACAGTGACGTTAATATCCATTATGTTCCATCTCTGAGTCAATAAAGGCCTTTCCACCCAAGAGCACTGATGATACAAATACCCTAATACCCCAGAGAGAGAGAGAGAGAGAGAGAAAATGTTTTGTGTGACTGACCAGGCGAGATGATGTAGAAGAAGTTCTTAAACTCGTCCATCCAGACCTCGGCCAGGCGTCTGTTGTTCTTATTGATGATCTGGCCTGTCCCCCCAGGAAACGTGTACGGTGTGGCCTTTCGGAACACGTGACCCACATGAGAACATGTCACAATCTCCAGGGTCCCACCACACTGCCAGATCTGAGACACACACAAACAAACACATTAGAACAACTAACACACACTTTATCCTTTTGTATGACGCACCCCATTAGCAGATATAAGGCGATCAGGTCTGCCAAAAAAAAAGGACAAGCTCAAGAGGCATTTTTTCCTCTGCCTGAAAGGATCTCTAAAAAAAGTCACAAATGCACAAAAACTTACAAACCAAATCAATCCGAATGAATTTCACTTCAGACATAAAGGGAAAAAAAATGCTTAAAAGTTGTTTGAGTATGTAATGCCACATGTGAATCCAGCAACGATTTTGGATTTTTTCTGTTTTCCTGCTGATTGTTGGTCCAAAGATATCATTGGATTCAGAGATGTGCAAGATGGCGGCGCGGTAGCACGCAACGGCCACTGCGGGTCCAGAATATATGGTGCTTTTGTTACTTGTAGCCCGTTTCAGTAGATCCGCATTCAATGTTGTCCTGTCTAGTTAGCGTGCATTGTCCTGTGTATTTATTGTCCCGTGTATTATTGTCCCGTGTATTTATTGTTCCGTGTATTTATTGTCCCGTGTATTATTGTCCTGTGTATTTTTGTCCCGTGTATTATTGTCCTGTGTATTTATTGTTCTGTGTATTTATTGTTCCGTGTATGTATTGTCCCGTGTATTATTGTCCTGTGTATTTATTGTTCTGTGTATTTATTGTATAGTGTATATTTGCACTCGTCCTCACTGTCGTGTATTTGCACTTTATGTAGTCCTGTATAGCATGCTGCTATATTGTTGCGTGTTGCACCATGGTCCTGTAGAAACAACATTTCATTCCAATGTATACAAGCTATATGGAGGCATGACAGTAAAAACCACTTGAACTTTTCTTAACGGTCAGAGAAAATATACATAATAATTATGTCATTACAGTGTCATGGCATTTTCATAAATATTCATAAAAATACAAAGAAGAAATATAAAGCACATTTTATTTAAGGGCCAGAGAAAATATAAATAACTCGTGTTAATGTCAGAGTTTAAACCTTCACTCTGTAACCGTGTTATACAGAAGTTTTTTTTATATCCATGTCCATCTTTTGGAAGTGCTCATCTTTGTTCAATTTTCCAATTAACCCTACTTGGAAAGCTCTGTCACATCCTCACCATTGTGTGACTCTGACATCCCAGTACACTGAGCTAGAAATCTTTAGTTTATTGTCAGTCAGCCCAGAAAGTGTCATAACACAGCCTTTTGTCAACAAATATCTGTCCCTTGAGTCGGGTGTTAATTGACGAAAGCAATCTTTACGTCAGCTGACACCTGTTGGAATAAATCTTTATAAATGCTAGGCTTATGACGGGGCTTGTGTAAGTGTCATAAACACAACCCTTATGTAAAGTGTTACCCAATTATTTGATGGAAGTACATAGTGTCAGAAGTGGACCATAGCCTGGGATGCACTATATTTTGCACTTTTAGACACATTGCCTTTGTGTAAATAGTTTTGATTTCCCACATGTATAAGGCTTTGCTTGAGATCTTCATGCTAGGTCTCGGTGGGCAGCAGATTCTCACCTTCTCTTTAAAATTCTCCCTCACGTTTTCTTTCTCTATCTGTCTCTGCATAAAGGTGAAATGGCCTGTAGGAGGACCGTAGGAGAGAAGAAAGTATAGTCCAGAACAAAGGTTTCCAACCTTTTACAACTGGCAACCCACGCGACCGACCTCAAACGCTCCCGCAGCCCACAACAGGTCACAATAGTTAAAGTGCAGTTAGAGTTGAAACACAATAAGCGACATTGGGGACCAGAGGAAACAGGCCCACACGAGCTACAAGTGCGGCTTCACAAAGACCTCATATTGATTAGGGAGGAGCCGTCCAATCAGCTCTTCACAAACAGAGCTTATATTTGACTCGTAGATTTTTCATCTATACTGTACTCACTCAACATCGCTGCATTCTTAGACAGGATTTGCCAAGGGTTCTTTGAATAGTTAAGAGTTCTCAGCTTTCCAAAGGGGTTATACCATCTGATGTTAGGATAACATTCTACATAGAATCTTTACAAGATTCCCCAGAGGGATATCGAAGAACCCTAAAAGGTGCTAGATGGAACCGTTTTTAACCGAGTATAATCGCCTAAACCAGACCATCTCTGATTTAAATGATGATTCACTTATTTGCTTTGCAAAAGTAAATAGCACAATAACACCATTTAGGTTACGATATTCAAATTTGGTTAATAATATCATTTTAGAGATTATTTAACAATTCAAAATATTGATGGCCCCCTGCAGTGCCACCATGGCTCGCCGGTTGAAAACCACTGGTCTAGAAAAAAGGAAAGAAAGTGTAAAAGTTGTTCTATGACAAAGAAAAAGTGGTCACGGAAAGAAAAAATATATCACTCCTTAATCTGTGACTCTCAGCTGCCTATTACAGTTCACTGATTGAAAATGCAAATGTCCTTCACCGTTAGTCTCTCCATCCCACCCGCTTTATATCTTGCAAGCGTAAACTTTTGTGTCTTGAATTCATCAGGTGGCATACTTGAATTTATTTGCTCCAACATTTTTCAGTAAACAATTGCTGGTCTTTCTCACATTCACCAGGGACTAAAAAGTGATTAGACATCTCATAAACTCAGCGCAGTGCAATAGCGGCTTGCCCAAAAAACTGACAGACTGGCCAAAAAAACACATGGACAGCTGAATGATTTTGCCAGGAGCAGACTGTTCACGAGCTACTGAAATGTTGCTACTTCTGTTTAATGAAGTCCATTAGCTTCAATGGCTTATTAAAGCCATTCATCTTCCGAGTGTTATTGCTCCATTAACTGCTCATATGTTTGTCTTCACCTTCCTGTGCCACAGATAATCATTATTAACAGCAGGCATCACTGTTAACCATATGGCTTTGAGTAGAAACAAGGTTTTTGTGCTGATTTTGGTTTAGTTTCAACCACCCACATTCCCAACCCTTTGACATTACAATATAATATGACAAAACTGTCCCCAGTTTAGATTACTGTACACATTGCTCACAGAGGATATATTCATTTGCTTACTTCTTCAGCCTTTCACTTGATTCTTTTTTAAGAACCAAGTTGATTAAGGCTGTTAATTTAGCACTCTCTTTTCTTATGTAGCAATCTGTTGATATGAACGTCCCCTTTTCCTTAATTCTATACTTCCAAATCTGTTCTCTTGTTGAATTTGATGTTTCATTCTACCGGAGATATACCTCATCCAAAAACCTTGGTAATGATAAGAATTAATATCATGCAAACGAGACCAGGCTAACTGCTCTCAACAGCGTTCATACATTATTAGCCCCAATAGCATTTTTGCAAGAAATATTCTAAGATAGCAGGGAAAAGTACAAAACTGCAGCCTTAATGCACCAGTACCCAAGTACATTGCTGTGATGGTTTGAAGAGGAGACTGACAGTGGGTGTGCATGTGGGAGTGTGTGTGTGTTGCAGCACCCATCTGCAGTAGCAGTAAAAACCCCTGAAAGGTCAGTTACGTTCCCAAATCCAGCAAAATGAGCATTAGGGTAAAAATGCATGACAAAAGATGCTACAAGAAGGGCGAAAGGTGAGGAGAAAAGGAGAGTTTGTAAAACTTTGGAGAGAGGGAGAACAGTAAAAGAGGAGACAGCTTATGTAATGGAGACAGACAGAGATGGTGCATTAAGGTAGGGCTTGACAGTTAAGAGCCATAAAGAATGAACTTTTGCATTTGATCACAATGTGGGTTAGAAAGGGTGACAGAAAAAGGGCTGGTGAAATAATGTGAAAGCAGAGTACATGGTTTTAAGGTATACTCAATTCCAGTCATGATTCCAGCTACAGTAATTGGTTCTGCATGGTGGCCATGACCTTCACCACAGTGCTGTGCTCAAAGTGAGTGTCGGTAGAGATACACGCACACACACACATACACATTCCTTTAGCAATGACAGGTACCAGCTTAGAACCTATACACTCTAAGAAAAAAGGTGCTAAACTGAAATTTTCAAGGTAGAAACAGTTATCACTAGGGTGGCACCTTTTAAGACCTCGAGGATGTAGTGTACCTTTTAAAACTCAATTAAGGTTCATAATTAGACCTTAAAGACCACTGTTGTACCTTTGAGCAGTGTTGTTAAGTATGCAGTTTCCTGCTAAATTGGGCTGCTCTTGGACTACTGGCACCGGTTGATTTCTTTGTCCACAGGTTGGAGGTTGGGGGTTTTGCATACGTTCATATAGATTAATTTATAGATTCATTATATCTATATATTAAAACATATTCACATTTACGTAAAATAATTTACATACTCAAATTCTGTACCAAAACAGATTCCAAAATCATCACAAACACACATTGCAATGGAAATGCCCAACACACCCCTAAATGTCTCAGCATGCACTAGCGGCTACTTGAGGTGGTCTCCTCTCATACACCCACCTCTCAATCCCATTCTCAACATAACCATGTACTTTATGTTATTGTATGAATGTATTATGTTGTGCATTATTGAATTGGTTGACTCATTCTAACAGTTATACTTTATTTATTACAATATCTGTAATAATACAACACAATTTTAGGCCCTTGATGAAAGAACATTTTAAACAGAGAAAAAAGTATTGGCTGATGTTACTTTTAAATATTACAATACATTCTGCAATGATAGTCATGATGTTGGACTTTAAAAGCAGTTTATAGGGGTTTGAAAAGGGTACATTTTAACATTTTTGGTACTGAGCTCATTTTTGGGTGAGTTTTGTTGATTATTGAGCTGTGGGGGGCTTTCAGACATACCTGTTTTTTGAGGGTACATTTATATTGCTTGCACCTTGGGGAACAAAAATGTACCTGTATAAAATACCTTTTTTTTCTGAAAGTGTGTAAAAATGAGCATGTTAAGTTGTAGAACTAGGCCTATGCCCCCTTTTTCACTTATCAATTAAGCAGCCTAGGGAACTACTTAATTGGCCTGACTAATGGCTTAATGTACCCAATTAAACCACCTACCTCGTGTTAGATTGATCCATTTCAGTAAATGGAGCACAGTGGATTGGTCTAAATGGATATCACCCCGCTTTGGCTCGTTGTGGTCCCCAGCAGGGTTCATTCAGCAAAAAGAGCGGGGAAACCTGACGCTCAGTTTGTCTGAGGAAAAACTGATACGACCCGCTTCACTGGATAAGTTATGAAAAGCTGAAAGACGTCACTACATATTTCATGTACATCCAATTTCTCCGTTCTATGTCGCTGACACTGAAGAACAGCAGCGTGGGGAAGCTTAATAAATGTTTAATTGTGGTGAGTCTACCAAAGGAGCTGGTGTGCCAAGTTGGAATGGACAGTTAGCAAAGTGAAATATTTAGCATGATGGAAATGTAGCCTATAATCTAGACTTTTTTTCTCTTTGTCCAAGATGTAAATTTGAGGCATTGTTGTCTCACTCTATTTAAAAAGAGTTCATCAAAAAACTGTAAGTCAGAAGCGCATTCATTTGAAACCATCATTTTATAACAAAGAAAAAAACTATTGAAATCACTTCTGACAGAACTAGCTTATTGAGTGAGTTTACTAGTGATGTGAAAAACATTATGTCTATGGCAACTTAAAGCCCAAAAATAATTGATTCCCAAAACATTAAAGGTGTCTCTGTATTTGTCTGTATATCAGAGAAGTTGTCAGGCAGAGATGCATGTCGCTTTCTGGGTCTTCATGTTCTGTCATGAACAGCTGATTCTGCTAGAGTCAAGGACCTGTCAGAAACACCTGTATGAACACACACACACAACACAAACACATTCCCATGACAGTGCAACACCACACCAACAAAAACTCAATTACAGGAAGCAAGCCAAAGATCATCCTCAGTCAGATGGAGTATGGAGGTTGTTTCTTTGCTATCATATTCAGCTGTTTTTGAGACCAATCTTTTTTAACCATTTATTGCCTAAATGGTAGTCTAAAAGGTAGTTTGTAGAAATTCTACTCTGGCTATTTGTTTTTATGTCCAGGATATGTAATTTAATGAAACTTTCCCACCTTCTTGTTGTAACAAAATAATTAGCCTTGAGAAAACATAATGTCATAAATCTGACCACAACTATCAAAATCTCATTGGCTATCCGCACCTCCATGTGGACGAACGTCTGTGCACTGGCATTTATCAGTCCGACGGGGAAACAGACTTTTGAACACCGTGACAACAATAAACTTTTTCGGAGCAAGATATAATCACTGGACGTTCGAGGGCATCCTCGAACTGCTTTTGTTTGAAGCAGTTAGCAGTGTTGTATTCAAAACCGTCTCAGTCAAGACCAAGACTAAAGAGGATGAGACACAAGCCTGTTTTTCTGTCTTGGTTTTGTTGGAAAATTCTTTCTGGTTTACAAATCTAAACTTTATTATAGACAAGGACACCAACATTGCTGTGCTAAGCTGCGGTGAGGAAGCACCAGCGGGCAGATCTAGAGAAGCTGGGAAGCTGATTTCCCTTTAAAAAAATAATGATAATAAATGTACATTCATTTTTTGATTAGGGAAATCATCATCTTCATCTTTATCATTTGAGAATTAGGGTCAAGATTGAGACAAAATAGGATCAAGACCGAGAGGAGACCAAGATCAGGTACAGTTGTCTTGAGACCGTTCTTGGTCCTTGGCAGTAGGTGGTAAGTAAAAAAGACATCCTTGCTTATTGATTTATTTATTCATTTTCTCCCACTTTAATTGTTGCCAATTCCTACCCATCAGCTACCAAACCTGGGAAAGCAAAGGCTAACACGTGATTCCTCCAAGACATGTGAAGCCAGACTGGCTTGTTTGTTGAAGGGGCTATGGGAAAATTTGTAGCACTGTTTTCACGATCGCCTCCCCCTACAACGATCTATGGTTGGTCGTTTGCAATGTCAGTGAAATGGCCTCTTCTTGTGAAAGTAGGTGGTTCTTGGCCACATTGAGTGACAAAAACTACCAGACTCTCTCCTGATAGCGAGACCTCTGGCTATTAAGACTATAGACCCACAGACGTGCACTGTATACGTCAACTATTCAGCGATATGTGAGAGGACTGTGCTAGCCAGAATATCCTAATTCCTCACCACTGCTGCCTTTTAAAGTGCTGTGTTTCAACTGAGTGATAATTACATAATTTAAGCAATTACTAGCATTATTGACCTGTTTGTCGAGGGGAAAAAAACTCCACAGCTGTGATGACGAGTGTGAATTGAGTCTTGAGAAAGATTGTTGAAAAGGGTTTTTCTGAATTCAGTCATCATCGACCTGTAAATTGACCTTTTTAAATTGATGTTGTGTTTGGATGATTACCATTCACTCAACAAGCAATATGTTGTCATGAAGCTTTATGCCATCAGAGATTTACCACAATTACCACACACGTGAGGTGTACCAGCTATTGACTGGAAAGTGTAAGTCCAAGTTGTAATTACTAGTTACAAACTTGAGCAAGAAGATGTAGCCTGATCTTTTAGCTTGCGATGTAAAAACTGGCGCATAACTGTGTGCAATTTCCACTATGCAAGCCACCATCAAAAGTGAAAAGAGACCATATTTGATAAAGCCACAAGATAAACACTTAACGAGTCCTGATTTGACAAGAAAGAATAAGCTACTATAGACTGAGTAATGCATGACTGTAGCTTTATTTGAAGTGCTTCTCGTGGAAAAACAAGATGCTTTAACCATCTAACTTGAATAAGGATTAAGGTTTGAAATGCAAGACTAACTACATCTCCCAGCATTCACTGTTGGTCTTGGCCTCTAAAAGATGGTTCTGCTTCTAGCTTCTCTTGCCTATCAGGTTTGCATGGCTATTTGCATGGCTGCCTTGGCCTCAGCTTGTTTGCTTTGCAAATTAATAGATCGCCATGCCTTATTTTGCAACCTCTTCCTTCCACCTTCCATTTAAATAGTCATGCACTGGCCTGTGGCATCTGCAGGTTAGATTTTGAGCTTGATCACCTCTAATATAATGCAGATCAACTACTGGTATCATTTGTCACTGGTTTCGGCCACTTATACCTAGTGTAGGATCAGTGATTTCTCTCTCTCTTTTCTTTCTCTCTTTGTATCTTTTCTCTTGAACAGAATCAGGCCAGTGTTTTATTTAAAGGCTCAAACTGGTGCTATGTTCTCCTGAGGCCTTGTTGCAAAGCACAGCCTGTATCGGGGTGAGGAGGAAGAGATCACACAGAGCACGTTTTTAACAAGTTAGGCATTTTTTGAACGCAGTCTTAATTTCAGACTGAACTGTTTTGAAGAATGTGAAATTCTTGGACAACATGAGATGAAAAAAAAAAAGAGAGGGTATTAGGTTCAGAGTAGTATGCGTGTTTAACGTGCGTTAAAAAAAAAGCAGCTTAGCCATTTGCTTTGGACATCTGATCTCGGCGTGATATGTTTTGTAGCATCCATGATCACGACGCAACAGCTTCGAGCTCTCAGTGTGCATTTGTCTGTGTGTGCCGGCATGAGTGTTTGTTTTACCGTGTGTGTGTGGAGGCGTCTGAACCAGAGTTGACGTCGTGACAAGCTGTCAGCTCATCAGCAGCTTGACTAAGTGTCATTTGGACACAGTGAGTAATGAGAAATGATTATGACTGTGGACGCAAAAGCGCACCCCTAATAGCCTTTTATTCCCAGCTGCATCCCTCATTACTTCTGCGCAAGATGGTTCGAACTGGAGGATTTCTGACTGTGCTTTTTGAAGCACATACTGTATTTGTGGGCCTAATTGAGTTTGCATGTATTTGTGTGCGTGAGAGAGGAGGTTCATTGCGGGTGTGCACGTTTGCATATTGCAGGTGGTGTGTATAAGATTGTCATATTTGGTGTGGTTTTGTGATGACATGGAGAGAGTGTGTGTGTGTGTGTGTGTGTGTTTTAGGAAGTGACTCGTTGGATTGGTTCTGAATCAATAATGGTTGTTTGATGGGAGAGAAGGGGGAAGCCCACTCACTGCCTCATCATAACAAACAATAGCAAGACCCGCAGATAGACCTAGAGAGCCCTAGAGAGCGAGAGAGAAAGAGGGAGGGATGATGTAATTGTCAAGGCTGGTGTTGTTTTAGGACGGGAGGAGGTCTGTGCCACTGTTCAAACGAGACAGAAGAATGACGCAGACTTTGGTGCTGACTCCAACAAACAAACATGATGCCGATTAATCATTCTTGGCGCTGACGTCCATGTGTGTATACAAGCGTGTTGATATGTGTGTGTGTGTGTGTGTGTGTGTGTGTTGTGTGTGCCCCTATGGATGCACTCATACAATTCATGAGTAACTGAAGTCATCTGTAAGAACCTCCCTCAACCGACACCAGCATATTTTTTCTTTTTCGTAGGAGGTAGGAATTGGCTGCTTCTCTGCATGCGGAAGAAATACTTCGCTACCCAGCATCACCTGGGGCCGCTCACTCATGTTTCTGGGCTCATTTAATCTTTCCACATGTTGCTGCTGGCTTGTTATGAATCATAGCTTTTCTAGTTTCTCTCATAACTGGCCTGAACTCCACCTGGTGCATATTATGTGGGATTGGATTCATTTAAATACTATATTTCACATGTTGCTTTTGCAGGAAACATATTCACTGAGGAACAGAACAAATGGAACAACATTGTCATTACCAAAGTCTCAGCCTCAAATGCTCTGCCCATGGATCGTGTGATGTATATTCAAAACTTATGTGGCCACAACTATCCAAATCTTGCCTAGTTTCGCAAGTCAGACTTCTATCTTTTGTGAGAGAGTCTGGTTCTTTTGATCACTAAACATGGCCAAGACCTGACTACTTTCACTGACATTGCAAAGGGCCAGCTACAGACCTTTTTTGGAAACGCGTCAGCAAATACCCAAGGATATTGTGTACTCAAGAGTTGTCACGTGACCGCGTGTGGCAGTCGCCATAGCGACGAGCACCACGCACAAACATGTTGTGTGTTGTTCTGTTTACGCTCCTTGTCTCGTCATGTTAAGTATTCGCATCTGTGTCTCGTTCGTCTCCCAATTAGTGTTTGTATTTAAACCCGTGTTTTCCGTGTCCGTTGTCAGTTGATGTTCCATGTCATGCTGTTGGTGTATGTTTGATGTGTATTCCTGTTCGCTTAAATAAATCTAATGTTGTTCAGCAGCTTCGCGAGTGGTCCGTTCTTCCTTCTACAGAGCGTGACACGAGTCCAGATTCAAGAGCACGGACTGACATATGAACGAATCTGCGTCTGATTCCTGAAACTGTACGACATAAAAACTAGCTGTGATTTGAGCGCAAATAATGAATTAGCTTCAGCTGTGTGGACGCAAGCTCCCGCCCACTCATCCCTTATTTACATGTCATATGCATACGACACGCCCAATTTACTCTAATATGCCACTAATTTACATGAAACACGCCCTAGATTTGAGGTGCTTGTATTTGAGGTTGCTGCAAATAAAGATGTTCTTTTCAAAACCCTCAAAAATGGCATAAAAGGTGCGCACAAAAATGAAAACCTGAAATAAAATAACATCAACTAGTAACACAGCTTCAACTGAGGAAAGGTCGGTCCAAGAGGTTTATCTTTTGCAATCTTTAGTTTTTTTCTGAAATGAATACTATCATGTAGGCATATATAGAAAGCTACGGAAGTGTGCTCTGTTTTCAGGTAGAAAATTGAACCGTTTTCCAACTTCACCTGCAGGTAGTTATGTGAACTCTGGTTTTTATTCATTTTAGAACTCAAATAAGTCACATTTAACTGAAATCAGATTTATTTAAAACTTTATTTATAAATATAGGTGAGTCAAGTTCCCATCCTGAACCCCCAGCTGGTGCAGCCCCAAGGTGCTGGAGAGAGACGCCACGTAGTGCCGAGCCTCACAAAAGATCCCGCACAGTTTTTACTGAGGAGGTGCTGGAAGGAATATGCTGAAAGGATAGAACAGAAGATGACTGAAATAAACAAATCCCTATTTCAAATAAACAAAACTCTGAAAAATGGACTACTAAAATGAATAGAATCGTGTCTGGCGTGTTTTAGTGTTGATAGGAAATTATGTAATAACCTCAAAAAACACGTGATTATATTCAAGCAACTTTAAATAGCTTGGGTGTGTGGTTCGCCTGCCCAAGGCCTCCACATCCAGGTCCTCAGCCCAATGCAGCACTCCACGGTACCTCCTGTACGCAAATGCACTTATTATTCAATTGAGGACTTATGCGCTAATAAAGATCCATGTCTGCGCATTCTGATTCACATTTACAAATTACACGTTGACACTAAACCCCATTACCTACTACTCTGCTTACTATACTTGCTATAATTATTGATGATATTGATATTGATATTGAATTTAACTGCAAATCAAGCATTTTTCAGGTTGCACTCCGACCAGACGTGAGTTTGATTATGCAGATCAGCCAAAAAATGATGAATGTCGGTGGAATCTGCCTACGCTCGTTTTACGATCAGACTTGACCATACGCAACAATAAAAGCCGTTGTGTCACGGTGTTCAAAAGTTTACTCTCCCATTGGAAACCCATGTACAGAAGTGTGTATAGCCAGTCAGACTGCAACCTTCAAGATTCTCCAGCTAAGTGTACAAAAGATATTAGACTCTCTGTGAGCTGAGGGCCGGAGCGTCTGAGACTAAATCTTGCCAAATCTCCTTTGCTATCCACACCTCTGTGTGTGTACACACTTTCGTATACAGTGTACTTTTCGGAGAAAGATATAGTCACCGTATTAAAAAATGTTCGTGAGGTTCACGGTTTCTAGTCTTAGCCTTCGATACTGCGGAAGTCTAGCTTGCAAGACTGTAGTAAACCATGCTGTTTCCAGGTTGCACACATGTCTGTTTCCTACAAGTTGCGCAAAAACTACAGTCTGTTGCAATGTCAGTCAAATGGTCACTTTCTTTAAAAGTAGTCGGTTCTTGGCCATGTTGAGTGACGAAAAATGCCAGACTCTCTAGGATTGGTTGGAGGTCGGGCTTGTAATGTGGTAGGGGTGACAGAAATATCGGGTTCCAGAGCATTTCAAACTCAGCAACACACTCAGACACTGAAAGACCAGACAGCAAAACTCAACCGAATTAACCTAATATACATAGTCTAGTAAAGTGAGGAATGTACAGATTTGTATATTAGTGAAACAAAACAACCACTTCATAAGCTCATGTCCCAGCACAGGAGAGCCAATTCCTCAGGTCAAGATTAAGAGACAGTCCTTTAAGGACACTAACGTACACATTCTGGACAGAGAAGACAACTGGTTTGAAGAACTGTAAAGAAGCCTATCTATCATCTCTGGACAGGGAGGAAGGTCTGCAAAACCACCTATCACCTACTTATAATGCCGTCCTAGCATGTTTAACCCAGCGATTTCAAGCCAATTCACACCTCTAGACCCTGGGATCATGTAAATTTAATGACATCACTTCCAGTGTTTAAATAGCAGGGATTTCCCACCATTTACCTGAATAAATGAAACAGCTTCCTTATTGAATAACAAGTCCAGTCGCCAAGACTTACTCGGTTTTTTTTTCTCACAGGTTTTAAGTTGACATGGATGGTGAATCATAGGAAGCCAGCAGATCCAAATGTAAGAAAAACACAATAAACATCACGTGTGATAATATTCCATTTTGCATGACACATTTGTGCATTTAGTGTATTACGAAGCAACCTAGACTGCTGTGCTAATCAGAGAGAGCCAGATGACATTTCATCATATCACAGCTGAACCAGACAAGCCCAAAGGGCAAAAGTACAGCATGGCCTGTACAATGAAAGCTAGAGAGATCTTTCTCTCCCTACATCAACTCTTTACATGCAGCTTAAAGAGTCTTTTTTTATGGTTGAAATCCAATTTAAAAGTTCACCTTCAGTATAATAAAGAGTCATTGCCAATTTATGAAGAAGATGTGAAATGACCTTTTCCAATGCCCATACTTCAATGCATTTGTTGGAATAAAATGTCCCAAGGTAACAAATTAACCTAAATCATTACAATATAATTTTGTATGGAGCTATATGAAACTGAAGTTTGTTTTTTTATTGAACATTATTTATTTAAGGTTCAACACACTGAATATAATAGCAGGCCCCTCATATCAGGAATGTAGTTCATGTTCTAATGACTTTTGCTTTCTTATGCCCGGAAACCAAGAGGAAGATCTTTCTTTGATGGCAATAGTCATTATATTAGAAATGCACACGTTCATTAGACGGCGGTGGCTTCCATGCTGGAACTGTGGGGAAAGAAGAAATTTTCAGCACGAGACAGAGTGCAGCAGGGTAGAACCATGATTGAGAAGAAAGAGGAGGCGGGAGGCCGAAAGGCAAACTCTGCACAACATTTATAATAACACCTCCCAGCACTTCCTGACCTTAGAGCATTACCAAAGCTCCACCGTCATTTAAAACTGATGCCTCGGGATCGGAGTGTAAACAGAGCCGCAGTAATCAAGCTCATGACTGCTTCCTCCAGAGCTTCCTGTCTGGAAGCCCAGAAATATCATTTTCTCCTCACCAGCATATCAGCGCCTGCTGAGTTACCTCCTTTGGCAGCCTGTAACACAGGCTCGTAGTTGCTGAAATGAAGACTGTCTAGTGTTTACCGAATGTTAGCATTTTCTTAAAACTGTATTTTTAAGGAATTATTTTTTAGAAAACGAGTTTTGCCAAAGTGATGCAAATTATGGATGGAGTTTATTGATTTAATGAAAACAGTTTATTCTAAGCTGTCTTTTATCTTCTTCAATAGAAAACACTGAGCGCTGTGAGATTCTGTATTTCTGTTACATAATAATGTATGTCTACAACATGTAATCTCAGGCTGCAAGATGAGCAAATATAGAGTTTATAGGCTATGCTATGCTGCAGTCCACGTTGTTTAATTTTCCATCAGAAATCCTGTTTGCAAAGGGAGACATCCTCCTCCGGGTCCCCCAAGGAGGAGCTCCTCATGCCTGGGAATTATTACACAGTTCCTCAGCCTGACAACAAGGTCTGCAATATAACTTTCTTTTTGCCCTGAAGATTGCACTTGAGTGCATTTGTGTCCCTGAGTGCATTATTTGTGCATTTGTATACCTGTACATCAGAGGTGTCAGACGCCAGTCCCGGAGGGGCCACAGCCCTAAAGAAATTTGTTTTCTCTTTCTAAAACACCAAATTCAGCCCAGATCTTAATAATTAAGGCCTTGATAAGTAGCTAATAATTTTTTATTTTTTAAGTGTGTTCAATGAAGTAGAATGCTAAAGTGTGGCCCTATGGGACTGAATAAGGGCGTTGTGTCACAGTATTTAAAAGTTTGCTTTCCCGATGGAAACCCGTGTACAGAAGTATGTGTACACTGAGGTGTGTATAGCCAGTCAGATTGCAACCTTTAAGCTTGTGAAGCTTGTGGCTAGCTAAGTGTACACAAGATATCAGACTCTCCATGAGCTGTGGGCGGAGCGCCGGAGGCTGAGACTAAATCTTGCCAAATCTCCTTGGCTAGCCACACCTTCTGTGTCTGTTAACAGTCAGACAAGACAACAAACATGCAACAATGAGCTTTTCAGCGCAAGATATTGTGACATCTGCGAAGAAGAGGCGTAAGCAAGAAGCATTTTAAAATCAGGACAATGCTCTTTATTTGACAAACACACTCTTACAGGAAAATACGTAGCTTGGTGGTAAGCCTGAGGACTGAGCTAACATGGCGGAAGCCGGCGGGGGTTAACAAAGCCCACCGGACTGGAGACTGACTGAGTCCCAGGTCTTTTGAAAGGGCTTTCATTAAAATTTCTGTTATATGTTGTGCATAAGAAATTGTGTGTAGGTCTAAAATCTGAGACCATGTTCAGGATTGTTGTTCCATACAAAACAATATTTTGCTTTATTGTGGCACTAAAATAAGACAATTCATTAATTTAAATTTGTGATGAATGTCTGTACCTTCACATCTAACAGAGAATGTTATCAGAACGTTCAGTGATGTATTCAACAGGTTCTAAGAAGGTTAGCTTGTAACTTTACAAAAATAACGTTTCATTAAAGTTCTGAAAAAATCTGATGTAATTTTGGTTTGATTCACAGCATTCTTAGATCGTTGCTCGCTTGACCTTTCCAGTTAGACAAAAAAAAAAAAAGAGCATTATGGAAACCTTTGTTTTAGAAATGTTGCAGGAACGTGGCAGGAGCATGTATAAGCGAAATGTGAAGACGTTCTAAGAACACCCAAAAAACTTGACAGATTGAACGTTCTAGAAACTATAAGTTCCTAGAAATGTAATTAGGCTACAATTGTTAGCTGTATTAAGTGCCCCACATTCATTCCCTGAAAACTGTGTGTTTTGAACATACAGCTATTGTGATGGATTGTACCATCAAGAGTGGATCTCTTGAACAGTAGCAGTATGTAGGCAGTTGCTTTGGAAAGATCACAACATGCTACCGGTTACGGTGTAAGTGTGGAGGATAATTTAAACATATAGATAATGTCAATCTCTATTTGTTCATGTCCTGAGTCTGTTTTATGTCTCTTGGTCATCTAAATTGGAAAATATTGGTTTACTTTGCAATACATCTTCACCCTAATTGTATATGTATTCCACCAGTTTCTGTACGTTTTGCTCCGAGGAGCAGCGAGATGAAAGTGCTGCTGGCAACAAACAGAACCTGCCATGACACGAATGTCCCCAGTTATACTGCAGTTAGCGATGTGTGCTCTGCTTCCTGTTTGACAGAGAGGAGAGGTGTGCAGAGTGCTGTTTATTTTACATTTCCCCTCTGCAGCATACACACAGTGTCTGCCAGATCTCTGATAAATGAAGAGAGGTTTGGGCCTGCTGGCTCACCGTACGTGACTCTGTGTTGTCTATAGTAACTCAGCCTTTAACGTCACAATCACGGTCTTCCTCTGTAATTTGATGAAGTTCCACCTTGGCATGCTACAGGTTTGTGATCAGCCATATATTCGTTTTTATGGTAGTCCAGATTTAGTGTAAGATGGAGACGCTGGTTTAGGGTCAGGGTGGAAGCACTATGGTCTGATACACAAGATATTAGAAAAGTATAGATGATCATCATAGACTGGTGGAGACACAATGATGGATGAGGTCTCAGTCAGACCCCATGTTAATAGTCAAACAGTCCAAAGATTGACAATCCCCAGAGGACTCTCTTTTTCTTTCTCTCGCTCTCTCTCCCTGTCTCTGCCTGAAGGAATTCACATCCGTCCCTTGAGCTTTCTAAAAACCTCGGATTTCTTCCTCTTACCCGTTTTTCTCATTCTGCACGATTCCCAAAACCTATATTTAGAGAAGATTAAATAAAGATAAAGTGCTGCTTAAAGGGCACATGACAAGGGAAGCCAAAGACCCACTGCAAAGACAAAAGCCTTTATTTAAGCCTTAATAAACTGTGAAAAACAGTCACCATTAGACATACAAACACAGCAATGAAAACAGGGCTTTTGGAGAATACACAGATGATGAGCTGTCCATTTTCCAGTAGGCAGTTGGTTTCTTTGGTCAGTGATTGTCTAAGAGATGATATCTTCCAACCATGGATGACAGAATCACTGCTTTAAAGCATAGATCTGTTAAGGAAGTATTTGATTGCTACATAAACATGTATGACAACCTTTAATCCTTCACTTATTGCCCACTCTTAGGTTCCAGCTAATTAAGCTTTTTGTTTAGACTGAGTTTAATGGGGTAAAAACATTGTACACATGACCTCCTTAAGCATTTCATTTAGGAGGGGTTTAGTATTGATGTAGTGGAAATATTCTGTCATTGTTCAAAGGAACTTTGCTATAGCTTGCATACAGAGTAAGGGATGTGTACCTTTGGGAAGCTCTCTGACATTGCATAAAGGAATTTGTTTCAGAGGTGGAGAAGAAGAGTCAGTCTCCTTGGTGGTTAGCCAGTGTCGCTTGAACAGAACTTGTCTTCTGGCTACAGATTGGCAGCTTTTCTTTGAGAGTCAAAAGCTTTTTGAATTCTGTTTTTTTTTTTTACGGGTGAGCAGACATCTGCCATATTGAAAAAATGATAAAAAATCTGCTGAATAGCCTCTAAACTCCAGTGTTGATTCATAATGCACTCTATCTACTGTTGAAAGAATATTGTTCTTGTCTAGGCCTCACTAGCACTGTTATTGTGGCAGAGGAAACTAAAACCAATTTACTGTGGGAACTCCCCATTATCTTTTAAGCATCTGAAGAAGTCAGTTTGGTCTCCCACAACACAAGGTATTTTTGCCAGAAAATATTTTACTAACTGAATAATCCCCATTGTTGAAAGGTGCATGCGCAGGAGTTGCTCAGGACATCCTTAGACTAAGTGGCGGTGTACACCAAAAAACTCACTGATGAACTCACAGAAGAAGAGCAACAAGAAACTCCGCTACCATTTTATTTTTAGAGCCATAACTTTGAGATATGTTCACATTATTTTCAGATACTAAGCCATAGCTTCTAGATACTTTTACATTATTTGGACATACTAAGTCATAATTTCAAGAAATTTTCTCACTATTTTGAGATAATAACTCATACTTTCGAGATACGTTCTAGTTATTTTGAGGTACTAAATTGTAATTTTGAAAAACCTTCTTGTTTGAATATACTTAGTTATAATTTTGAGAAACATTCTCATAATTTTTCTTCAAGTGGTGGAAATGGGCTTTCGTAGCTTGATGATTTGATAATTGAGAAACCAGATGGAGACAAATATCCAGCCAAAGAGATTTGTTGGAATCTCAGCCTGGGTTGCAACAAACATGAGGCTCTAGTCTAGTCTTGTTTATATACTTGTAGGAACTATATTTAGAGACCCAAAAAGTCTGACATAGTTTACTGACATGGTAATTTAGTCCAGGACTAGGCTTAATCTCTGTCAGGAAACCTAGCCCCATAGATATCAAAGCCAATACTTCCTTTAAGGCTAGAGGCCTCTGCTGTGCATTAGCACTGTCCTTATGACTGCAGTTTGCCCAGGTCATTAATGAGCTGTTGCTTTCTGCAGTTACTATGCCGACAGAGAGGGATGGGAGAGGACACCATCCCTCTCTCACAGTGAGACAAGCCATCTGGACCATATTATAAAGCACTGGGCTGAGGAGATGCAAAGGTTCGCTGTAAATATCAGCAGTGTTGAATTCACAATGCTCTCACTTTCTTAATGAACCCATGGCGAGTTCCTAGGGGTCATTAAGAAAATGAGAGCATTGTGAATGTGATTAGATATAATTTAATGCTATATCAATTCTGGTTCTACTGTGGATAACACTGGTTTTGTTGTATTTTGGATAGCTCTAACCCCAACTAAGAATTTTCTTGGTCGGCCAAAAGGCCAGATTTTTGACCAAAAGTCTACTAATCAACAAAATGCATACTACAAAATACAGCACATAAACTTCATAGTAAGTATAAATGGAACTGTGTGTTATGGTCAGGAGAGACCATCATTTTCTTGTTGGCCATGCACACACATTTGAATCACTCATACCCACTGTAAAATGTGCTGGTGAATCATTGGTGCTTTGGGACTGTTTGGCAGCTAGTAGACCACGGGCTCTTGTGAAGATTGATGGCATCATGAATTCTGCTAAGCACCAGGATATTTTAGCCCAAACCTTGGTTGCCTCTGCTAGGAGGTTAGGTCCACCTGTGCAAACCTAAGTATATAAAGGAGCTTAAAATGTTCTGCAGAAAATATTACGCTACCTAAAAAAACATTTTATGTTTGGAAAAAATATTGGGTTAAAATAAAACTATACAGTGTCTCCATATGTTTAATCTTAAAATATCACTCATGGCATGTGTTACTCATTTTATATATTAAATTTTGCACAAAGGGTGACAATAATTCTAGAACTGATTGTGTATTCCAACTTCTTGGAATTATATTTAAGAATTTAAAATTTCATGTGCCAATATTTTCAATATTATTTTTCTGTGTTGAATCCATCATGCTCTTTAATACCCAGCATGTTGCATGACTGTTGCTCAAGAACAATATGTTCAGTAGAACAGAACGATGCCCAAACTTATGTGGAGGCTCACTCGCTACATGGTCCAAACTTCCATATCTACTTTCAGAAATATCTACTGTTTTAACTATAATTAACTTGGGGTACATAAACAAATAAGTAAATACATAAATGAAGGAACAAATAAATGCAAATGATCGACTGGTAGAATCGTAGGAGGCCAAGAACGCTATGACTGATTAGATGACTTGTCATCGTACAGAGGACAGCGCTTGTTTTGTAACCAGGTGATGTGGCGTATGTGGAGAAAAACTGTGTTAAGATAGGGATGGAAAAACAGAATGAAAATAACAGCAGCAGACAAGGATGAAGCACCCAATTTTGCTATGCATTGGTCTTGAGAGGTGGCTGCATTGCCATCCAATGTGGGATACATTGCCAAGCATGCTCCATTCATAGTGCACTTGATTATGGGCAGGGCTAATAGAGAACAGTAAGTCAGAATCAGAAGGAGAATAAGGGTAATTAGTGACTCTGCTAGTCTGTGGTGAATCCTAGTCTCAATAATGTGGCTCTGCTGTGCACTGCTGGCTTGGTAGGGAGGATCAGTTTTAGGGCTTATGGACAGTAGGAGGACACTAAAGGCATTTCTACTGCAGAAAGGTGCTGTGGCTTACCTCTGCTTTTAGGGACAGAGGCAATGTACCAGTTTACTTGCACAATAGCTTATCTGTCATGACAAAGCTGTTCAGCAGTAGGCAAAACATCTTCAGTAAACTTACATGAAATGATCATACAGCATCTACAATACTTTTAGTTTCTGACCTCTAATGACCCTTGTCACCTTTAAAGGGATCAGAAATAAATGATTCTCTTTCCTAATAACGACTTAAATCTCGGGTAAGGCTTGGGAGAAATAGATCACAAATTGATTGTCTGAATTCATTAGGCTTGTTTTGAGACTTCACAGGTTGGTTTTAACCAGCTTACCCTGGGCTAATTGATGCAAAGTCTTTGCGGAGATGAGTGGCAGATTGTCATATTAAGCGTAGGGTTGATATGTCCCTACTCATGCATATAGAGTAAACAGTAATAAGAATTAATCCCTCTCTTTTTCATTCTCATGTTATTGGTGTAAAAAAGATTTATGTTAAATCTATAACGAGGCCGTGGTGTTATTTGTTGTAGATTATTCGTATTAAACTGTGATTGGTATGGTCTAATTGAATGTAATTAGACGACTTGCACAATCTTAGGTGACTGATAAAGCTACAATTGATAAGCCAACAATCCAAGGACCTTTTTTGGTAACAGGGAGACTAGGTGATAATCAAATGTGGGGGAAAATGAGGGAAAAACAGGAATGAAAAAACAACAGCAGAAAAGGATGAAGCACGCAATTTTGCTCTGCATTAGTCTGGAGAAGCGGCTGCATTGCCATCCAGTGTGAGATATTAATTTCCCATGCATGCTCTCCTAATAGGATAATTGATCATATCTACCACACTTGTTCATGAGTTTTTATAAATCTGAGTTAAGTCATGTGTTGTGAGCTATGAGTCTGAGTCGAGTCCAGCATCCCAAGCAGTAGAGTCTGAGCCACGTCCGGAGTCGCATGCCAAACAGACTCAGTCGAGTCTAGTTTTGAATCGCAATGCATTTTTGAGTCTTAGATTGGTCACCCTGTGTGGAAAAGTTACCTGTGCCAATCTGCAGACGTTATAACGAGTCAGTACATTTGGAACTGAAATGCAACTTGAGTCATGAGTCAGAGACCCCAACACTGAAATCTATTTCCAGAAATATCTCCTGTTGTGACTATAATTAACTTGTGAAAATGAACAAATAAGTAAATACATAAATAAAGAAAAAATAATTAGCTAAAATACAAGAAAGATAAGATATAAATCTTTCATATATAGTTTGGTTTGTTTCTTAACCCCTTAAACTCCCAGGACCCATCGGTGGGTCCAGACGTCTCACCTATTAGTTTTACTGGAGTTACGGAATAATTCATAGTAGTTACTGAATAATATACTTTAAGATAATGAATTATTGAACAATAAGCTAGCCGTTTACGGGGTTAAAATAAGACATCACGAGTTATGGTTTATGGAGATACACTGGTGAATGGTAGACTACATACTGACCAAGAGACCATTTCTTTCAAAGCAGATAAGAGTACATTATTATATTATTCCAAGAGACCTTCGGCTGAATCTCCTGGCCTTCCTGCATTTTTTTCTAATGTGAGTTTATGAAAGGCTTCTTTGCTGTTGGTGATGGAGAAAAGCTTCGGCCAGCTTAACCAGCCGGCGCTTGTGAATCAACACTGGCTGACTCTCAAAATCGATATTTACCCCAGCCCTCTTTTTTAACAAACAGCTCTGCTGTCAATGTGAGCCTAGCTATCAATGACACCTGCTATCCTTCAATCCCTTACTGCTTCTCTCATTCACACTCTCTCTCTGTCTGAATCCATTTCTTTGCCTGTATCGTTTTTCCCCTGACACCATAGCTTTTTCTTTATTTATCCTCCACCGCTCTAGCTAATGTTCTCTATCTCATTCAGTCTTTGACTTTTCTTCTGCTACACTCTCTCACATTCTCATACTTTCTTTTCTGTTCCTTCAGTATCTTTTTTTTTTTTTTTTTTTGCCTTGTTTTAGAAAAGACTCAGATACACTACAATCAATGAACAAGTTCAGCCGCAAAGGCTATGCATCAGAGCCACATTGATCCAGACCTCCTTTATTTCACAGTCAGTCAGAAACATAAGCAAATGTGACACAAAAGAGAAACAGAATGGCCAATAGTAATAGTTTTTTTTTTTTTCTGCAGCACACAAACCAGTGAAATACTTTAGGACTGTTAGATGTTTATCCATTGACAAAATCTTATTGAGATGCCACATCAATTCATAAATTTACCGTAGACATGTAAAATAATCCAAAGTCACAGTGTGCTGAAATGCAATTTTCCTATTAGTTTGGGAGTTGAGTGATGACAGTGAAAGAAGTGATGACACAGAACATTTTATTCCGGTTTCTTAGCCCAGTCTCCAGTAGTATCCAAGAAACGAATGAATAAAGAGACAAGATTTTGATTGGTACCATACAGTAATAGATCATATCTCTCTCATGCTGAGTGAAGAGAATTGGAAAATTTGATACTTCTCAGGGTGGCACTGTGATGCACTATATTGTGTCATTTTTCAGGGTTTCACCGCCTGCTATTTTGCACACGAGGAGGTAATTCCTTTAGACACCTGTGTGAAACTGCAGTCCCTGAGGAGCAACGCTGCTGTGCAGAGAAGATTCCTCCTTCATAGACTCAAGTTTACAGATCTTCACCTGCTAATGATATCAAACGATTGATGTTGATTTATTTGTTAAGATCCTGCTCTCTGTTAGGAATGAGGTTTAGTATTTCAGTGTGAACTTAGAGGCAAGGCAGATGATAGATGCTCTAGTGCAGGCCTATTCAACTGGCTGCTAATTAAGACTGCTGTCAATTAATATAATAGATGATAATAATTAATAATATAAAAACACTGAATGTTAACATGTGAAGTGTATGGCTTATGGAGCTATTTTACTCCTGCTGATTGCAGCTAGAGAAGCCCAACTTCATTTGCCTGCTCAAACTGTCAGTTAACGTCGCTATCTCAGAAAGTAAGCGTGCTAGATAGGTAAAGGCTGATATTTTAT
This sequence comes from Olivaichthys viedmensis, assembly GCA_028565825.1. Classification (NCBI taxonomy): domain Eukaryota; kingdom Metazoa; phylum Chordata; class Actinopteri; order Siluriformes; family Diplomystidae; genus Olivaichthys; species Olivaichthys viedmensis. Next base: position 6,075,588 of record JAOUQW010000028.1, on the reverse strand, counting down.
TACTGCGCTGTTGTATAATGGCTGTTGTTTGGTATGTTTCTGTTTTTCATGGCTACTGTTTGGTTGACTTGAGTAGGACAAACCTACCAAACCCTACAGAGGAGAGGCTTGACAATCACGCCATCTGTGTTAATGTTGATGGAAGTCCGGACCATCTGGAAACGAAGGGCGTGGGCTAATAATTAAAACTTCACTTTTATCAGTGTTGAATTTTAGGAAATTGGTGTTCATCAATAGTTTTATGTCACTAAAACATTATATAAAGGCCAGTGGTGGTAGAAATGTTGTAGATTTTGTACTAACATAAATCTTGGTTTCATTGGCATGACAGTGAAAATTGAGATTGTTATGCTGTATAAAAAGAAGAGCCGCTGGGGAACACCTTGAGTTACAGTAGGAATGGAAGAAAAATTATATATGGACTTGTATTGTTTATTGCTCAAGACGTCTGTCCATGTGCAGTTAATAACTCTAGGCAACATGCCTGATATATAACTCAATTGGACAATGTGACTGGCAGGCTTTCAAAAGACAACACATTTTGGTGCATGATAATTGAGGACTGTTTGATTCCATTAGCCAATTACCAGTAGACAAAGATTGGTGATGATATATGTGTGACTCATCTTTGTGAATGTAATTTTCTGTCACATAGCAGGCTTAGGTGTTTTTTTTCGGTGTGTGAGCTCTTTGGATGCTTGTGATTTTCCTGGAGCATATAAAACATATCTGTCAGGGCGCTGTGTGAGCAGATGCAAGTGCGGGCTCTGGGCGAGGAGGCAGGAGTCTGACAGAGTCAGGGGATTTGGCAAAGTCTTAGTCGGGGGACAGGCATTAGGTCAGGCAAGGTGCAAACAGTCTTTCAGGGGCAAGGGCAGGTTCGGAAGTCGGAGGTACGGGTGCAGGGTCGGTAACGGGAAGGCAGTCCGGGAACCGCTTCGTATGTCGCAGGTCATCTTGATCAATACTGAGCACTGAGGATATGTCAGCGGGGGTATATAAAGGGGAAGCGGGATTGTGCCCAGGTGTGTGTGTCTACGCTGATGGGATTGGGAACAGGTGCGGCAGATCAGTAGCTTGGTGAACTTGAACGCAGAAGAGTCTCAGCAGGGGTGCGCAGTGGTGCGCAGGGGATTCTGGGATCTGTGGTCCGGGGCGGCTGGTGTGTGTGTGACAATATCATTTCGAGTTAACAATTATTTAGTGCCTCCATGTCATCCTGCTTGTCTTAGAGGCAGGATTGCACCGAAAATGAGAAATTAAAGTGATATATTATCAGATAATTTTCTAAGGTAATATGACTCACTCAGTCTTTCCCTCTCCCACTTGTTGTTTTTATTTCTTGATTTTAGAGTTGGGATGAAGTGATCCCAATTGATAAGATTGAGTTGGCTTTGTAAGGGATGATTGGCCCTTGCACTCCAAGATGATTGGATCCTATTCCCCATTTTTGCCCCTCTCTCTTTCCCAGTCTTTCTCTCTCTCTCTCTCTCTCTCTCCTCATCTTCTATTCCTGTCAGGTAGACTAGCAGACAGCCCATTGGCATCTCTTGGTACCATCCTGTGAAACTGCTGCGTCACAGATGCAATTTGTTGAGAATGTGTGTGTGGGTGTGGGGGTGTGGGTTTGAGAGAAAGAGAGCAAGAGAGAAAAACATTGCCCTTGTTCCAACATCCTCTAAGTACATAGTCCATTTTGATTCTCCTCTAATCACTAATCGTGGACCTCCACCTCTCTCTTTCTTTCTTTGCTTTGTCAGGTTCAGCTGCTGCGGTCTGACGGCTGGTCTTACTCCAGATCTCCTTGAGTCAAAGTCAATGGCAAAAACGCAGGACGGAGTCTTTAGGACAGATGACTGGAGATTAGTGAAATAAGTGCCACAGCAGACGGATTCAGAGGCTTCCAGCCACGTTCGGAATAAAATTCTCTTTGCAGTAAGCACTGTAATGATCAGAAATCATTTTCCAGACAAACGTCTGTTAGTAGACCACATAATTGCTCGAACGAATGGTTGAAAAAGAGACAAGCAATCTTTTGTTGCATGGTACATGAAAACAAGAGAGACCACCCTGTTTGACCCCAGTACCCCATTTGCAGATAATCCAAATGGTAGAATATACAAACAGGGAATGCGCTAATATACTTTCAGAGGACCTGCCCTGATTTCCATAATGCAAAGTGAGAGAGGGACCTAAGGTGAAGGCAAATGCAGCCAGGATGCACTCAAGACAGAATGGAAACTCTGGTGTGTCTGGAGTCAGACAGAGAGACATTTTGTGCCAGTGAGGTAAAACACACACACACACACACACATAGAATCACCATGTAGAGAAGAGAATTTCCTTTCTGTAAGCACTTTAGCATTCGAGGATTCTCTTTGGTCTCTGTTCTGGTGAGGAAACTTGGGTTCAGATCAAACACTTTATGGTGAATCTTTGTGGTCATTGTGCCAGTGCTAACATCACAGTAATGATACGAGCTCAGGTTTTGATAGTTAGCAAGGGTGATAATATATATTGTGGTTTCCACTGTCCATTCTGGGCTCTTCAATAACGTTCAACCAATCCAAGAAAAGCAGTCCTATGAATTAGATAGACATGGATGTGGTGTTACTTAACAGAGATGTGGAGAGTAGAGGAGTTTGCATTGCTTCACTCTGTACGTATCAGACACTTCTAAAAGAGTGCCCATCATGTATACCTAATCAGAAATTAGCCACCGCCCTGTTAATGTCCTATTAAGATTCTTTTTTATCCAGGAGGATGAAGGGATCCAACAGTTTGCATTATTGCACAGCCACAAGCCACGGGCCTTGACCCAAATAAACTTCTAACCAGCCCTGGACTCTCCCTGGATGAGGGTCAATAGCTCAGAATTAATTGATTAAGTGCAACACGTGCTCAGAATAGTAATAGACACTGCAGCATGTTGGAGACATTCTTAGCATTGAAGAGCTATTATGGGATAGGTGCTAGATAGATGATCCAGCAATTCAACAATATCCTAAATTTCGACCATATTGCATGGACAAGTAAGCAAGGCTGGCTTTGTTCTGTTGGACACTGGGATGAAATCTCAGAGTCATTTGAGACCCGAGATAGGTGTGTCTTCACTTGGTTGTCCTGAAGAAAATGATTTGACTGTAACCTATGTAAAAAGGAGAAGGTTGACTTAATGCAGCCCGGCTATACATTTGCCTGTAAAACTACCCAAAATACAGTGAAGTGACTCTGGGGCTATCTTTTCTGCTTTTGGCTGTCTCTTGGCTGAGACGAAGCAAGGGCAGTATCAGGACTCGGGGAAGGGTGACTATTACTCCGAGTGGGAGTTGGTAATGACCTGGATAAAAGTCGGAAAACCTGTTCACTTTTCTGTGTCTTTCTGTGATAAATATAGTCTGTCAAGTGAAAGAAAGCACAAAAGTTGGATGAAAAGGAAACTAGGGTACGCATACATAGGGGACGTCACAGAAAAACAAGAACACTGTGTGGTATGGGTGTAAAACAGCAGGTTTGATGGTGAAGATGAATCAATTACCAAAAATCGAAGAGTTGCTCTGCTGCACTTTTGGTTTAAACCAGAGGCTGATTTTGTAAATTCTACTGGACTGTACAGTTCCTGCACAGATGTTTTGCTGGGTCAGTTTGCAAGATATACAATCGTAGTGCTACAATTTCAGTAATATTTTCCTTCTCTTGTGAAGAATGAACTTGCATCTTCAAGAGGCTTTTGTATATTATCCAGAGGTTCAAGTATTTTGGCTATTTATAGGCTTTGCAGAGGATGAGAGGACAAACTGTTATGAAGAAGAAAACTAGAGCACCCTGTTCCTAATCCACTTTCTCCTCTCTGCAGTGGCCAGCTATGCAATGCCCTACTACCTGGCTACCTCACTGCGGATGCAACAGCACTCCAGTTCAACCTTATTTAGTCCTTCGAAACGTAACTGGACATATTAGAACCACTGTCCTGAAAGACCTAATGATGCTACCGCCCCAGAGCAAAGTGTAGTTAGAACATATTTAGAGTATGAAGACTTCTGTTATCGGGGGGGAAAGTGACTGCCTAGTCCTAAAGATGCAACCAGGAATTTGCTGGTACAGTTAAGGCAAGTCCTTTTGTGCTCAGCTATAACAAATTTGACATTGATTAGTGTGACTTGTTCTTAAAAGACACAATGTCTTGTTGGTCCCACTGCAGAAATTGTACATTTTCACTTAGTGGTGTCAGTTCAGCAAAATCCAACATCAACTCTGACATCACCTGGCAACGTAAGCCCCCCCCCCCATCAAAACTAAAACATAAACCAGACACATTGAAATAGTCCATCCTTACAAGCTGGTTTAAACCAATATCGCACCAAGCCAAGATGCCCGGGTGAAGTAGAAGGGCTTGACGCAAAAACATTTTTATTTTGTTCCCCTGTGCAGTAAATGAATGCTACTACGATGCTTTTGCATCATATGGCTTTATAATTTAATTTCACTTCAATCCAGCAGCCAGGGTGTGGCTGCCCCACCTTGTCATCTCCAAATGGAAGTTCCTGTCCACATTCCTTTGAATTGCCACGGAACAAGTTATCTTATGTTCTACAATAAATTCATAAGAACAACATTAAACAAGTACAACACTAAACAGTAAAACAGTAACAGTTTCGCACTTCGTTATAGAGAAATGCTTTCATTCCAAATTTGTAAAATGTATTCCTTCAGTGCATCATGCCCTTTTGCCAGAAAAGATTTCGAAGATATTTTGATATCCTTTTGATGCCAGAAGTGACAAACAAGGAATACAAAAAAAAAAAAAAACTTGAGGTCTGGCTACATATCAAAAACTTGTTTCAATCATATTTCCATTAGAACCATTGAGAACTCCATACAATAACACAAATTGAATGGTACCGTTCCAACATGGTTGGCACCCATAAAAGAAGCAGGGTCCCCCAAAATCCCATATTCCAGTTGAACCCTTGATCCTGGTCATCACCAGCGTTTAGCATTTATAGTTCAATTCGATTCACAGCCAGTTGGAAGCATTAGAACTGTACTATGTCATTTCTATTGGAGGTTTAAAGCCTTGATAAGCCGAGATGTTTAAAAAAAATCTAGGTTTGGTTTTCCGTTAAAGACTCAACTAATGCAAAGACTCAACTCAAAGCTGGTTCTCCTACATGTAAAACCTATAGAAATCAAATGAACGCGAGCGACTTCAGAGTCACTGGAACTGTGGCGCAGTGTTGGAGGAAGAAGCGCTCTACAGACAGCTATTATAGGAGACGCGAGAGCGCGTGGCTGAATCCTAAATACCTCGCTAGTGCACACGCAGTGCACTACGAGCGGCCGTAAAACCCGTTATATCGCAGCTCATGTAGTGCACCTGTGTAGGGGACAAGGGTGGCCTTTGCGATTCAACCGCTGAAAGAAGCGTTGACGCGCGTTTGCCCCTGCCATAGGCTTGGCTTACTGAGCGCGCGCGCGCCTCGTCAACTCAACGTTAACCACAACAACTAAAACCAACAGAGAAATCCATCATAGGAAAGAAACTGAACTTGAATTCTGTCGCGTTGTCACGCAATCTCGTATTTTCATTCATTCATTGATTCATTGATTGATTTTTTTTTTTTTTTTTAAATAATACGCCGCGAGCGTATTCCCGAGTCGCCCTCTCATTCAAGGTAGCATCAGCGCCAGCCAATAGGAGCGCCAGACTCAGACACTCGGGCCGCGTTCCAAAACGCGTGCTACGCATACTTGATAGTATGTCAAAAAATTAGTACGCGGCGTAGTACTCTGGCCTACTTGCTTAGTACAGTAGTACAGCAGGATGCGGTTGCGGACTTAGCCGTGCTCGCTCGCGCGCGCGCGCACGCGGAGAGAGAGAGAGAGAGAGAGAGAGAGAGAGAGAGAGAGAAAGAGGCGGAACCCGGTACCGGAGCACACCTTCCTACGAAGTGAAGAGCTCGAGCGCGAAGCGTTGACGAAGGAAAGCGAGAAGGAGAAGGAGAAGAAGGAGGAGAGAAGGAGGACGAGTCGAAAGCGAACGGACTGCAGAAGGGGCAGGTGGAAGTCAGCGTCGAGCCACCTCCGCTTGGCGGTCTCGCACGGACCTCGGTGGGAAAAAGCGCTCTTAACCTCTAAATTGAAATCGGCCGAGGCGCTGTCATTTTATTCCCCTTACACCCCCCCCAATAATACATGCATTTCGGGTCGCAATAGCAAGTTATTCCACGTGCAAGCAATGGAAAGCGCTCATACCAAATCCGTGTCGGAAGTTTTGAAACACTTGGACGTGAACGAAAACCACGGGCTGACACTGGAGCAAGTCAAAACCAATGTGGAGCGATATGGACCGAACGGTGAGTTTAACCCGCTGTTTGCATTATGCGATCATGTATCGGCTCGGGCTCCGTCAAACCTGAAGGGGGGAGAGGAGAGGAGGAGAAGAAAAGCAATTTGCGGTCACTCGGTTAGTGCAGTTTTAGTGGCGTTTTATTGCACGAGAAGTTTGAAGTGGCGCGCGCGCGCGTGCTGCACGCTTTACAGCGGGGACTGGTGTGGTCTGAAGAGGTGCCGTGCAGGTATGGAGCTAGTGTTCTGGCCAAAAAAATCCATCAATCGATGCATTGTACGTGAATGCAACGCCCACATTGTAAGTTTAGAAATCACACATCCATAGTAAAAAAAAAAAAAAAAAAAAAAAAAAAAAAAAAAATTATATATATATATTTTTTTTAAAGCTCTACCTTGACTATTGTGACTTTTTTATTTATTTATTTATTTTAAATTAATGATTATCCCACAGTTCTTACATTATGACTCACTCTATGGGTTGACAGATTACCATTTTACCTCTATAGTTTTTGACACTTTGTAATAGCTGCAACTCCTAAAACTTTTTGCTTTAGCCACCCCCCATCCCCCCCCCCCAATCCATCCCACT
>JAOUQW010000028.1:6047528-6060562 GCA_028565825.1 Olivaichthys viedmensis | reverse complement strand
CCTTTTTTTTTTTTTTTAAATAGTTTTTTTTTTAAATAATGTGTTTTGTTGGATGTTTGCGGTTGTTAGGACTTGTTTATATGCGTGTGGTTTGAATTCCTGAGTGCTCGGGGGTGAGACAGTGAGGGAAAGGAGATGTGTGTGTGTGTGTGTGTGGGTGTGTGGGTGGAAAGCAGTTCTGCCCCAAACCCTTTAGAGAATAAGCTTTGCCATTCACACTGAGAAATATCAACAGGACAGTAAAAAGAGCTGGATGATGCACTATATTTTCTGAACTAGTAAAGTGTGGAGAGCTAACCTGTTCCATCATGCACCATGGAACAGAAAGGGGAGGGGCTTGTAGCAGATAACAGACAGAACTGCATGTGGTGCTGCTTCAAAACTGTAATTGTTAATATACTCTACATTAAAATGAAAAATACACACGTCAGGTAGCACTATATATCACTCACCTTTTTTAACATTTTATTTCTCCTTAAATACGTAAGTAGGGTCTTCTAGATCATTGCATAGAACATATTTTTAAGTATTAGGTCATAGTGTGTGATCAGAGACACAGCTAAAGCTTTCGGTACATACATCATCTGCATCACATTTTTAAAGAGGAAGGTATTAAACGCCATTAGAGCAATGGTATTAACGGCAAGCATTAAAGTGTTTGAAAATGAAAAATGTTTGAAGCAGACTTTTTTGCTGAGAAGAGCGTTCAACTTTCAGTAAATACAAGTTTGTCAGATTTTGTTTGGAATGATTCTCTTAGCTTGACTTACAACAACACTAAATTTTAAATATTCAATCTTCCCTTCTTTTTTGTATAGTTGTAGCTTAGTAGCAAAGATGGTATTTAGCATAGTATTTTTTTTCTAATTGTAGTTCTATTCAATAGTAGGTTTTTCCCCTCCCCCATTTCCATTTAAGAAATTACTTTCGCTAAGTAATGAGTACAGAAACATGATTACGTCTCATGTCATTTGGGGATGTGGCAGCACCACAGACATGCTGTCTTTCCCCGGAAGACGCCAGCATTGGTTAACAACGATTAGGGTCCGACCAATAGAACAATTCTGTCACCGATACTGATATTAAGAAACCAAAAATTCCAATAACCAATAATATCAACTAATATCATTTTAGATGGTCAAATATGAATCAGACGTCCACAGTTAAACCGGACTTGACTGGTAGCATTTTCAGTTGCAGATATAATTGAAAAAACTATAGAAATATAAAAATGAATAAAAGTACTTATAGATTAACTTTAAAACGTAATTTCTCACAATGACAAACTCTCGTACAAGAGCATACCACAACAGGGTGAACTCCTCGCTGTCTTTAGAGCTTCACTGCTTTGTCAGTTCTTTGCGTATGAGCCGTGCAGTTTGTTTCCCATGAAACTAGATATATCGGGCTAGCCATAACTAGCCATTCCCAGTTGTGGACCGTTTCCTTCCATTAAACCACTACATTTTAAATTTGTAGAAAAAACCCCCAGATAGTTTGTCCTGCTGTCTGATGCATTGTTCTCTCTAGAGTTTTGTATATAGATCAGATATAGATTTCGTCCTCCATCTGTGTTGGTGATGCACAGAGGGACATTTTTACATCTTTTGGCTCTGGTAGGTCTCACCGCAGCCAATCGGAGTGTCTTGTTCAGAGGTGTGAAAAACACAGGTGTAATTTTTCTTTTTTTTTTTGGCTTGTTCTGTAATGATATAAGCTACATTTCATTAAAAACCTTGTAGTGTATTGGGGGTGTCATTATTCTTGTGCTGCTTCAGGCCACAGGATTCCTCATAGACTTTAACTTGTAGCCTCTCTTAAATCTTCTGTTCTTCCACATTCTGCATTAAGTGGCAGTCCGTTCTTGGTATGCTTGAGCAGTGGACTTTCACTGTGATATCGGGCGCTATGACTTGGTGCAGTAGGTAATATGACCCCAGTTCAGGATGTATAGCTTTCAGAGTTGCATTGACCTTGTATGCTTTATTCTCCATTTCAGAAGATGCACCCAGGCAGAAGCGAAACAGCCCTAATGTCACACTTTAGTGCCAGATAATATAAGGCATGCTATATATTTTTTGGCATTTGGGACCACCACCATTGTCGTACTGCTTTATAAGCCTTGCTCCCTTTCCAACATCTTAACTGAAAACGTTTGACACTGAAACCATCCAGGCAAGACCGCTATTCGTTCTCTTGCAGCCCTGTGAAAGGTCAGATGGCTGACAACATCTTCTTGGGCTATTATACTGAATAACCTGCAAATTGTTTCTGTGAAAAAAGCCTCTTGCTTGGGTTCACTTTTCCACTTCTGTAGTCATAAAGGCTTATGTGTGTGTCTAAACATCTATTTCTAAATAGCCACTGTAATGTGTTGTAGCTGCTGACTGACCCATGTGGAGTAAATCGCCTGTTTTTCATTCCTGCAATAATGTGGATCCAAATAAAACTATTAAAATCTGCGTGTGCTAAAATCTACGACTCCTAAATGCAGTAAGTGCTCTGACTCGCTAAGTGTTCATTTGTTAACGCCTGTGGGCATTTCAGGCGGTTTACTTCATGTCGGCTTTTTGATGAGATTGCTGTAATATTTGGTTGGTGTAGAATGGGAATGACAGCGGCGTTTTGTACTTGGGTTTGATTTTTTTAATTCAGTAATGCTAATAGACAGAAGTGAAGCACTGCTTCTAATTTAGCAGCTCTGAATTTGCTTTTGAGAAACGGCATTAATTGTAGTTGAACACCTCAATTTTTAAATAGGTTTTATTGTATCTGGCCTCCTTGGTATGTAATACCAAGTTAAACCATATAAATATAACTTTAGATAATTACACTTTTATGAAGAAGAGTTATGAAGTTGGCCTGTCTGCCACTATAAGCTTAAATACAGATATAATGTTTGAAATTTCACATTTTTATAACAGAAAAGTTTTTTTCTTATAGCTAAGACGGACATTTATTAAATAAATTCATTAACTGTTGTTGTTGTTTTTCTTAAATCTGTTTTACTGTGCCCCTTAATTCCATGTCAACTCTGTAACCTTTTATGACGAACCCAACATTCCTCAAGTAAGATGATTAGCTGGAAGTAGAATAGAAGTTCCATTTTCCAGCCATTTTTATTTACATTTTCTTTTCAAATATTACTCCGTATGCATGTGAAAGGGTTGACGCAATACTTGTAGATCACTTGTATTGCACCATCTCAAGCTGTGTATGTGCTTTGTGCTATAATTTCCTGCCACTTCATGGTGTCTTCAACTCTTGTTGTGTCCTGTCATGTGATGGCCCTCTCCTTCTTTCTCTGCTTTTGTCATCTCTCGAAGTAAAGCCGGTGCATAAGGCATAAAGTAGGACGTTGCTTAGGAGTTTTACACGTCTATTCTTGTGCTGTTGAGACGCACAGTGTGAAGTGGCTGTATGTCAGAGGAAGCAGTTCTTCTTCTCGACAGCTGCATTCAGAGAACTGTGTGTAGAGGATGCGTGTGTAAGTTCTACATGCTCCCACCCCTATGGTTAAAATGTTCTCTGATAGTATGTGTATGGTTGCGTGTTTTTGGCTGCCAGTGTGTAAGTGTCCATGCATGAGCGTATGTACTTGTGTGTGCATAGAGCTGAATGGAAGTGTGAAAGCATGCTGCATTTTTTTATTTTTTTTATTTATTTAAACTTTTGAGGTAAGTCGCAGATATTACTGCCGTTACTGCTGCTAACCATCACAGTAACTGCTCACCGAATTCGACTTTATTAATGCCGCCTCTGCAGTGAAGCGAGCAGCCACATCTGTGTAGCTGCTGCTCAACGATAAGGAGTGTTCGAGGAGGGAAGACGGAAGTCGTGCAGACGCATGTGGTGCGTTCTGTTGTCTTCGTGGTTAAAACTCATTTCAGTTCCAACTCACTATTAGACAAGTCGAGCAATGCACTCCATCTCTCTCCATTGTGTCCCACTGCCTTCATGCAAAGCTTCGAGAGGAACCGGCTGTGTTTATAACATTATTTTTGTCCTTGTTTCGTTTTTTTTTTGTTTTGTTTTTTGTTCCGTTTAATTTAGGCGTGTGCTAAGTTGTCACTCATCTATGCTTCTCACTTCCCGCCTCGGCAGTCAACACCTCCCCCTGGCAGACTGTTCACTTGCTCTGTGTGTGTTTCTGCAGCAGAGTATAAGCAAGGCTTACTTTCTTATCTCCTGTAGGCCATGTATCGCGATACTTGAAGATGAAGATGTTTTTGAGATGCCTGATATGTATCACTATATTTAGTTTTGCTGAAATTTAACATGGCCTATAAAACACTAGATGTTTTTACTCAGAAATATTACAAATAATAAAGTATTGGACAAGGAACAGAAGGAAATCAAAAAAATGACACTAACAAACCTTGTTCTTACTAACAACAATAAAGTTCCACATTTGAATTTGTCCCATATACTGATTTCTACAGTGATCTTACCACATTGAAGAACCACACTAACTCACCACACACGCGAACACACACGCTCATACACTGCTCTCTGATGCCCCAACAATTTATTTAAATAATAGATGATATTAGTAACAAGCTAACGTCCAATCAGCTACTTGTTTCTGTGCAGTTTTAATTGGACAGTATGACATCACTGGTTGGTGTTTTAATCAGTGTCGATCTCTGTTCATATTAAAACGCAGTTAGTCAAAGTTATAGAAGTACTAACAATATCCGTGATGCACCGAGTGCGAAAGAAACCGTGGCATTATTTATCACGATATTAATATCATATCGGCATATCGCCCACTCCTATTCATGAGCTCTTGCTAAACACTGAATTTGCCTTTGTAATGTGCGCTCCTCTCTTTTCTCATTTCCTCTCCACTCCTCAGTAAGCTTCGACTCGAAGATGGCGTGATCGGCCACGTAGCGACACTGAGCCCAAAGGAAAGCTTGTGCTCGCTTGGTTTAACATTTCTAATTGCGCACATTTTGTTATTGCTTTTGCTTTTGATCCTAATTAGCTTGCTGCAGTAGTTTGGTTTTTCTGCCAGCAGTTACGAACGGTACACAAGTTTGGTTTGGCATGCGTCTGTTTGTGTGCATACCGTATGCGCCTGTGCGTGTGTGCATGTGCGTATATGCGCATTCCTGTTTTTCCTTGGAGAATGAGCCAGGTACGGGCATGTCTGAGAACAGAGGAACAGGTGATTCCTGGCACACACTGCCAGCTTCCACAGAAACACCATCAGGCCACAATACCCATCAGCCAAAACTTGTTTTGAAGACCATACTTTCTCCTGTGAAGGATTAGAAATCGCTTGACGTCAGTAGACAACCTAACACGCACAGAGACATGCCTAGACTTTTTCCGTCTTCTGGAAATCCAGATTTTAGGAAGATGCAATTTGGGAACTCCCTCCCCCCCGCCAACCCTACACACGCCCACATACTCACCCTGGTAAACCAGTGTTGCGTAGTCTGCTCTTTTCATATTAGAACCTGATATTCTTTGACACAATTACACCTGCTTGTCACTGGCCCTCCCTTTTCTTAAAGGAATGCAGTTGCTTCCGCTGAGGGTAATTTTCAGGGTCGACACTTAAGTTGTTGGAGCAGTCATTCCTGATTTTTATATCTCGACCTTCACACACATTTTAGTAAAGATGGTACCTTTTTTATCTTTATCTGCTTTCTACTTGCAATAACTCGATCTTAACCCTTACCTCTAACTCCGAACCCTTTCTCTCTGTGTAACATCCTGAAATACTGTGTGTGACGCTTTCCATATTAAAAGTGCATTGCGTAGAATTTGGAGTCTGGTGGTTACAAGATGAACTGCAAAAACAATGATTTGTTTGACTCTTTGACCCCACCTACCATCCATGTCCATGTACTCGAAGCACCGCCTCCTAGAATCTATTCATTTACCTTCGTTCGGTAGCTAGCTAACTTCCCATTTTCTCCAAGTTAGCAATAAACACGTAAATTCCTGACACGCCAAATAACTTCCTGATTTGTTGCTGCGGTCATTGATCCAAACAGTTTACCAGTCCATAACATTAACTTAATTAGCTATCTGTCAATGTAGCTAATTCAGCCTCCAACTTCATCCAACTCGCATCTCCGAGATTTAGTCTTGTTTTCTTTTGGCGTCATTATGCTTATTTTTTCCCCCCACAACAACAGTACCGTGTTTGCATTTCTGAGCACTAAAGATGGGGGCGTGTCTACAATATGACTGGAGCAGTGTAAACACAAACGAGCACTCCATCATGCTTTTTTTTCTCAGGCATACGTTACACTTGCTTTGATAGCATTGTTTCAACAATTATGTTTCACCATGTTCCCGAGATATTACCACGTTATTTGGAATAGTAAGAACAAATATACAACATTGACCAGTGTACTTTTAGGCACCGAAAAGTGGACGAGCAGCCATATTTGGCTATAGTGTGAATGTGTCTGCTCGCATTCTTAGAGCTTGGTTTCCTCAATGCAGTTTAACAAATCTATAATGTGATGGATTAAATAATTATATTGTGTATGCTACACCACGCTATGCTGTCAATAAAATAGTTTAACTACTTTCAAACTACTTAATTCAAAAAGTAGCAATGCTTCCACCTCGTTACTGTTAAATTAAGTCGAAGTAATATCTTTGCTACTTTTAGCGTCATTACTGCCTAACATTGCGTTAGCTAATTAGTCAACTTTTAGAGAAGATAAAAGTTATATCTCAATGGATTATTTAAAAAATTCAAATACGATTCATTGTGCAGCCCCAGTGGAGAGTTATCATAAACTCTTAAACAGTGTGGTTTGGTCCAGGATTAAGAACTACCTTTCCTTTTACTACCATTTAGTATTAAATTATGTATTTGTGTGAGAGTGTGTCCACATGCTTCCAGGAATGTAACTTGGGTGGGATTAGTGGGGACTGTCACCATAACAAACCACATATTCCCCTCTGCATCAACATTTCCAACCGCAGGGTTTTGCAATCTTGCACAGTTGTGATAGCCATTTAAGAAACTGCCGCTAAACAACACGGACTGTTTTTTTAAATTTTGCATATCTAGTTTTTCGCATGGTGAAGTCAGGAAGTCAGGACGAGGTCAAAAGCATCAGATATCAGCTTTAACTCGACTCGCCCTTCATCATCTCACTGACAGAAATTCAGGGGGATGAGGACGAGGTATGGACTGCCTCTTAGTAAAGAGCGACTTATGGGTAATTCTCAATTTTCAACACAGCATGAACCTTAAAGCATTTTTTCATTAACTGGTTTTTCTTTCTCCCTTCAAGCTAATTAATCGAGTTCCTCACACTCCAGCAAAAAAGCGAAATTGCTAAATAACCAGCTTTGTGTCTCGACTTTTCTTCTCTTTTCTCACTTACCCAACCACCAATTACATCATCAGGAGGCGGTTTTCTGCGCAGTTATGATGAAGGGGCAACTTTGAAATCTATCCATCCATCCATTTATCGTTTCATCCGTCAATTCATTGATCCATCCATCCATCCAGATGCCCAACAATCCACCCACTCGTCTAGTTTTCCACTGGTGTAGAAAACCATTAACTTGTAGACCATTGACTTGTTCCACTGAGAAGAGGTTTATTCATACCTAAAGTTGTTTAGAATTTCTTTTGAAGGATCGTTTATGAATGAATTCAATCATCACGTTGAGGTTTATTAGAGCTTTGCATATGCGCCATTCCATTGGCTGATAGTGTGTCTTAATATAGAGAGGGACAGAATTGTACCAATAGTCCAAAGGTTGCTCCACATGTGCACCTCTGATGTGCTCAGTGTTCTACCTTCTGTTAGTAGCAATGTTTTATACTGTATTTGTCAAAATTGACGGTGGATGATCACATGATACGAATAAACCTCGACACCAGCCTCTTCATTTTAGGAGACAATATGTTTGAGAAACTAAACTTGGCTAGCCTGCGTTCACACCCTCAACACACACTCTGCCCAGGCTTCAGATATTTTTGGAAGACCTGCGCTAAAAGCTTAAAGCCACCCGCTTGGTGTTTTTACACCTTGCAGATGAGAGTTATCAAACAGTGTGTGTTGGTCCAGGATTAGGATCCCAAAATAGGATCCCAAAATATGACTCCCATGTTAATGCCTCTTAGGTTCTTTAAACTCGTTTTCTGCTGCCTGTTTCCACTGCAATGGCCAAAACATGACTCTTGCGACTATTTCCAGTGCGGTCCTTGCTATTTTGAGGCACCGAGGGAGGCATTTTATGTTCTAACATCTGGCTTGTGTGGCTGAGCACTTACATTAGCGTGTTTAGCTCTGTGTTGTCAGCTACAATTATCAGACACTCAAATGATGCTATGCAAACGGTTCACACAACTGCTGCTAGCTGTGAGGACAGTTCTGCTGGAAGAGCAGTCAAACAGTTCAGCCATGTGTGAACGGTGTGCAGTTGGGTTGCGTGAGATTTATTTCGGGCAAACGGGCGACGCTCCTGCGGGCCAAGCGTGCCCACAAGCCGGGTTGGCATGGCGACTGCTTTGAAAACTTCATGTATTTATGTTTGAGCATCTGCACAAACAATGCCTTGTGCAATGGAGTCTACAATGGAGTTTTTTTATTGTAGTTTTGTCTTTGTATATTGTGGATCGGCCTCGTTGTGTAGGAGGCATTGTATAAGTGGTGGCCCTCTGTCTACGTTTGATAGATGTGGTGAGATGTGATGTCTGAACTTTAAAAGTGGGATGTTTACTTTCATTTATCTTTATTATTATCTTTATTTCTCAAATCCAAGCTCGCTTTACAAGGTGTGCCTTGAGAAATAAATGTAAAAAAAATACTCAATCACACGAATGATTGTTAATTTTAGTTCATGGAAATTCAAAATCAGTTGATTTACCTGATTCCATATGCATGCATGGAGTTACCAGTTAGCAATACCCTTGTTGTGTTTCTGTTTGAAGCCGAGCTCTTGAAGCCCAACAGATTTCCTCTCGCTTCCCCAGGCACATGCGTCGGGAGCTCCGTGTTGTTGGCAACCGTTTCCAGGAAGTGCTTCCCCCCCCCACACCCTCCGCCTCTGCCTGGTGGTGTGTAAACAGGCTGGCACTTGTTTTCATGAGGGAGAGGGCGGGTGTATGTGTGTATGTGTGTATGTGTGTATGTGTGTATGTGTGTGTGTGTGTGTGTGTGTGTGTAAGGGCTGGCTGAAGTCAGTATGTTGGAATGCGCCTGGGCAGATTGAGGCCGGCGCAGCCCAGATGACACGGAGGGAATCCTTGGCACAGGCCGGCTGGGAAACCCCACTCAACCCTCCTCTCCATCTCCCCTTTTCCCTCCCTCCCTTTCGCCAAGACTCTCTTTGTCTCCAGGCCTGGTACTGCAGCCAGCCTTTCTCCCATTAAAACCATTAGGCAAGAGCTTGCTTTCACTTTTGGTGTTTGATGGTAGCGGATAGAGGAAATTGTTATGTTGGTGGAAAAAGAACCACCGGTGCCAGGGAGGTACAGTAACAGGACGCAGACAGAGTTTGCCCTTGCATGCATGTAGGGGACACGCACATGCACTGGGACAATGGGACCGTTGGAGACATTTCTCCCCCTCCCAGCTACCAGGTTTTTCCACACAACTTCGAGAACTGTAGCGTTGGCCCGACAGTTTCTTTCCACAGAAGACCTGAGGCAAGTTAATTCGGCTCTTACATAATTCTGAGCTAGAAGGGAAGCTTAAGGCTTTGGCGTTTAATCTTGCCAAATAAAACTATCACATTTTCACTTGCAAACTATGTTGACAAACGTTCAGACTGCTTTCATTCATTAGTTTCAGGACTTGCCAAGTGAAACTATACTACTCAGTAGGCTATATTTTTATTACCATGTCATATGGCGACACCTCGGTATGAGGACTGACTCATGCTTATACAAGCGTACGCGTAGTCCATCCTTCGCAAGTTCACACACTTCCATTCAGGCTCCCCATGCCTCTCAAGCCGAGCTCTGATGAAAAGGAGACTCTCCTCTGTTGTGCAAAGCAGAGCTCTTACTCTTTCATGCTATGAGATTTCCTCACTGTTCATTCACCCTCCCCGTCTGTCACTGCCAGACAATCTCACCCCTCATCAATCATGGTTTTTCCATGTTCTCAAGGCGGCGTGTTTGATATTCAGCCACTGTGCAATTCCACTGGTGCAGGTTTTCTTGTCTTGTTTTGGTTTCCACTGGAAGTGTCCTTCAGCCCGGCACCCATCTGTTGCCATGCATTTGTTTGTGTGCGCGCGTGTGTGCGCGCGTGTGTGCGCGCGCGTGTGTGCGCGCGCGTGTGTGTGTGCGCGCGCGTGTGTGTGTGTGCGCATGCGTTTGAAAGAATCTTTGCTCCCGGGCATCATAGCATGAACCCTTTCCCAGCCTTTTTAGAGTTAAATGCCTGACCGAGAGATCGACTGAGTAAAAAGAAAAGAAACTCTTATCAGTACATACTTGATATGAGTAAGTTTTCCATTTGGATAAGATCAAGAAAACTCCAACAGTTGTTATTTAATGCAAGGCTAAACTTGACCCGAGTGTGTGCACACACCCGGATACACGCACAGGAATGTAGGGACGCCCTGTATTTTCATTCGCTATCTTTAGGCTGAGCTCCAAGGTTTTTCCCACTAAAGTTTATCACGGCCCATTCATGCACATCCTCTCTGAAAAACCCAGAATGGGTTCGACATTGTGCTCGAGTCCTTCAGCACGACTCTGATTTATTTTGTTCTAGCTGGATTCATGAGTCTCTGTTTAGTACTTAATGACGGTGTTTGTCAGATCCTGTTGACTGGCCACAGTGCCAGCTGTTAGACCTGCTGTAATGGGCACAGTAAAGGATGGAACTTTACACTTGAAAACGTACACACCGACACACATGTCTGTACTCTAATGAATGAGTGACTGGTCATTTTTTGACATGTCTGAGAAGATTCATCCAGTAGTTCTACATCCAGTAGTTCTACATCCAGTAGTTCTACATTCAGTAGTTCTACTTGGTACCAAGATGGTAAGGTTGCAACATAATCGTGGAAAAAGAAACACTATCTGCTGGCTTGCCAATTCCTTTTTTAAAAATGCATTTAAATTTGAATTGCTTAAAGGCTTAATATTTGAATGCTTTCCAATATATTTAATATTATATCTAATATTAATTAGCCTGTGATTTTAATATCGCCACAGACATCAAATATTAGCATAAGTGTTACACTGTGTTCATATCACACAAAAGCAAAGAATCATGAGGCAATATCTTATTTTAATGATAAATTATTATTTTTTAGATTTGTTTTTAATTATTTACCCACAATGCTTTCCTGTCGCTGATATTTGGCTGGATTCTAGATATCTTAGATGAACAGGGATCCACATAAACATCCACCATCTTAAACTCGTCTTCACCAAATTAGGCCCAATCACAAAATGGCTTCCTATTCACTATATATGCTCATTGTTAAACCTACGTAGCGCGCTTGCGTGCGTAATTTGAGATTCAGCCACAGAAACGACTCGACTCTGATGATGCCTGTTGAAAATCAACTAATTACACGTAACCTAATGTCACTTTTAGTAAACATTACTTTTTCACTTTTTTCATATTCATATCAGTAAATTGTGTCATTATTTAAAAAAATGGGAAAATAAAATAACCCACAAATGACATACGTTTATTTATTTTTCCTAAATGAGACAAGATTTTATTTAAATTTGGCCAAAATGCTTAGGAAACGTGCATTTTGAAAGACTTGCATTAGGCGACTGGACGTAGAATGTTGGCTGTTAAACGTTGAAATGTGGACTTATTTAAAAAAAAATTGCCTTTGAATATGTAAATATTATGAAAATTCTAGTGACTTTCTCTTTGACAGCCTAATGGAAGTACATCATTTTTCATGATGGATAAAAATAATGATTACGTTTTAAAAGCAGCAAGTTGTTGTACTGAAAAACATGAAGAAAATCAAGATTAAAAAAAAAAGCAGCAAGTTGTTGTACTAAAAAACATGAAGAAAATCAAGATAAAAAAAAAACACATGCTCACGTACTTACTTACTTGCATACTTATTTGCTTGCTTACTTGCATACAGGATGTGCTTGGGTACTTACTTGCGTACGTATTATTTTGAGCCCAGTTGTAACAGAAAAAATATAATGATAAAAGGGCAGTAAATCTCTTTTGTTCCTAATTGTGATAAATAATCGTGAATATTTATGAATACCGAGCAAAATAATCTTTATTATTTTAGCCAATATGGTGCAGCTCTTAGTGCTACAATACTTTTAATTCTGAGATTAATAACTGCATTAAAAACAAGGTTCTTTAAGGTTCTTGTATGTGAGTACAGAGTTGTGCTTGATTGGGAAATCAAATGAATATATGTTAAATTTAGAGACTATTGTAATTGTATTTTTATTTACTGTTAATTGTGTGGGTGAATAATGTGCCAGAGATTACCTGGACTTGGCCCATTTCAGATGGGTTTAATGGAATTTTTACCTGAAGTGTTTCTGAATACTGGTACACAGGTATAGATCCTGAACCAGATTCCACTTCATTCAGTTCTAAATTGCGAGTGCTCATGATGGCGAGTACTGAGACTAATGTTTTTGTAATGAGTGTGTTCTTCAGAGAGAGAGAGATGCTCCATCATACTCCTCATGGCCCCTTCCCACTCTCCACATGCTCTACCGCTCCCACACACTCTTCAGTGAGAAGCTTCTAGAAATGACTCAACGGCGGTGTGTAGGCCACACAGTTGATCTGTGCCTCTTGCCTCTCTCACAGCTCCAGCACTCGCAGTGCTCCAAGATAACACAGCGTTTGCAATTGGGCGAATAGGGGTGTAAGGTTGCAGCGATTTTTAATTGATGCGCAAGTCTCAGTATATATTTGATACTGCAGCACCGATTTCAAAACGGTGTGTGTTGAGCAAAAGTTATTATATACACTCGCCGAGCACTTTATTAGAAACCTGTACACCTTCTCATTCATGCAATTATCTAATCAGCCAATCGTGTGGCAGCAGCGCAATGCATAAAATCATGC
>JAOUQW010000028.1:6032556-6045056 GCA_028565825.1 Olivaichthys viedmensis | reverse complement strand
CAGAGGAAGGTAAATATTGATCTTTCCATCGTGTTATTACTGCTCTGTCTTTGAGAGGCGCTGTTTGTTCGAGGCCAGGTTCTATCTATCTGTTTTACTAGAAAGAGATGCACACTGTCTGAGAGTGTACATGCATACATACACACACCTCACCCTCCTACTGAACTCTGTCTGTAAAAAAAGATATGGTACCGCATTAATAATCCGTGGTGTCAGCGGTGGGACTGACGGATTGCCCACAAAGTGATGGTGAGAATAGCATTTTACTAAAAAAGGTTAAAGTATGTTGAGATGTTTTTTTTGGTATCCAAGCATATGTTTTGTTACATCGTGTTTCCGTAATATAATCAGTTTCAAGCATAGATAGTGTGATAGAAAACAGACATACCCACACGACAAAATGTTGAGAAAGTCTCGCTGAAAGTCTCTTCGGGCCGTATTCAGAGTTAGCGATTTAAATCAAGATGCATCAATATTTACTCAGGGAATGTTCTCCATATTCAGAGTCGCGCTACGCAGGGGCTTAGGTTCAATTTCAGGGAGGTCCACTCAGATTATTGAAATTACCTGCGAACAATTCAGGCCTTCGAGGTTTCCAGGTTGTTTTCTTGTGTGACGGTCTCTTGGCAGACGTTTTTCCAATAACGTCTAGACCACCAAGCACTTGTCTTCAAGCCCCCCCCCCCCAAAAAAAAAAAATCAAAAAATGCTTTTTTGCAGTCAATTACAACAAGACAGCATAACATGACACAGCACGTTAAG
The DNA here is from genome assembly GCA_028565825.1 of Olivaichthys viedmensis. Taxonomy (NCBI): domain Eukaryota; kingdom Metazoa; phylum Chordata; class Actinopteri; order Siluriformes; family Diplomystidae; genus Olivaichthys; species Olivaichthys viedmensis. The sequence goes on along the minus strand of JAOUQW010000028.1, from coordinate 6,044,294 downwards.
GGGCAGTGGTGGCTCAGTGGTTAGGGCCCTGGGCTACTGATCAGAAGGTCGTGGGTTCAAGCCTCAGCACTGCTAAGCTGCCACTGTTGGGCCCTTGAGCAATGCCTTTGACCCTCCCTGCTCCAGGGGCGCTGTATCATGGCTGACCCTGCGCTCTGACCCCAGCTTACCAAAATGCTGGGATATGCGAAGAATCAATTTCACTGTACTGTACTTGTATATGTATATGTGACAATAAAGGAGCTTTCTCTATTTCTATTCAATGCACAGGTCTTGTTCAGCTAAGGAATGATAAAATCTTTAAACACTGCATTTTGACACCATTAGTGTTTGGAGGTTATGAGATTAAACGCAACCGTGTTAAGGAAGAATGATAAAGGAGGCTGAATGTGTGAATTTTATTTGTCAAAATTTTGAGGTCTGAAACTTTTAGAACTATAATGGTGCTTTAAACATTTATTCCATTACCTATGAAGCAGGCATATTTGGGGGGGTTTGTGTTTTAGTGTTAATTGTTGTCATTATTACTTGTCATATCTGCCAGGAAGAAAAAAGATTTACCTGCAATAAGCTTTGTTTAATACACCAGTGTCATTTTCTGACATGGACCTCAATTTGGCTTGCACATACATAAAATTGAGCCTATAATTTTTGTGCAATTTATAAACCAATGCTTATTACATGCAAATAGTTTTAGGGGGAATTGTGGATTCTGCATCAATCTATCACTACTTGCACTGAAAATTCAAAGTGGACAGATTTTTCATTACTGTTATGATTGGTGACATTAAAGTTAAACCTGTGTCTGTGTACACCCTAACAAACACTGGCAACACACCATGAGCAGATCCTCCATCCAGTCATCACTTCTACAGTAAGCTACATTTATAGACTAGCTTTTCAGACACTATGAGCTTTAAATAGGATTCCCAAGAGTGATTGGTGCAGTAGATTGCACTTATATTACTTGCGTTAATGTACATTACTTGCAAGGATATTACAGTTATGCAGTGGTGCACTAGAACATGTTACATGGACATGGAATTAGACTGTGTACTGGCCCTGACAGAGGTAGATGTTACAGGTCCATGGGGGTTTATCTCTAACACACATTGATATAAAAGCTTGTATTTCTTATACACTGCTTTGATGTCCTCATTTTTGTGGTGCTCCATAACTGTTTGTGCTGGATCAAACAAGATCAAAGAATTTCCCCCAACTTCAATTGACAAATACACTCTTCCGCAACTTCTTGCATCACAGTTGTAAAGCACAAACTCAAATACACATAGCCTATATCAGGCCTATTCAATTAGTGTCCCACAGGCCAGATCCGACTCTTGAGTAAATTTTCACTGGTTCTTTGATTGGTTCTTACCAGCTAATTATGTTATTTTACTGCTATTGTTAAATGGAAAAAATAAAAATAAAAAATGTAATTTTTCTTATTAGGTAAAAGAGGCAGCACGTGTAAATAGATGTGATCTAATATGTAAAATAGTGTAATGTGTGTAAAGATGCACGCTGCCATTTGAATATGGTAATTAGTTATGTCTTGATAGGGTACTTTGCACTCATATGGGTGTTGATACACTGTTATGCTCTCATGTTTTATGATACAGTTGATTTCACAATATTTTAACCCCTTTTACAAAGGTATTTAAAATACTGAAAGGACAAGTTATACGTTTTTTTTAGTCACCTGGTATAATTTTTGTAACTTGGCCCCCACTCTGAACTAATTGAATAGCACTGTCCTATATCAAAGAGGTTTGATTGGACCTGCCAGACACAGTACAGACAGTATTCCCACCATGATAGGCCAGCCCTCATTACTAGATAGTCCCAATTCCTCTGCTGGAAAATAGGTGGACACCCTCAAGTCTTTTTCGGATAACATTTTTTTTTTTCGATTTGCAATTTTATGAGCCCTTTTAAATTTTATACAACTGATTGTATAAAATAAACGTTGCACACAATTATTCACATTTTCTCACTTTTCCACTCAAACAAGTGGAAACACAACTTACCTTTCCTCTAACAAAAAACATTCTCATAAGAACTTCTTTTAAATAGTATTTGTTTCAAAAGCATACACAGCAAAATTATTGACACCCCTAAAGAATATTTACAAGGCAAACAAATCGTTATCCATGCAAAAACTCTTTTTTTTTGCACAGAAATTCTATTGTTGCCTTGAACCAACTCTAATATTGTACTTGACCAAATATAAGGCTTCACACACCCATTTGTCATCCATCAACATGGGGAAAATCGAAGAGTGTAAATCAAAACTGACAGATGATTGTTGTCCTGCACAAGTCAGGTAACAGAAATGAAAAATACATAGTTACAGATATGAAAAATAATTAGTTAAAGTACCATTAAGTACAATAAGGACCATACAAAAAATTTTAAAAGTCTGGGATAGTTGAAAATTTGCCAGGATGCCCCCACACGAAGAAGTGGGGCAAAGAAGAGCCCAAAGATTACAATTTCAGAATTGCACAGTTTACTTGATTCATGGGGTTGTGAAGTTTAAAATTAAATTATTAGACACCACCTGCATAACAACAAGCTGTTTGGAAGGGTTTCAAGAAAGAAGCCATTCCTAAGAGCATTCCACAAAATGCAGCCCATGAACTTGAACGCAAATTGTGATTGGAACTACAACTGGAATTGTATTGTGGTCAAATGAGACCAAACTTTTTGGCCATTCACACCATCTGCATGTTTATCGAAAAATGGGGACTGCATACAAGGAAAAGAAACCATACCCACAAGATATGACAGATTATCTATGATTTGGGGCTGTGTTGCGACTAGTGGTCAAAAGTGTTATTTTGATCTAAAACCTGGTTGCATTTGCCATTGCAAAACATTGATTTTGTATTGCGGGAACACAAAATAAATGTTTTTCAATGTCAATCTCCGGATTTGAACCCTATTGAAAATCAGTCGTCTGAATTGAAGAGAACAGTCCACATGATCACATCCTAAGAATATAAAGAAGCTTGAAATACTTAAAGATTAACCAAACATTAATGGTAGGGGTGCTGATGATTTTAAAAACAGTGTTTTGCAGAGAAAAATGCACTACTTAAGAAAACGTGTTTAAATAAAAGATATATATATATATATATGTTTAAGCTCAAAATATCCCTCATTGCATGTGTTAGACATTTTATATTTTGCTCATTTTTATGGTGCCAATAATTCTGGAAATTCTGTATATTTTGTCTTGCACCCAAGACCTCTTTACACTGTTGTTAACCACCGCCATAAAACAAGTTAATTACAGTTGCATTTGGGAGCCAAAACCCTTTGTAGAACAATACATAACACGCATGCTCCATGATTGGCAAAGTTGGTGTCTTTAAGTGTCAGGTTCGGGTTCGGGGGTGCGGACACAAGCGCGAGGCTTCTCTTTTTCCTTTTAAACATTTATTCTTAACAGAAACTGGGTTTACAAACATACTAACAAACGCCGTCACAGGCATGGTGAACACACAAAATTACACATAGACAGCGACATAGACAACGAGAGACAACACAGGACGGAAACAAGCGGGTATTTAAACACTTAATAATCAAAGGACGAACAAGGAACAGCTGGGGACATTTAACAACACTCACGTGACAAAGACAAGGAAACAAAAACACAAGCGCGTGGCGGCCGACGCCATGGCGACCGCCACACTATATCCCGTGGCGTTAAACTAAAAACAAAAAACAATACAGGACGTTGGTGGTTGAATATAGTGAACTGATTTCCATATTAATGCATGATACAGCAATCAGATTTCTAATGCATTTGACTACAACTGTAAATGCATATAGTTAAAATCTTATCAGAACAGAATACAATCCAGATACAAGACAAAACAGGGTTTTAGTCAGGAATCCAGGCTATGTTAAACCCGCGTTATGAGACAGTTCCCAGTTTATCAGAATGTACCATGTGATCAGGTTCAAAACACAATGGTTTCTTGTAACTATCTTAAGAAGCTTATGAAATTAACAGAGTTCATGAGTAAAATCAGCAAATTGTTTTATGGTGTTTGAAGGTATGAGTGATCTGCAACCTGCTTGCATGGTTTTGAAACTAGTTTTACTTTTTTTATTGGAAGAGAGACTGTGTATGCACAAGAAAAAGTGTTTTTGTTCTTGTTAATAACTATTGTTCTTTCTTTTTTCCACTCTCCCTACTCCTATCTTATCTCTTTTCCAGCTCCCGTAAACAAAACTACATGATGAACTTTGCCAGACAGTCTGGTCTACGCCACTACTATAGCAGGAAGAGGAGGGCATTAGAACGTTTAACTTACTAGAAAGCACTACCTGGCAGTCACACAATAACTACTAAAAATTACATCCTCTTCCTGATGACACAAGCCACCAGTGGATTATTTGTCAGGTTTAGAACACCCCACCGCTCTCTGATACAATCCCCTTTCAAACCGAGGCCAATCAAGACCTTTTAAAGGGAAGAGTGAAAGGAAGTAAAAAAATGTGGCTGCCTTTTGGTGCTCTATTTACTTTCCATGCAGGTTATTGTTTTGTAATTCATTCCAGTGTTTTGATTTCTCCTTAGGCCTGTCTCACAAAGCAGGATTTCTTGGTTAGCTCACAATCTGTTGCCATCTAACAAATTAATGCACAAGTTGATGTTATACTGGACTATATGGAGATAATCCTGTAGCTTATAGAGGTCAATGTTTTACTGATTTTGCTTAACTTACACATCTGCTGGAGGAAGAGGCCATAGGTTCAGGGGGCATGGAGGATTATTTTAGAATACGCATACAATTGAAGAAGGCAATAACTTCCAATGCCAATGTGTTCAGACGCAATTCTCTGCTATGACAAATGTAAAACAATCCATTTACCTCTAAAACGCTCTTGAAGCACAGACAATATCTCTACATTATTATCTTTCCTAATAACATGTGAAGGTGTATTAATAATCTATAAAAGCTTGTATTTCTTATACGCTGCTGATTTTGATAACTTCATCTGTGTGGGGCTCCATGACTGTTTGCGCAGGTTCCAACAAAATCACAAAATTTTCCCCAGCTGCAAGTGAGAAATGACTCTGCCATGGTTGGAACTGCCAGCAGTAGGGTCTGAGCACATATCTCCCTAAACACACACCATGATAGGCCACCCCTCATTATTAGAGAGGGCCAATTCTCTGGACTCTCTCCTATCCTTTTTAGGTCACATTTCTTTGGATATGCTGCAAATCATATCAGTTCTTAATTTGTTTTCCATTATGCATACAAAAGGGCATAGCAATTACTTACCACTTTGGATGATATTTTAATATTTTGACTTGATCTGCACCCAAGACGTCTTCACACTGCTATGGTTACAGCTAAAGAATAATAAAGAAAAGCAAATGCATTATACTCTACCCAAAGTGAAAATATTTTAGCCAATAATTGTGTTTACTGTAATAGGGCACTGGAAAACAAATTTAACTGATGCATTAACACAGTCGGCAACACAGCCCAGACTTGGCAGCAGCAATGGTGTTAACTAATTATTGTTTTATAGGTTTCAGATTTTCCTTATTATTATGTTGGCTAGACAAAGCAGCTTTTAACGTAGAACGACCACAGATGTACAGTATATCCTATACTGTTATAGCATGCTTGCTTTTCAGAAGTATGGTTTTAGTAGCCGTTTAAAGTTCACTTTTTCCACATAGATTTTAATGGCAAAATGTTCAGAAAAATTCAAAAATGCTTCAACAGCTGTAATATTTTCTACCCTAAAATGACCAAACACTGACACTCTTAACCCAAAGAATTGTGCTTTTCAGCCATCATAACTGCCTCTATAGGCTTATACTATATGACTTCTTTATAGTTACAGCTAAAAACACCACATGTCCTGTAAATGTACATTTACACTGTTAATCCAAAGAGCCCCTCTGCTTTTCAGAACTCTCAAATAACCTCAAAACACAAATAAACACCTTCATCCAAATACCTTCACAACTAAACAACCCATTTTAACTCAAATAACCTTTTTACTTACATTATCTATAAACCATCACATACTCAATATCCCACAACACTTGAACAACTTCAACTCTTATAAACTCACATATATTTAAACAGCCTAGATTAGGTGCAGTGGTGGCTCAGTGTTTAAGGCCCTGAGCTACTGATTTTAAGATTAAGAGTTCAAATTCTGCCACTGTTGGGCTCTGTAGCCAGACTGCATTCAATTGTAAATTGCTTTGGATAAAACTGTTTGGCAAATCAATAAATGTAAATAGCCCTCTCAACATTCTAATACCCCGTCCTTTCAAGCCTATATACCAAAATAACTTTTACAGCTTTGAAGCCAAAACCGTGAAAACAGAGTGTTGAACTAGTTTTTTTAAGCCAACTCAAAGTTTGTTCTCAAACTTTACTACTTATGGCTTGATTTCCTGCAGCAAAATAAGTTGCACAAGACCTCTGTCTCCCCAAACTTAGATGCCGCAGTAGCCGCTGTTGCTAACTACTTTCATGCATCAACAGACTCTTAGATTCGCTCATACAGTCTGCCTAGTAATTAGATGCAAAAAAACGATTGTCCAAAGATTGTTTATTGTCGCTGCACTCTCCCTATCGTAAGATGTCCCCTCATAGCCATACACATACACAAAACATGTTTTTATCATCTCTATTCTAAAACAAACTTAATCAAAATATGATCATGACTCATTAAATGCGTCAAAATATTTTCAAAACTTAAGTCTCACAGACCTCCGGCCTGCGTCCAAGGCCTTGTGTGTGTGCATGACTGCAGTTACTGAGACAAAAGACGAAGATGTTTTTCGACCTTCGAGCCACACACACACAGTAATTTTTCATTCTCACTAAGCTTAATTCTAAGCAAATTAAGTCTATACAATTAATTAAATCACACAGAAATTATTAAATGTTCACATTAAACTAAGATTAAAAGATTGTTACCATAGTGTTCAGATCACAGTAACAATTACTTTTCAGCATAGACTTGAACCAATTTTATTTCTGTATTAGCCCATGGTTATGAGAAGAACCAGAAATAGTAATTGAAGCAGTTTTTAATATATCAGGCACCTGGACCCTTTTCATTTAGATTTTGCTACTGAATGTCACATCAGAACTTAATCTTAATTTGACCAACCACAAAAAATAGCCAGAGCAAAGATCATCATTTCAAGCAGTATGTGGTTGCAGGTCCAGTGTTGGCTAGAGTTGCAGTAATCATAAAGGCAGCAAGAATAACTTAAGGATATATTGGTCCCATGGATGATGTGACTATCTTTCTTTAGGCAGTTGTCTTCAGGTATGCAGCCCTTGATAAAGACACCACTGTAATCTCCATAGTGCCCATTGGCAGTGAAGCACTGCTGTCTTGGCAGACATTCAGTCAAAACATGCTTGCAGGGTTTGTTGACCAACTGCAGTGGACAGTAGTAACAAAGTAGTTTTTCACAGTGCAAACCAGGAAGGAAAAGCAGACACACATAAAAGCCAAAACATGTGAACTTTAGCAGAGATCTGCTGGACAACCAAGCATTGCCTAGCTGGTTCATTTTCTCTTCTTACAACCTACAGCAAAATTAGTCTAAACTGAAAGGTACGTCCAATGGCAACAAATACAGGGTTCTATAAAGATGCCCAAGTAGAGAGTAAGTCCTGATTTGCACCAGAGCCTATTGCAAACAATTACACTTAAACAAAAAATGTCACGTCTCGACATAGCCCCTCGCTTCAATTAGCTAGAAAAGTACAAGCAGGTGCAGATACCTCCATTGCTCTAATGAGCAATCTGGGCCCGTATTCATAGAACTTAGCTTCTGAGAATCATGTTAATAGTGTTATGACTAAAATAACTCATGACTAAATTACATTATCAAACTTCTTCAGCAATTACTAGAATCGGCATTTATGAATGAAATGCCTTCCGTGTTTTATGACAGCATCATGTTGTAACTGTTGTTGACGTTTCCCAGTTAGTTCCGCTAACTGTGTTAAAATGTAGAGTGGTTAATTAAACGTCATCTGTGAAATCGTTTCCGAGTCACATACATGTATTAACTTTCTCGTGCTGCTATTAATTTTATATATGGGTTCCTTCAATTACTCAATTAGACAAACCCTGGCAAGTCGGCAATTTGCACGAAGCTGATTCCTGATGAGTGGAAATGAAATAAATAAATCAGGATGATGTGAGGTGCTCTTAGAACACTGTTTGATCTACTAATTGCCGTCTGGAATGCTTGCAAATCGTCACTGCGTTGCTGCTACATCCTCCCTGTTTCCAAGAAACGCAATGTGGTTATACCCTCCGGTAAATAGATTTTATACTGGAAAGTCACTAGATATTCGAGTTTTTCTCCTCTGTTTCTCAAGAAATAAACGTCCAAATGATCCAAAGAGTATATTTTCATTCTGGAGTGCACGGATAACCAACTACAATGAAATAAATCTCAAAACGTTCTTTCGTTAAATCACGCTGAACGTAATGTTTCAGAAACGCAGATCACCAGCGGTATAATATAAAGAAACCAGTAAGAGGCCGTCTTAATAGTGCATGACGTGAACGACTCTAAAAATCATCCAATGTTGAAGCAAGTTACCAAGCAGGATGTACTGTATGTATGCAGGGAATATTACAGTACGGATATAGTATGTGTGCAGTGATGTTTATATTAAAAAAAACATACAATAATAAATTATGCTTTTTAAAAAATCACTGAAATAAGGTTGTAGCAAGTTACCTAGGGGATGTGTGACTTACTACAAGTGCATTATTAAATAATAATATTAAGTCCTACAGTACGGGTACAGTAATAAATTGTATGTATTTTTAAACAAAAAAAATTACATTCTGAAGGTTGTAGTATTTACCTAGGGGGGTGTATCTTGCTACAAGTGAAATACTACAAACATTCACATTCATTTTTCAAACATTCACAAAAAATTTACAAAAGGACATTTTTACATTCTGAAGGCTGTAGTCGTTACCTAGGGGAATGTTTGGTTTACGACAAGTGTGTACTCGTACTCGACCTTGATTATCTGTAGTTAAGGACCGTCTTGTAGGGCTGGCCAGAATAATTTGAATACTCGAATATACGGTCGTTACGTTGGTATTCGATATTATTTTTAGTATTTGGAAGCTTAGCCTAAACCAGAGATGTGCGCGGGACTGTTTTTTTAATCCCACACCTGTCCGCTCCTGAAGGAATTTTGACCACTCCTGCCCGCTCCCGCTGTTATTTCTGTTTGTAACCATTTTCTAATATTAAATTAAATTAAAACTTCGTGAAAGACTACAACAGAGTGTAGGAGTTAAAATCTCACTGTATCAACGAACTTTCTGTGACCATACACAACCCGTGAATGAAAACACAGAAATTAATGATCCCTGTGTACTTGAGGCACGCGAGCAGCCTCAAGTACACAAGGGAAAGCGGCGTGCTGTGTATGTAGTATCGGTTCTGGTGTAAAATGGCTTTAATCCACAAACCAGGGGTACCTGATTTGTTGACTACATCGCAAATTCATGACGGTCCTCATCACAAGCCACATCACCTCGCCTCAGAGTGCAAAATAGTCTCTTGGTGTTATTTCATATGCATGCCTGATTTCACCTCATTTGCGCCATCACTATTAACACATCGTTACCGCCTACACTCTCGGAAAAAAGGGTACTAAACTGTACCTTTCCTTGTCGCTGGGATGGTAGCCTCAAGGGTACTTAATTTGTACCTTTAGTAAGTATATATTTTACCTGGGAAGGTGCATGTAAGGTACCTTTAAAGCTTTACTCTAAAAGCTCATGAAAGATACAACAGTGGTCCTTAAGGTCCAATTATGTACCTTTAATCATTTTTAAAGATACACTATATTCACGTTTCCCAGTAAAAGATACATACTAAAAAGGTACAGAAGATGTTCCCTTGGAGGGTACCACCCAAGTGACAAGAAAAGGTACTTTTTAGTATCTTTTTTTTTTTTTTTTTTTTTTAGAGTGTACTGTATATATTTTGAACTGCAGTAACGCATAAAGAAACTTAAATATTATTGTTTTTAAGGGTGGTTTTGAGAACGAGTATTCAGATACTCATTCGAAAAAAACAACAAATATATACGAAGCCTGTAAAATGCTATTTGGGCCAGCCCTACCGTCTTGAGTGCTTTAGCTAACCAAATTGAGATACCAAGTGAAGTTATGCATGAACTACAGGAATTGAGGCAACTCATAACCATCCATTTGGAGGCACCCTGTTCTACTGCCCCTTCTGTCATGTTGGAAATAGGCCCTTGCGGTCATCAAATATGCCATGCAACTGAGGAACATCTGATGAGTTTACTGGAAATCGGATTGCCAGCCACCTGTGTTGCAAAAATACTTGAATTGTTCCGAAGAATGGAGGAGTACAACATCTCCATGCGAAGTCTGTACTCAAACATCTCTGATGAAGACATGGACAGGCATGTAAGAGAGATAAAAGCTACAACTTGGAGGAAGAGGGATATCTTGATCTTGCAGACAACCTCCACCTATTCTATGTTCACTACACTTTCCTTGAACGACTGCAGGCAGACCTGCAAAGGATGGGACAATCATCCTATTCGTACAGAAGGAAACCTGAGCCCCAATCAGTTGTGGGAATTCGGCAAGATGCAGAATCCAGAACCTGAATGTGATGGAGAGGTGAGTTAACACACTGAAAAAGGAGGAATGCCAGGATAGTCTTCATTCTTGTGCAAAATCAACATTGCTAGCTGACATATTTACTGAAAAACATGGAATATTTTGTTGTTGTATACCCAGAACAAGAGCATGCCAACATTATTATTAGCAAACCAATATTAAAACATACTTTTTAACATTTTAAACAGAAACCTAACCTTGTTAGTCCTGTTCATTGAGCATACACATGGAAGATATTGACTGGGAGTGTTCTGGATTATCTGTTGAGGACCATAACCAAGGTATTGTTGTCCCTGACAGACTCTCCACTTGACCCAGACAGTCTTAGGATACTGCAGTCATCTGTAGATCCAACTGCTCCCTCAGAGTCTTTTGGTAAATATTTATTTGATTGCTCTTAATGTTGCCCACAGTTTACTACAAAATACTGATCAGTACTGAAACATTTTTTTGTGGAACAAAACTTGTTGGAATATCAGTTGTTCAACTCTATTTTTTCACATTAGTACTCATGTGTGAAAATTCAAGAAATAAAAGAGAATCAATAAAGCAGAATTTGAATGTTTCAATGCAGCGGGTGCCAGACTCCAGTCCTGGAGACTTAATATTCCTTTTTTTTAATACTTCAAATAAGACACAGAAGGTTTTCTATACTGGCAAGAAGTTATGACTATGACTGAGAACCAAGCGTAAAACGTTATTGCTTGAACAGTGTTACATAATAACATGCATGAAGTTAAATGAACAAGGTTCAGTGAAAAACACTAAACCACTTACCCAAAACACTCAACATAGTACTACTTATCAAATATACAATGTATTCACTGTGGTAGTGCCTTTCTATTGTGTCTGTCACAGCAATGAAAATGCCTCCTAATTTAGCTTTGAACAACAAGCTCACACAACATTATGTACAGTCAAGCCGGAAAGTCTGCACACCCCTTTCAGCTTCTCCACATTTCATTACATTACAGACTTATTCTACAGTAGATTGAGTTCATTTTTTGCCTCAAACATCTACACAC
>JAOUQW010000028.1:6018604-6032456 GCA_028565825.1 Olivaichthys viedmensis | reverse complement strand
TCTGCATTTATGTTCTTAACTAGCTAGCACTTTTTAGTCTATTTAATTAGGGTTCCGGGCAAACTAAACATAGAACTGGGCAAGCACATCGGACCTTTTACTTGCCCGGTGGGCCAGCTAATGAATTTATGATTTGTCCACCATTGACAACTATGCACTTGGCTCGGGTTACTGCATGTGCCACACTTTTAACCATTTTTCCAATGAGTATAAATGAGGTAAGAGGAATGGATGGAAAGATAGAGGGAGAGAATCCCTTCTTTTTCTCCATAACATTTCCATCCTCCATATCCCCTGAGTCTGACAGAGTTTCTCTCTCTGTGATCAGGCTTTGGGTAAAAACTTAAACTGCGCTCGGCGTTCGGACCAAGTTGATCTCAAAATGTCTGTGTATCTAATGTGGACTGGCCAAAAGTTACTAAAGTTACTAAAGTTACTTCTTTCTCTTCAGTAGTTTAGGACTAATTGACCTTCCTCGCATGGTCAGTTTTACATGTTTTTATTTATTTATTTATTTTCAATAATTTGAGGTGGCGTGGATGTGCACTTCTGGCCTCGAACACGACTGCACTCTTTCTGAAGTGCGGGCTCGTTAAACCCTGGGTCTGTTTTTCTAATCCACTTTTACGAATGTACCTTTTCATGAACTTTCCATCTGATTTCAGATTTTTTATTTTTTAAAGAAAAAGGAGTTGCAATGTTCCTGGCATTATTGTGTTACGATGCATGATGCCTCACATGCACAGACATGCGCGCACACACACCGTGTGAGGCCTGGTCATGTCTCGTTTCCATCGACAGCGGAAGGTTTTAGTACTGTTGCCTTAAACAGGGTGAAACGTTTGAAGCTAGGATCAGTGTTACTGACCGCAAGACTTCCATCAATCTCTTTACACTGCAATAAATGTGGCAAATGCAAACGGCTCCGGGCCTCCCATATAGACGTGTCTGAGTGTTCCATAAAAGGGACTGTGTGTGTGCAGATATAATGCATTTGCATGTTTTTGTCTGTGCGTATGTGCGCGTACACAGTGTGTGTGTTCTCCAAAAGCGTGCACGTGATGGGAAGAATCGGAGGACTCTTGCCCACTCGCTGGACTCATTTGTGTGCCTTTTTGAATATATTAAAATGTTTAGCATTCTGCTCTCCTGACGTTTTTACATGTTGCGAGAACAAAAGCCACTGGTAACTAGGTGACAAAAGGGGTCCCACAGTAAAGCAGCATTTTATTTATTCCTTTATTTTGAACCATTTTCTTCCCAGACTGTTATGTGAACGTGATGACGTGAGACACGACGGCACACGGTGTTCTGAGAACAGGAACAGTCCAAATGTTCTGCACGTCTGAACGTTTTGCCTGCCATTTCTCTCCACAGTAGAGCATACAGTAGCTGAACATGCAGTTCTAGTCCTTCTGTCCCTGACTTTCAGTTGCTTATTTTATAAGCCACTGATTCACACATTTACTCGTGCAGACATATTTGTTGATATGTTTGTCTTTAGTTTTCTGCCATATTTCATCATCTCCAGCGCACCTCTGAATAATGCTTCAGTCGCATTTTTTACATCAAGTCTTGTAACATTTTTATAGAAAGTTAATAAAACATGAAAGGGTAGATGATATCACATCACAACATAACATTAAGGCAAAACAACGTATTTGGCTTTGCGTGAACTGGACCGAGCATGTCGTAGAACTATAGGTCACCTGAACAATAGATGCACTTCCTGCATTTGAAAGGCAAAGTGGTGGCCTAGATGAGGTGTTTCTTTTTTTTTTTTTTTCATTCGATTGAAAATCTAGCTCTAGGTGTGCGGCGTTCTCTGGTGCAAGTGATCAGGTTCTTCGAACTCGAGTGCATTCTGTATTCAGACACTGTTGCATGTGAGCAATGGACAGACACACCAGATTGTTACTTTTAGTGAGGAATTGTGCGGTTTGTAGGTGTAATTTGCTCACATCAACTATATATGAGCCCTCCCATGGCTCCTTTAACTAGTACTATATGTCTTCTGAATAGAAGTTTAACATCATGCCAGACTTAACAACTAATACTGCAGCCTCTAAAATAGGTTTTTCACCTCGCCGGCACTCTTGGAGCACATTTTCCCTTTACAGTATTTATAGGATGAAAGAAAAAGTTGTCTAGACACAGTTCACCGTGGTGCTTTGGGAAAACGGAGCTTAATCTCTTCCGTATCTACTCCTGCTTAAAGGAATACTCCAGCGTTTGTGTAAAATGCGCGACTATAAAATGCAAATTCAAAACTGCAACTGTTCAATTCGAACAGTAAAGGTCTTAGGATGAGACAGACATGAGAGAGAAAGTCTGGAGTTTTGTCCAACTTTCCAACACTGGAGCAACGCAATAAAAAAGTAACTCCAGTTGTTTATGCTTTCCCGGAAGGTTTTGCGGTATCCATGTGCGATCTACGTCAGTAACGCATCAACACAAATTCTTCTCTCTTCATCTCTGAAGGACCAATTATACAGATTTCTAACATATTTCACTTAACTAAAGAATTCGTTAAAGCATTGTGCAAAAATACGTGTTTATTGGCAGAGTTCACCAACTGTCTATAAAATTCCATAACGAGTGAGTTTTTCCGTACTTTTATCAGAACAGGGAAACACGTCGAAAATCTTGTCTGTGGTGATCGCACACCACAGACAAAAAACCCAAAAAACGCTGGAGTAGATACAAGCCACAAGATCTGATCACTGAGCCCATTGATTTAGTATATACGAAGGACAATGGTGGACCAAGAACTGGCCCCTGAGGAACTCCCCTAGTGAGGCTGTGAGGTCCAACTGAACCTGTCCATGCTTTGTGGTATATACTCTGTAGATATGATGGAAGCCGGGTCAAGTGATTCACAGTTTCGAAGGCTGCTGACTGATGGAGAATAATGAGGAAAGCTTTGTGTAGAGATTCAGTGACTGGTTTAGTCTATTAGCAGGACTGAGTCAGTCTCGGTGCATCAGTATTCTGTATGGAAGCTTTTGTATAAACTTCCACACTGTCAGGAGGGACTTGGAAGCTATGTGTATTTCTAAACGATAGGCTACAGTTAGATCTGAGGGTCTTTATGTTGGGTTGAGAGGCTTAGACTTAGCTGGGTTTTCCCTCAACACACTAGGCTTCTAGCAATCAGTTGGTCACCATCTCTTTGTCTTTTATCTCTCTGCCTCACACCTGCACCTATTTTGTCTCTCTCCTTTTTCTTTTTAACGGTTCTTTTATATGCGCTGTGTGCATTCGTCCCATTTGATTTGTGATGATGGTGTTCTCTGCCTCTACTCTGTTTCATTCTTTCTCTTGCTCTCCTTCGCTCTCCGTGTTTCACGGCCACTTTAAATCTCTGAAACGTTTCGACTCTGCACCCATCAGTGTGTAATGAAATGATGAAGAGAGGCTGCGCTGTGACTTGACTGTGAATAAACTGCTCAAATCAGGCCCGAAACAGTCAGAGAAAAGGAGAGAGAAGCAAAAAGAGAGAACAAAAAAAAGTATACGTATAGGAAAAGACACTATACAACTCCAGAATTATTGGCACCCTTCATAAAAATTAAAAACACAAGCAATATGTAATGTTTTAAGCTTAAACATATGGAGATGCTGAATTGTTTTATTTTAACTTCTTTTTTTTTTTTTTTATGCCTTCTACATCGTGCAAAATTATTGGCATCTCAAAAATTAACCACAGTTAATATTTGGTGAAGCATCCGTGGAGAAAATAGCAGCACTGAGCCACTGTAATGTCTTACAAGGTTGGAGAACACCTATACACTCTTTTTTCTTTTTTTTAAAGTCAAATGTAGAAACCCTACTTGTTCTTCAGCTTGTCCCTCTGGGGGAACCCTTAAGGGTTCTATGTAGAAATTAACAACAGAGTATTTCCCTATCAGAGAGAATTCCAAGTAGAACCCCTTTGGAAAGCTAAGAAAGCTTAACTATTTTAAAGAACCCTTGAGGAACCCTTTTTTTTCTAGAAGTGTACAGGAATTGTGGACTACTCGTCCATGTAGAACATTTCACGTTCCTTTTATATTCTCAGGTTTGCGCATATGGACTACCCTCTGATTTTTTGTTCGAGAACTAGTTTCTCCAATTGTTTGAGCATAAAATTTGAATAATTGTGGGTAATGTTTCTTCTTTACAATAATTTTTTGCCCATTCTCCTGAAGGGTGCCAATAATTCTGTAGTATTCTGTATCCCCTCCTAACATTATGTACTTGACCCCCTTCCTGCTGTTCCTCTTCTCTCATTTGTGTTCTCCTTCACATACATCCTTTTAAAAAGCTTAACCAGAGGGCTCTTGAGTGGCGCAACAGTAAAGCGTTCGCCCTATCGTCTGGGGATCGCTAGTTCGAGCCCCGACGATGCCACAGCCATCCATGATCGGGAGCCTAAGAGAGTGTATGGCATTAACAGGCGAACAGGGCAACAAAGTGGCGATTCAAACCCCTACATATTTCCCTTATTAGAGCATATCCTCATGGTTACTTTTAGCCTCGACTAAGCAATCTGGGATGGAGCTGGATTTCTTAAACAGCAGCTCTCCAGTTTCCTGCAACTTGTAGGTGTGCTGTATTTGTGGAGGTGTGAAATGAACAGGCTTTTGTAGCGCTCCTCAGCACCTGTCACGGGTACCATGTGTTGATCGTGGATTTGAGGCAGTGAAAGCATATGCGCATTAGGTGTGGACATAATCCTAAAGCTTATCTAGAATACGGTTTTGTGTGGCAGACTTTTAGAACAGCCATTATACTGTACAACTATTCAGTACATTACAGATTTCTACAGTCGAGTGTTCTACAGACACAATACCAATTAATTTTTTTACTTGAATACAGATGCCACATTACTGAAATAATACTATCAGAATCTGGGATGGTATGGTAAAGGGGGGGTGTTATTAAGGGTTATTTGGTTTGTTTATAAAATTTACAACAGAAAAATGAATAATAATAAAGAATGCATAATAACAGCACATAGAGTACCATGTTGAATATTTTTGGTAATGTATATTAAGCAATAATACACATCTTGCATGTATGGATTGTGCTGTGTTCTTCTTTTGTCAGGTGCTGGCACTGTTTGAGGATGGCGAGGAGTCCACCACGGCTTTTGTGGAGCCCATAGTCATCCTGCTCATCCTGGTTGCCAACGCAGTCATTGGGGTTTGGCAGGTTTGTGTTTGTGTTTGTGTTTGTGTTTGTGTGTGTGTGTGTGTGTGTTTGAGAATGCATAAGCGAGAGTGTGTGTTTGTGATGAACTCCAGCACAAAAGAAACTGAGCCAGAAAACAAGGCCTGCCCTCTTCTTCTGTAAGTCTAAATGCCAGCATACAAAGAAATCGAGCATCATTATGCAGCACAGAGCTTCATAGCATGAAATTCAAAACTGGGCGGTTGATGTGCTTTTCCCATCTGTCAGCTATTTGATTATGGAGGGAAGATATGGACCTGGACTTGGTGCAGTACTTTTATGACATTCTACTGATGGTGAAGAGACTGTGTGTGTTATTCAAGAAAATGTGTTCCACATTATATATTCTTCCATTTTTCTTCTATTGCCTGTAATGCTGGCAGAGGTGTTGAGCTAAATGTAAATGTTATGCATAATCTTAAGATGTGTTGATAGTGTAGATCAGTGTGAAGAGGCTGGGCTAAATGTGTGTGTGTGTGTGTGTGTGTGTGTGTGTGTGTGTGTGTGTCTTCCTGGGTGTCGTTGCAGGAGCGTAACGCAGAGAATGCCATTGAGGCGCTGAAGGAGTACGAGCCGGAGATGGGTAAGGTGTACCGCATGAACCGCAAGGCCGTGCAGAGGATCAAGGCTCGGGAAATCGTGCCAGGAGACATCGTGGAGGTGGCCAGTAAGCACCATCAACTTTGATTTAGGACGCTGCCCCTTCTCCATCTCCTGAATGAGTCTAATAAGATGTAGTCTGCTCAAGCCAGGGGACTGAGGGGAGTGTACTTGGAAGGGGACTGAGATGATCTAGATTTTTTTGACCTTGGAATTTTAAGGGTTTAATGATGTATTATGCAGGTGGGCACTAAACAGGGCTTGATTTGAGGGGGGATGCAAGTAGATGCCACTGCCAAATGAAAAAAATGGTTCCCCTTGTAAAACGGCCATCTCCCTTTTCCACCCCCCTTGGAATAACATTGTAATATTGTTAGTATATATATTAGTACCCCTGAACCTTTCCCCTAATTAAAAATGGCAGAATCTATGAATATACCTGAATATGCAATTTGGAAACTCCCCCATGTTCTTCTGCCAACCTAGCCAGCTAGCTAACTGTTAGTAAACTAGCTTTCCATTATCACAGGTAGACACGAGTGGGATTTCAGCATCTGAGTCTCGACTTGCGTCGTCATATTATCAGTGATTTATTGAACAGTAGCCAATCCTGTCAAAATGCACCCTAACAATCAAAAGTATTTTGTTCATTGGTAACGTTAGCGAAGTTAGATAGCTAGCTTAGAACGCAGGTTCTTTGGCTAAAAGTTTCCGGGTACCACGTGATCCTCTAATCTCGGACATGATTGTTCCAAAGTTGTGGAGTTTATTACATGACATTGTATCAGTTCACGGCATGGGGGGGTTTACATACTTTATGTAAGTGCGTTCCTGTGCAAGCCGAGGTGTGTGTGTGTGTGTGTGTGTGTGTGTGTGTGTGTATATATATATATATATATATATATATATATGCTCCTGAAGCTGTAGGAGGTGAAGTGTAGAAGCTCACCTCCTATATGTGTGCTACAATCATTGGCTATTTTGTACACTGACAATATAGGTGCACTTTGTTAGGTGTACAATAATTGATTGGAGCCCATCTGTTGCTATGTACAATTTGTTAGCCGCCATTGAAAAGATGTTATTTAGGTGGTGGAACATTCTCAGCACAACAGTGACAGTTGCATGGTGGTTGCATGGTAGTGTGTGTGTGGTGCTGAAATGAGTTTTTCAGGCACAGCAGCGTTGCTAGGGGTATTTCAGCACTGTATATTCTTACTTAGTCACACCTACCTTGTTAGTCCAGCTTGTTGGTGTACAGTTAGACTCTATAGCTCATTTTTTTCTATGCACAATTTGGGTTAATGCCCTTCATCGGTGTCAGTTTCTGACCACAGGACTGCTGTTGACTGGATACTTTTGGTTCGCTGACCGTTCTCAACCCAGAAGTGACATTGAGGATCAAAAACCCCAGGAACGCTGCTGTGCCTGATACACTTGTACCAGCACCACACACACTACCATACCACTTCCATGATGGTGTCACTGCTGTGCTGAGGAAGGTCCATAACCTGAAGAATATCTGGTCAGCAGTGGTCCCATTGTGGTCCATTGATGGACAAAGTAAAGGAGGGCTGACACGTTGTGCATAACAGATGTTGTACAGTTAGTAACTGTATACCTACAAAGTGCACCTATATGGTAGGCTTACCTAATTAAAGGGCCAATGAGTTTATATATATATATACAGTTTTGCTACTTACCTTTTTTCCTATCTGCTCTTTATTCCACATGCTAGACACGCCATGTTGTTTTGGTATTTGTTTATTTAATATGCTGACCTTTAGCTTGTTGCAAACTCAAAGTCTCTGTCATGGTAAGTCATATATTTCATGCATTTCATTTTGATAAGCACTTTCTTATTTCTTTGTCGCAGCCTCGGTTGGTACCAGGCAGTCTTATCTTTCTCTGTGTTGTGCAGATACTGAGCAGTGGCAGCTTCTCTGTGGATGTTTTACAAATCTGAATGCAAAAAAAAAAGAATGGAATATTTGATAGCCTTCTATAATGGCTCTGAAATCTCTGTCATTATCTACTATCAGATGTGGCTTTTAAAAGCATCGGGAGTTGCTGGCGTTTTACATGAATTTCAACTCGGACCGGTTATTGAGAGCAGAATACATTTAGCAGGTCAGTCTAGCAGATTCCACCGTGCTTGCTTTACTCTCACAACTACCGTGCTACAAAAGCACTGAACAAAAAATGCACCTGTCACACTGCCACTCATGGTCACGGTATCATGCATGCATGTGGAATATCCAAGAAAGGAATACAAAAAAGCTGCTTGTAAGAGTTTTTATGTGAGAATTGTGAAAAAAAAGCTGAGATTTGGGTTTGTTGTGTTTGTATAATGACTCATAAAGGCAGAAGCCATAAAAACTATGGAACGTCTATCAAGCAGAGCCAGATGGTTTACATTTAAAGTGACTGATGGTTTTAATCTAGTTTCTGCTCATGTCTGAAAATGAGCTGTTTGTTGATTCTTGCCTCTAATTCATCTGATAGCTGATGGGGTATAGCTATTTGGACAATGTGCAAGTTGCGTGCGTGTGTTGTCGAGCTTCAATATGTCTTCATGTGGAGAGAGGACTGTGCTGGAAGTATGGGTCATCTGCATCCGATTCGATTAGCTGACTTAATGTTTTATTAGGGAGGAAAGAGAGGGATAATTAAAGAGGCCTTATGGGGGCCTGAGGGGACATCTGTTTGCCTGGGAGCCTGAGGGTCAGACGCTGAGACCCTGGGCTACTGGAGGCAGTGTGCGAGCGGATTTTTTCTCTGCACCGTGCTGAACCAGAACACAGCAGGCTCCGCTCACACACCGACACACAGCAAATTAAACAACTATCTCAACTTCATTAGTGGAATAATAATGGGCTCAGCCTGAGCGCTGCTTTATTGCCCATCCACAAACTCATTCTCGGCAAACAGCGATAGACCACTATGCAGCCTCGTAAGCGCATGCCAACACTCCGGAAATGTTTTCTCCCCATTCGGTATAAAGATAACAAAGTGTGCATAGTTTTTATAAAATCCAGAAAAAAAAAACATACACCCCAAAAAAAGAATGGTGTTATCCCCAGGCTAGTTTTCCTGTGTGCACCTTGGATCACACATAGTGATGTGGTGCCAAGTTTTGTGCCTGTGTAACGGGCATGGCATGACCCGTGGGGCGTGCGGGTTGCCCGGGTTAGGCTATGCTTTAGTCTATGGGTCAGTTCTTCCCACAGATCACACCTCTACAGTCCAAGCCCACAGCCTAAAATAACTTTAAAGCATATGTGCCTTTTGGGAATTGGCTCTGAAACGAAGAGTAGTCCTATTAAAAATTGCCTAAAACTGAGCACGAGGATGAAAAGGAATGAACTATGGGGCTGTTGTATTGATGCACGGAAAATGAGCAGATTTTGCAGTGGAAGAAGCCCCACTCACCTATTGATTCGAAAAGGGAAATGTAGAAATAGACTCAGTAAATCTGGAACTGCTTAACAGGTTAACAGCAACCATCTCTTTTTACGCAAAGTCGTCCAATATTCCAGCATTGATGTTGTGAAGAGGAGCAGTAAACCAAACGGAGGCTATTGGCTGCGTCTGTCTGTGCCTTACTGGGTGAATTATAGTCTTGGTACAGATCAATACACAAAGGCAATAATCTTTATTATTATCTCATAATTAATGGTAATTGTCATGCCACTAGTATTTGTAATCTCAGAGGAAGTGGTGGACAATATTGCTCGAGTAATGATGGCAGCATTTGTAGATGTATCGTATTATTGTTTTGCTATGATTGTTACTAGTTTAGTTGTTGTATATTACAGCTACTGTACATCATCGTAGAGCCAGATCTCTCGGAACAGAAAGGCAGCTGGGCATCACTGGTGTAATACGCAGATCTAAGGGTTAGGGAGCACTGCACCAGAAGTATGTTTGTGTGTATGTGTGCGTGTGTGTGTGTCGCACACCTCGGCATGCTAAACAACCTCTCACAGCTCTCTTCTCTCCCGAGTGCATACTAGGCATACTAGCGACATTATCATAACAAAAAGAATGAGTGGGCTTTGTTCCATTCTCCTTCTTCTATATGCTATGAAGTGTGGACACCAAACCTAGTGCACAGTGCAATATTAGCATTAAGCATCTTAAGCTTCTCTCTCTCCTCAAACCGCACTCTATCTTAATTCTGGTCTTCAAAGTGTTGAGGCGTCACACCCTGGCAGCGAAAATCTGCATTCCAAGGAGAGAGAGAAAGAATGACACTAACCAAAAAGCCTGTTAAACTATTCCACTGAGACCAGCTTAGTGACAGGAATAGAAACATTAAGAGCTGTATAAACACCAGAGAAACAGAGAAAGTAAGAGAAAAAAACAAAACAAGTGAAGCATAAACAATCAAGCAGACCTTGATGGACATTATTATTTTACCAGGAAACTCCTGTCCAATTGTTGTTTGGTTCTGGAGCCTGTTCTCATCTGTTCCATTCTCTGTGCCCGGAAAGCAGGAGCACTGCATATAAGGGACAGATGGAGGGGTGGAGCGAGGACGAATGTGCCGGGGACGAGTGGAGTGGTAGAGGTTGGATTGATGGACCCTCAGTTTGTACCGAGAGACTGTGTAGGAGGAAGAGGAGCATGGAGGCTACATGTTGATTGACAAGCTGGTGTGACAATCAATACCGGGGCCAGTGTATGAAGAGTGCACTAAGGTTTGCCATGCCTAGACAGGCGGAATTCATCGGGCAGCGATCAAATAACACAGAGAGACGTGAATCTAAATGCTGAAACAATTATTCTCGCAGCAGAATCAGATGAAGAAAGGAGATCTCTCCTGTTGAGGAGGGAAGGGAGAAGGTGATGAGAAATATGATTGTAATTAATGAGTCGCCAGAATGGGGAGTCCCAGATGGAAAGGCTTAGTTGCTCGGCATGATCGTGCATCCATGGCTTAGCTGTAAGATATACCTGGCCACACGCTCGACTCTCTGAAGTGGCTAGTTAGCATAACGCATCTCCTGTTGTTTGTGTTCTCAGGGAGCAGGCCTCCTCCACTGCCGCTCACCAGAGACTTGTTTTGTAAGATTAATGAAGGTCACCGATATCCTCAGAAGTATTCTGATAATTAAGGCTTTGTTTATCAAAAACAAGTTATATTAAGAGCAAAAAAGATTCATGGTAATTATTCATAATCTTAACAATTCAAGTGTAGCCACCTCATTTGTGCATTTAATTCTTCTTGTTAATGTTTTGCATAAATCTGCATAATTACTTGAGATGCCTGTTGTAATTTTGACAGCTACTCAGCTCATGTGCACTAAAGTATGGCGAATGCTTCATGCGCTGAATACTTATAAACGGATGTATGGTCCTGGCATAATGCTGTTCAGGCTTCTTTTTTCCCCCTCATTGCCCCTGCTATGTGTTGTTCAAAAAGAGTAGCTGTTTATATCAAATATGTGAAATGAACAGTTTGGGCCACAGTTGGAGAAAGAGAACAGAATGATTAGGTTTTATGAGCGAGACGTTGCTGCAATCACACTGACAAAAAACAAATGATTGCATAATTCTATAAATCCCCACAAAAATCGACCTGTTTCGCCTCTGCCATGTGCCCAGATCTGTCTGTGAAGAGAAAAAGCTACTGTGCTATCTAACCACGCACTAATTTCTGCCGCAATAATGGTCTAGAGTTTACATAATCGTGACCCCTTGTATTACACTGTCTGTGTTATTGCCTTTAATAGATTGTTAGCTGCTGATCTAAAAAAGAAAAGAAAAAAAATCAAGAACAGTGGTTTAGGAAATTAAATTTGTAGTGAGGCCGGGCCTGTTAGCACTCTGACATGAGTGATATAATTTCCCACTATCTTTTTATACACACACACACACACACACACATACATACACAAACACACACACACACCATTTGGACTACTGTTTAGTATTCACCAAACAGCAGAAATAATGCTCTCATCACTGGCCTGGACCTTGATGATACTTTTAAACACATGCACGCCGTGGGTTCACAAGTCACTGCCGTTAGAATTCATCTACAGTGCTTGGGCTGCTACAACAGCAGAATGCAGAATAGTGTGTGTGTATGTGTGTGTGTGTGTGTGTGTGTATGTTCTTTTAAGAATAAAGATTGACGAATACTTCCTTATGAACTGCATCAGTGCAGTGTCCAGTGTCCATTCATTACTTCTCTCAGATAGTTTTAGACAGGTCATGCTTAACAACGTAATTACACAACTTCAGTCCTGCAAAGCTTCGAGGTCATCTGCACTGTGCCTGTGTTTTGCATGATTGCAAACATGTCAGCAGTGCACTATGCATCATGCACTTCTTTCTGAAACTCCTTCCTTGGCCTTGGTCTAACCTTCACCCCTGTCTAGCACTTCCTGTTGTGCTCATGTTCGGTGTGCGCTGATGTGCGTAAGGCTCCTTCACGGCACCCTGAGCCGAGCACAGATCTGTGGAGGCCTATGCTATATGGGAGGACCATGTGGCATCTCGTGTTAATTGAAAGTTGTCTAATGAAGTAAACTTGTGGGGGGGGGGGGACGTGCGGTGAGTGCGGTGAGAGACAAAGGGAGGGCAAGAAGAAAAAAAAAAACCCTAACTTTGTTTAATTATGTTTACCCAACAGGCCTTGCCTCCTAATTTAAATAGCATAAACATCTGGACTGGTGCAGCATTAGAATCGTGGCAGTAGTCAAGCAAATCTTGTGGAAAATAATGAAATTAGATCCCTGGTGTTGTGACAGAGGAAGGGCAGGATACATCAGCTTCATGTTAATAAAATTTCCATGAATGACTGAATACAATTAAGAAATTGTCAGTTGTGGCTGTGAACTTTTGTAACTCGTAGATGTTTGCATCATCTGATTATAGTGGCAATTTGGAATTGTTTATTAGTGCCTGTATTGGAGTATTAATTATGACCTCTCTTATTGGCTATTAAAGCTAGCCCAGGAGCATGGGGAGAGGAATGAGCTGAGTGCTGTGCTGCACGACTCCCCTGGGATTTTGGCTTTTATACTCTTCCTTTTAAGCTTATTCCTGGTTTTACTGCAAAGACCTCCACTCACATAATATCTCAATGAGCATTATAATTCATAAAATAGTCTTATGGCACAATTATATTTACCAACTGATGTTGCACGTTGAAGTAGATTTCCATTCATGAGTGACTCAGCATAGACATGCAGTAATTCATCAGGGAAAAACTAACACTAATTTTTACTTAGTTGATACATTATTTAAAACTGAAACAGAACATTTATTTGAGTTCTTTGAGAAATTCTTATATTAAATTGTATAATATATGAATAGCGTTGCTGTCCAATGAAAAACATGTATCTCCAAAATTCCAGTTTTTCAGGAACACGAAAAAACACTTTTTCATATCATTAATCATACACAATGATTCCAAAATTCACGGTGTGATTTGTCAGCTTTTCATTGGTCATTTAGATGTTAACTGCTATGGGGTAGATAGAGGTTTTTGCCCACATTCCATATATGATAAAAAGTAAAAAACGTAAAAAGTGGAGATACATGTTTATCTTTGGACAGCGACGATATGCTGATATTTAAGACTAATTATACAATTTGCACAGTGTTGCTTAGCTTTTGTACATTCTGCCATCTAGTATGATAGATTAATCTTATCTCATGGAACTATAAACTGAAATATTGGTAGTTTAACATAATTAATCACAGACATTATATAAGCACTAGTTTACTGGTTCTGAAAGTGTTATGCTGTGCTATAAAAAGTTTGTATTGGTGCTGGTAATAATTTTGGTAACACTTTACTGTAGGGCAGGTTTCAGAAGGCTACATGACACCTACATAAGCCCTTCATGACAACTGATATAAACTGACAAACATTTATAAGCTCTTATTCCAATAGGCGTCAGTTGTCATAAAGGCTGCTCTTGTCAACTCTGATGTCAAGTTGGCATAACACCTATGTCAAGTGACATACATTTTTGGTGACATTAGGTTGTGTCATGACACTTTCTGGGGTGAAATGACA
>JAOUQW010000028.1:5972266-5984484 GCA_028565825.1 Olivaichthys viedmensis | reverse complement strand
TGTGTGTGTATGTATGTGTGTGTATGTGTCTGTGTGTGTGTGTGTGTGTGTGTGTGTGTGTGTCTGTGTGTCAGGAGTGTGTGTGTGTGTGTGTGTGTGTGTGTGTGTGTGTGTGTGTGTGTGTGTGTGTGTGTGTGTGATTTTGTAGTCGGACCTCACCTTTGTCGGCTGTGTGGGCATGCTGGACCCACCCAGGAAGGAGGTGATCGGCTCGATTAAGCTGTGCAGAGACGCAGGCATCCGCGTCATCATGATCACAGGCGACAACAAGGGCACGGCCGTGGCCATTTGCAGGCGCATCGGAATCTTCAAGGAGGACGAGGATGTGGAGGGCAGGGCCTACACGGGCCGCGAGTTCGACGACCTCTCCCTCGAGGCACAGGGAGAGGCAGTAAAACGCGCGCGCTGCTTCGCCCGCGTCGAGCCCGCACACAAGTCCAAGATTGTGGGCTACCTGCAGTCCTTCGACGAGATCACAGCCATGGTGAGAGCAAGAGAGCGTCAGAATTCACTTTGTATAGTCCTGTGTCCAGTGTGTTGTATTGTGTTGTAAAAAAGGTAGTGGTCAGAGGAGCTAATACCACGAACACACCAGATCCACCACGCCACCCAATTTGCCAAATCTTGCCAAAATACAACCGCAGCTGCCGTTTCTTTCCATCAACTGGCTATTCCAGAGGCCTTCAGGTGATCATTATGACGGTACCAGATGCCTCACAGTAACAGACAGTGGGACGTCTTTTATAGCCAAAGGAATGTTGCCTTTTAATTATTAGGCTTATACTTTAATAGTGGCATAAAATGGACAGTTACATTTTTAATCACATTTATTTGTGTGACAATCGTTAGCTAAAATTGTGCTCCTTCTCTAAAAACTGCCTCTTAGGAGAATAGTTCCAGTAATGTCTTTAATGCTAGTATCCCAGCATGCATCAATGTCTGCTGTTCCCTGCATTGCTCAAGGACTACAGTTCCCAGCAGGCTTTGCTATTAAACAGATAGTCCTACATGTCTGTCTTTAGGGCTGCTGTTGCCCTACGGTAACTATCAGATCATGTCATCTTTCTCTCTGTCTGTCTCTGTGTGTGTGTGTGTGTGTGCGTGTGTGTGTGCGTGTGCGTGTGCGTGTGCGTGCGTGCGTGCGTGCGTGTGCGTTGCCGTGTTTTACTTCCTTGATGAGGACCAGATGTTCCTACAGTGAAAGAAAACATGAAAATTTGAATATTGTGTAATACATTTGTATTATTCCCATGGCGAAAAACATGCACATAAACACAAGCTTTAGTTTCTCAGGGTTATGTTTTATTTTAGGTTTAGGCAAAGCAGCATTTCGGCTCAGCGATACATAGGTCAGCGGGAAAAAAACGGTGACGATAGTACAAAAGTGTTTGTGAAAGATAATGTATGTGACACCAGCTTTTGTTCTCTTATTTCTCTACTCGTCTTTTTCCTGGGTGAAACAAACTCTGTTCCACAGAGGAGACCCAAGTCCTTCTGTTAAATCTTTTAAATCCATTAGATATCTATAAACCCATAATTAAGCTCCATCTTCTGACTCGCTCCATCTCTCTCAGACTGGTGATGGCGTGAACGACGCCCCCGCTCTGAAGAAGGCTGAAATTGGCATCGCCATGGGCTCAGGCACGGCCGTGGCCAAGTCCGCCTCCGAGATGGTGCTGTCCGACGACAACTTCTCCACCATCGTGGCCGCTGTGGAGGAGGGCCGAGCCATCTACAACAACATGAAGCAGTTCATCCGCTACCTCATCTCCTCCAACGTGGGAGAGGTCGTCTGGTGCGTCATACCGCCCTGACCACTTCAGACCACCTGAGTCAAACAGAAAATTAGTAGAACCTGAAATGTGTTCAGTTTTTGTTAAGTTTAAGTGATTTTAAACTGAACTGTAACTGAATCATAATTCAAAGCATTATTCGACTCATTAAGAGACACACATCTAGTACATGTACGGCCATGTGTTTATCGTCTATTAGTT
This sequence comes from Olivaichthys viedmensis, assembly GCA_028565825.1. Taxonomy (NCBI): domain Eukaryota; kingdom Metazoa; phylum Chordata; class Actinopteri; order Siluriformes; family Diplomystidae; genus Olivaichthys; species Olivaichthys viedmensis. The sequence continues at coordinate 5,982,490 of JAOUQW010000028.1, read as the reverse complement.
TAGAGCAGGGGGTCTCAGACTTTTTGCAGCCAGTCTAAAAACATTTTCACGGATCCTTTCAGCAAGGATTTAGTTGATGATGAATATAACCCAACTATTCAAATATTAAGCACATTAGGCAAATGTGTACCACCATATTTATTTATTGGAGCCTTTTTTTTTTTCTGGACTTTCCATCCATACAACCCAAACCAGTAAGACTGTGTTAAAATGGAGATTTGAAACATTTTGTATCATATAAACAGCACTTTTTCTAGTTGACATTTATTTCTACTTGTTTTTTGGATATTAAGCTTTAGAGGAAACCCATTCAATTCAAGTGACCAGTCAATTAAGCTTATAACAATAATAATAACTTTGATAGTAGTTGATGGCGATCTCTGTAATCACTGTAACGTCATTAAAACAAATTAAATTGAAACCGCCTCTATACGTCATGAACCCCTGAGACAGACACCGACAACAAGCACATGGGCATATGCACATGGCTTGAATATATGCTAGTGTATACTGGATATGTGTCTACTAGAATATATATATATGGTCATGTGTGTATACAATTAGGCCTCAACTGGCATATTTGTGTATTGTCAATTGTGCACACGCAGCTTCAGAATTCATGCTGAACTTTACACATTAAACACAGTAAATGTAGTATATACATTTGGCCATGCGCTCATTGTCTATACATTTAAATACACAGTAAGGCATGTACTAGATATGTTTATATACTGGATTTGTAAATGTAGTAGTTTACATTGGCTGTGTATGTACTACATTACATGTGGGCGTATTCATATACTTATTCCCATACTGGCCTATTTGTGTATATATTTATGTGCCCGCTGATTTTTGGTAACATTCTTCTTCTCTCTGTTCTGTTATCTTTTTTTTCTTCCAGCATCTTCCTGACTGCAATCCTGGGTCTACCTGAGGCTCTGATCCCTGTGCAGTTGCTGTGGGTGAACCTGGTAACAGACGGCCTGCCCGCCACAGCGCTGGGCTTTAACCCTCCGGACCTGGACATCATGGTGAAGCCCCCCCGCAACCCCAAAGAGCCGCTCATCTCCGGCTGGCTCTTCTTCAGATACCTCGCCATCGGCGGTGAGATGTGCTGCTCTGTAGATTGTTCTTAAAGACAAGTACAAGTGTGCATAGTTAATTGGATCATTATGTAGTATAACATGATTACTTAGCTGGTAAATAACATTTGTGTGTTCATAGATGTGATCTGAGATATCGATCATTGGCTGAAATGGCTACTTTAGCTCCTTTGTTATTCCCACTTTAGCTTAGGAGTAGATTCTCTTTTGCGCTGTTTAGAATTTTTATAGGCGCTGTGTTATAGGTTCTCGGAACAGAAAATATATTTTCAGCATGTTCATGTCCATTGTTAATTCATGTTAATTTTATTATAGTGCTGTTTTGTTGATTTGGCATAAAATGAGTTTGCTAACACCGTATAAACACTGCATGTTATTTCGCTCTAAATGCCCTTGTCTGATGAATAAGAGTTTTCTCCTATTTTATTCAGGGTATGTGGGACTGGGCACAGTTGGTGCTGCTACCTGGTGGTACCTGTTTGATGAACACGGTCCACAGGTGTCTTTCCACCAGCTGGTGAGTTGATTTAATAAACTCCACTGCGGGTATTTAATGAAATACATTATTAATCAAAAGACTTTTCACCACTTTGGAAGTGACCTCTCATTCCGTACCATTGTATTTGACCATCCTAATAATCATATTCCACATATTACATATGTTTAAAATACCAGGAAATGTACATATTTCCTTTTGTATAAGGATATGATGAGATGTGTGACTTTAGACAATGTGAGGTTTTCTCCATTAGCCAGATACTTAAGATGACTTTTTGTCTTAAGTGATCCAGCCAGCTGAGGCCTGCATGTGTGACACACTAATCAGGTGCAAACCATACCATTTAACGCTTCTGTGGATGCGTGGTTTACTCGCAGAACTAGCAGATGGGGGGAAAATAGTTTGAACTGTGTCCGGTCTTAGCTTCAGACACTCCACCCACGGATTGTGTGATGTATATTCACTTCTAGACCAGATGCGTGCACAAAGTACAATTTCACGCTTTGAGCCTTTTTCCGCAAGCAACTTTTCACTAGAACCATGTACACAATACACTCCTACAATGTTTTTGACTCACCAAAAGCGTGCACTTTGCCAATCATGCTGCGCTTATGACATAAAACAAGCTTTAGTAAGCACTTGTTAGCTAAACACAGGTTTTTAAACTGCCCCTGTGCCGTGTGTTTCTGTGCAGCGTCACTTCATGCAGTGTACTGAGGATAACCCCATGTTCGAGGGCATTGACTGCGAGGTGTTTGAGTCTCGCTACCCCACCACCATGGCCCTCTCTGTGCTCGTCACCATAGAGATGTTCAACGCACTCAACAGGTTGGGAACATTGCCATGGATGCAACTGAAGGAACAGTTAAACCTGTAGTTCTGAGAATTTAGTTGAAGTTTGATTGATGTATATTGCTATTTTTTTTATGATTATTCTTAGATTTATTGTTGTGTGTGTTTGTGCTTAATAAAATCCTGTCTGCTTTCAGTCTTTCAGAGAACCAGTCTCTACTGAGGATGCCTCCGTGGGTTAATATCTGGCTTTTGGGAGCCATCTTACTCTCCCTGTCTCTACATTTCCTCATACTGTACGTCGAGCCACTACCAGTAAGTGTACTGTGCCTGCACACACATTCATTTATAATGAATAATATAATAATAATTATATTAATCATTATAATAATAATGTATAATATTTATCATGCAAATATTTGTCATTAATGACTAAGACACTGCTTTAAAAACATATTTGCGTCACACATATTGATAAGATTGAGTTGGAACCCTGTTATTTCATTCCTACCACCCATTTCTCTTTACCTTCTGAACCCACTCATCAATATGGCCAGTACAATTCTACAGACAGATATATTTTATAATTGTAGACTTAACTGTCTCTTATATTTTCTTTAAAATATGTCATTTGTACAGATTATGCATGAGACCTAGATTAATGTAGAACTACAGTTGGTTGCTATTCCAGTGCTTATTTAGTCTGCTGTCCTCTTAACATTCATTTCCCCCGCCCCTCTTCCCCCCCTTCTCAGATGATCTTTCAGGTGACTCCTCTCTGCTGGTCCCAGTGGATGGTCGTCCTCAAGATCTCCTTCCCTGTCATCCTCTTGGACGAGGTGCTCAAGTACATCTCCCGGCACCATTTAGAAGGTACAGCAGGTGCACGGGGGATTTCACCTTTGTCTTAAGATGGGGTCCGATTTTATGTTGTAAGGGCGCTTACTAGACATTTAGGCAAATAGGTTTTGTCGCGACATAGAGGCGAAAAAACAATCTGAAAAATCGCAAATCGTGAGAAAATCTGCTTAATCCTTTTATGTGATGGAAACAAAGATGGAGCTGGACATACTGCATCCTGCCGGACTAGTTTGTGCCTTTTATGCACAGTGCTTATACGTCTCTTTACCATTTCTTTCTTCTTCTAGCTCTGTAATTGGCTGTTGCCTCTATCAGTTGTCCAGTTACATCCCTGACCATATGGCACGACGATTTTACTTTTGAGAATATAACTCGAGTAAAAGCAGTGCCCTGTTCTTCACATGTGGATTACTGAGTTAGCTGGATTGGATTGTGAGCGGATTTTTCCGTTCTTCGAAGCTGTTGTCAGACTTTTTGCCAAGAAAAGATGTCTAGAAGCTCATTTAGAAGCGTTATATATATTTTGATTTAACATATAAAGATAAGATACCAAATCGAGGTCATGAAATCGTAATGTGTGTGCATTTCAATTTGCTATTGCGGGTTCTCGAATGAATTAAAGCTGTGCCCACGTTTTGGTTCATTTGTGCTCTCGTCTAAAGAAAACATGCCCACGAAAAAACTGAACAAGCAGGTTACAGCTCAGATTAAGTAGATGGAGTTCCTTAGTCACCGCTATGGATAGATTTTTAAGTAAAGTATACTTTGCCATGGGGGTGTGTTATGGAGACATGTTGAGATATATTGCACATATATTTTGCATGTTTTTCTTTCATATGGGTAATGATCCATAACGGAGACTAAACTACACCTACTTAAACCCGGTTAATCAAAATGTGGGCAGTAGCAGCTGACAATAGCAAATTGAGGGCACTAATGAAGTGAAGTGTGCGCATTCATTACGATTTCATTACCTTGATTTGATATCTTGTTGCCACTTAAACTAAATCATGCACACATTTTACCACAAAGAAAACTTTCAGTGGCCTCTCCAGGGTTCTAGGTCATTCTCATTAGCCAATCGTTGACTTGCTGATCACGGTTTCAAATCTCGAATTTGCTGATCATGATTTCAATCTCCAGTCAACACAGGGGCGTGCAATTATTTCAGACAGCTCAATCCGGCTATTCTAATCCAGTTCACAACTGGAATTATCACGATTAGCAAATCTGGCATATGCCATTTGATCCTTTTGATATTTGTTAAGCACTGTATGAAGAACAGGGCCCAGAACGCTTAAGAACGACTCGTTTACCCTCTCAAGCCACTGTTCTCTGTGCTGAACATTAGTTCTAGTCGAGCTCCCAACCTGGAAATTCACTTCTGATTGAAAATTTGTCAGAAAGGGCAAACTAAGAGATGAAATGAGGCTAAAAAGTCTGTAGTGTAGCTCGGCTTTAGCTACTGGATCTTTCCCTCCACACCTCCTATTAACGCTGCTGCCCTCTCTTTTAGCCACTAGGTTGTTTTTCTGCACTTATAGCTGTTTCTTTCTGCATCTCTTTATTTTGTTTTTCTTCTTCTGCAGCCTAACTCTTTTTCTCACTTTCACACTCATGCTTTTTTTTTTCTCACTACATATTCTTGTATAACTGATTTTTATTCTTCACGCATCATCTCTCTTTCTTTTCTTCTTTTGTTCTCTAGGTGAAGAGGAGGCAAGATATAGGAAGGGTCGGCAGCTGAAATTCTAGGACAGCTCCTCCTGCTCCAGCACGCGCACACACACACCCACGCACACACACACACATATATATACATATACTCAATTTCCTTTCCACTTTCCCTTTTATGATATTTCAGGCACCACTCACACACTTCTCTTTGCCTCCCCTCTATAAATCATCCTACCTGTAGGCCCAGTCACCACTAGAAACGAGCTGGGCTTGTTTGTTTGTGTGTGTGTGTGTTGTCGTGCGACAGCACAAGCATGGCCCTGTCACGCAATGTTGGTGATAAACAGCGAAACTTAATTAGAGACTCTAGTTGCTTCTTGGCTTCCACACAGTAGTTACTAGTGCAATAAGTGGAGCTATAACTGGGAGAGGAGATGAAAAGGTCAAAGTTTAAAGGTCACATTGGGTTTTGCTCTGGGAATCGAGGGTCTTGGATCACATTCAAGCCACATATGGATGGCTCATTCCATCAGAGGTGTGGGAGATGCAGGAAGAGAAACGCCATCTGGACAACTCCACGTGTCCGTGTCTGAGAGTGTGAGCAGGGACAGATGCGAGGCCAGTTTGATTAAGTAGTCACCTATGGCCTCAAACCGTGTTCATTCTTTTTATTAAGGCATGTTTCCACCAAGGTTGAAGTACTAAACGGTTAAGGAACGAATCCTGAATGAAAACCGCATAGTTCCTGGACGAGTTCCTGGTTTGTGTTTCCACCGCAACTGCAGGAACCTCGAAACAACAGAAGTGGAATTAAAGCTGTGTTGTTTCTTGTCGATTTTACTTTGTTGCGTGATATTAACGCAATTTCACGCTTCAAGCCTTTTGTGCCGCTTGCCGTGAGCAATGTCTCGCTAGAAGAATGTACAAAATAACACTTGCGCATTGTTTTTGACTCACCATTTTGCCAGTTGTTGTGCACCTCCTCGGATATAAAAGGAGCTTTAGTAATGACTTGTCGTTCTGCGAAGCTTGCATTTGACCAATAAGCAACATTCAGTAGTCCACAGGAAAGTTAAAAAGGTTCCTGGAAGTACAGCCCAGGAACTACAATTGGCCCTGGTTCCTCTGGTGAAAAGGTGCCCAAGTTCCTGTGTTCCTGAAAACATTTTCGGGGTCCTCAGAAAGGTCCCTCTGGTGGAAACACTCCAAAAGTTTATGGGTTCCTGAAAACGTTCCTGGGTTCCTGTAAACATTCTTGGGTTCCTGAAGAAGTTCTTCCGGTTGTAACGCACCTCCCTCACTCTCATCTTCTCGAATCATCTGATCAGCAATCTTCAGGCTCAAAATTGTCCAGAAGCCTGGACGAGCAGCTCCAGGGAGTCCGTCTGCCCAAGTTGGCCATGACGTTGACACAGAAGTACACAATTTTTGGGGAGCCATTTTATTTTTTATTTTTTGGCTTGTTTACTTACCCTGGAATGTCCTGACAGACCAAACCCCAGCTGACCGGGTTTCTGTTTCCATGCCAACACACAAAAGGACTAGCAAAATCTGTTGTGGACTGAGGATTAGCTAATTCACTTATTAGACACGTGTGAATTGCTTGAATCTAACAAACTCTCTAACACAGGCTCTTTCTCTCCTTTCACATTTGTGCTAATTTCACAGGAACACTAGTCTCCCTGAAGCTGCTAGCAAACGCACATTTCCAACACGGAGCAGATTAAGAATTGTTTACGTGGATATTAATAAGAACCCTTGGCGAGAGGAAGAGGATGTAGAGCTATTATGGAATTTGAGCAAATAGCGCAGCTTTATGTAAAATATACTCAGCAAGAAGCCTTGGCATGTATAAAGTTACCTAAAGCCTTTTATGCTAAGATAGTTTACTCGCACATGCACTGACACACACACACACACATATACACACGCGGGAGGAGAGATTGCTTCTTTGCTCTTAACACACACATTTAAATATTACAGAGCGAGGTGTCTTATGAATGTATGTTCACTTCCTTGTGATGTCACTCCTGTTGAGCGAAACCGCGTTTGTTTCTGCTGTTCTTTCTTTTTATTTTATAACGGTTGTTTTCTTCAATTTTTTCCTGTTTGTTTCCTTTTCAAATTCATGTTCCGTTCCACCAGAGATCATTTCATCGTCAAAGAATGTCGTCTCCACAGTTTTAACATTTGAGGGACTCACCACCAGTGAATGACAAACTTGCCTATTTGTTGTTTATTTTTAAAAAAAGAAGAAAAAAAGAAAAAAAAGATTATCAGTAATAATAATGTATTCGACTGAACAAACCCAGGTGGTTTATTTAGGTTGTCCGTTTTTCTGTTAAAGGTGAAATGCCCTCACTATCTGTTGATTATGGGCCAGTGTGTGTGTGTGTGTCTTGTGGGGATTTAGCAGAGCAGCTTCTGACATTGCCCATGTGCCACTATGTTGACCTTGATAATATTGGGAGATTGTAATGTAATATCTGTCCAGTCTTAATGCACTTATCGTTGTGACAGATGCGCTTATGTGAAACATATAGTCTACAGTGTGTCGGTGGCCATTTTTTGTGTCTCTGACAGCAGTCTTTTTTAGCTTGCTGTATACTATATCAGTGATGATTAACAGTTCTAACTGCTCTGGCTTGTAAACACCATCTGGATGAGCAAACTAGAAGTTTATGATAAACATCAAGCATCATCTAGAGAGTTGTTCGTTTGCATTGTACATCTGTTTGATTTGGAGTAAACGGACCGTAGAACTCTAAGCCCAACATACCGACATACGGAAATAAGGCCTCCTCCCCTCACTGTGGCTACACAAACCACTGGCAGTCCAAGCAACAGAAAACGTGGGCTTGTGCAGCCTTGCTAATTACTACTGATCTCTTCAAGTCTGTACAGAAAAAAAAAAAGATTGCATGGAACCTTGTTACTGTAATTAATAACCTATACAGTATGTAATATTTAAAACCTTTTTTTTTAAATAATAACTCACTTAAATTAACCTATTTACCAGCAGCAAGAGTACTGAGTGAAACGTTTTTGTTTTTGTTTTGTTTTTCCAAGGATGTGGCATCAGGGGATCTTGTTTTTTTGTTTTGTTTCTAGCAGAGTTAGCTTATTAATTGTTTGCTTTTTAACGGTTGATGGAGATGTTTTACTTACGTTTTGGGCTTGAAACATAAAGGTAAGAATCATGCTAATAATATTGGAAAAAAATAATTATTATTTTTTTTTTTTACAGTACATGTAAGTTTGTGCATCTGGTTTGAGAGTAGTTATGAGAATTTTTTTTCCCCCAGATCAATTCAGTCTCTGCTCACGTTTTGTCCCTTTCCCTCGAAAAAAGGTACAGTATATATAAGATAAAGCCTTGCACCTGATAATGGGCTTAACGAAAGAACCACTTGTGACTCCTAAAATATAGGTGTGCAATTTTATTGACGGTCTGAATGAGAATTGGATCTGACAGGGAGACGTGAGCAGGGGCTGACTTGAGATTAGATTCTGGTTCACACAGGCCAATGATGAATGCTGGGTAATGAAGTTTTCCATGCGTGTACATTTTTTGAAGGGCTTGGAGGTGGGTACAGTGGCTCCAGAGGCCCGTGATTGTAATTGTGCATCCGTGTATGTGTTTATTGGGGGGAGTCTACATCTTCATCTAATTTATTAATATTTTATTGATCGGTTGATGCTAGGTAATTATTAATTCACCAGATTTCTCTGCTGTAGATGGCGACAAAGTTTTTTTGTTTTTTTTTGGATCTTCTGCTGTAGTAAATACATTGTGGAGAAATCCGTAGCTTCATATGTCTATATGTATAACTAACTGATGAATCCTCTAGCTCCACATTTTATGGACCTGGCAACCCTGTTTATGTGTACGGTTTTTATTGAGCAGCATCTGGAGCCTTGTACCCACTGCTGAGAATGGAATTTCTGCATTGCCTTGGTAATATTGATTGTGGATACATAATTTTATATATATGAAAAAGACATGGAAATAATAAAGATTATTTATCTTGTTATTTATTTCAGGTGTCTGTTTTGTACTATGGAGCCTCAACTGTTGCTCATGATGTGTTTCTTTTCGGTTGTAATGGTCAGTAAAGACCAGCAGATGGCAGAGTGGTACTGTTCTAGGTTTAAGGTCCTCATACAAATATCTTACTCATATGCAATGATTACATATTCAGCTTTTACTGACAATTGCTGAAACTCCATTAGAGAGATTAGAATTAGCCAATTTAAATGTGTTATTTCACTATACGGCCTTGCAAAAAAGAGTGGAAATGAGATGGATGTAAGCATCATGACGAAAGGAAATGTAGCCTGGCCATAATCAGAGGTTTTAAACAGTTTTTAAAAGCAGCACATCGTTCAGATTTGTGGGAAGACGCTGATCTGAGGTCAGTTCTGTGTTTTTCGTTAAAGCACCCCTGAACATTTTAAACCATTAAAACTATGTATATGACCTAGGAACATCTCTACACATTGCCAGGATCTGTGAATATACATGAATATGCAATTTGGAAACGCCCCCCATGTCATTCTGCCATCACAAATAACTGCAGCAAGTTAACTCTCTAAATTAGCATCGTCTTCTTCTCAGTGGTTTATTTAACAGTAGTCAAACCTGATAAAACATACCATAACAATAAAATTGTTCATCATTAACATTAGTTAAGTAAGCTAGCTAATTTAGCACTATGTTCTTCACATAGTTTCTAGGTACCACATATTCGTCTAATCTTGGAAGTTATTTGCTTACGTGACTCAAACTGAGCTCCTTCATAGCACTTCCCGAAGTACTGAGGAAATCTCTGTTTTAAATTTAAAAAATGTGAATTTTCTGCTGTGTTCTTAAATTTGACTAATCTATCTAATCAGAATCAGCCATTCAATAGATGGTGACCATATAAAAAAAAAAAAATAATGTTTGTATTCAGGGGAAATTTAAAGCTGATGTTTAGGTAGATTGAGTTGCATCCACATGTGTATAAAAGTTAACCTGTAGCAATCATCTTCTCAATCATCGCTACACTAAATCAGGCTTCCCGTTTTTTTTAAGAGGGCCATGTTTCAAATAGATTCTACATAAGCCTATATGTAGCATTTTATTCCTACAACCCAGATGTGGCTTTCCAGAGGCTACTGGTTCTTGGTCACAAAATATCTATCATCCCAACCGGTATTATTTGTAAAATCATGACCTTAGTATTATAAGGTTCTATCTGGCATTTTGGTCGAAAATGAGTTAACCACATAAACTTCATCACTGGGGGA
>JAOUQW010000028.1:5917423-5928266 GCA_028565825.1 Olivaichthys viedmensis | reverse complement strand
ATATCTACCTCTCGCACTTGCGCCCTGCCTCAAACTCTCGCACCCTCACACAACACACACACACACACTCTTAGCAGCCCATGATGCACTTAGCAACTTTTTGACACAACACCAGCAGCCAAAAAACAAATAAAAGACATTTAATTTAAAAAAGTAAAAAGGTCTTACAGGGCTTCACTAATTCTATACAAGATAACTTGCTAATCAGCTAACTAGCAAGTACTTGCTAATCAAGCTAGCAACCCACAGTCTAGGTAAATCTGTCTAATGAGATCACGAAAAAGCGAGTGATAAAGTCGTACATTTTTTTTTTTTTGTGCAAGACTTCCGTTTAATAAGTTTGCTGCCTTAACTAGTGCAAGCTATAATGAGCAAGACAATAACAATTCGATTTAATTTCCATAATATTTATGTTTTTGAAGTAAAATTATTTTTTTCACATTTAGGATCAGATGTTCGACTTTTAGTCTTTTAGAACATGCACTTCCTAAACCTATTCGGCTAAATGACTCGTGTTGGAAAAGGGCTCGGAGTAAATGCACGTCATTCATGGCATACCTTATTTTCACAGCTAATTTTCTAATTAAATATAAAAACAAACAAACTATGTGCACTAACACTAATGATATTAGTAAGTAGTTCATTTCCAACAGGCTGCCTACTTCTGCGCTCCCTTTCACTAATGGCCACGACTGCCAATCAATTAACCAGTCACTATTTGCGTGATCTGTCCAAATTAAACTGCAGCATCCATTACTTCTTTCTCTACTAAGGGTTTTAAATATTAAATAATTTGGTATGATAATCATACTACCTGGTGACATAGAACACTGCAGTGACAGTGCACATACTGAAATAAACCGAAATACAGTTTTCTAAAAAAAATTGGTCTGGTGGGTTTGCTCTTATAATCTTTAGTATTTCGGGGGATACGCCGCACCTGAGAACTTTTTGGTGATATAATTTATCTGTACTGCTACGGCATAACAGTAACAGTAGGACTATTTCAGGTTTCCTTATCATGATAGACCACCGGTCTATCATCACACCCCTCTTCACTGCTGCGTGCTCTCGGAGTCCTTTCTGAGTTCATTCCCCTCACGGTGCCCCGCGGCAGCAATCCTGACTCACAGTGTGTCAATTATTTGTCATTTAATTTCTTTTTGGCGGGTCATTTTTCTAGGCGAGATTTTCTCTAACGAGCCTCGGGAGAAGCAGGTTTGTGAATGGATGTCTGATCAGAATTAACTGAACACATGTCAGGACCTCCATATTCCCTGTCTCCCTTATTAAGATCACATCTCGCTCTCACTCAGACTCTCTTCATCTCTTTCTGAGACGGTACTTCATCAGGGTATCTTTAGCATATTTGGTGTATGAGAAATTTTTATGTTGTTCACATACAGCGTACTACATACTGCATTTGGGCGTAGTTTAGTATGAATATATATGCCATTTCGAAGAACATGCCTCTTGCTTCTTTCTAATGTGCTCTTCCTGTCTCCCTCATTCCCTCATTCTCTCCCTCCCCCTTCACTTCCTTGTCTTTTGGCAGCAGATTGTCAGTAAACAGTAAATTCTGCTCACACTCCGCTGCATGTAGCTCATCAGAGCGTTTTACCCAAGGACAAACAGGTAGATGCCACATGGCGTGATCCTCCTCTCCTCTCTCTCTCAGCCTGTGCAGCCGTGATGCTGCTCTACCTCGTTCTCTTACAGGCACTTACTGGTACATTATCTGTGAGAATCATTATCTGTGAACTTCCATTATAAGTACGTTTCGAGTCAACAACTTTCCTTTCTTTTCTCAGTACAGGAAATCGTGTCAAAAATTCTTGTTTGTGGTAATCGCACATACGCTATATGGTAGCTAGAGATTAGGTTGTAAAAAAATGCTGGAGTATTCATTGAAAGAAAAAAAGGAACCATGGCTTACATATAGCATGCTGCAGCGATATACTGTATTACTATTTAGTAAAAAAAAAAAATAATAATAAATATTTATTGTAAAAAATCTTGTGTCCATCACAATGCAAATCCACAAAGTAAATGGTCTGCGCCATCTTTGAAAAATGAACCAATCAGACACCATTTTGTCATAGGATGTGACGTTGTTTATACTAATCCCTCTCACGGTACCTACTTTTTATATAGAAATTGCTTTCTAATGTAGTCGGGATTTCTAAGTTTCAACCTACTGAGACCTAGACTATGTTGCTGTGTGTGTTTTTTTTTAATTTTCCTTTCATCTGGTAGCACCTGATACAAATAACAACTAAGCATCTCATCATGGATGGCAGCGCATCACCTAAAATTAAATCCCAACAAGAGCCGCTATACATCCCTGGAGATGCATCCCCACGTCAAGATCTTGCCATCTCCCTGGAGAACTCTATGATCACAACATCAGACAGCGCAAGAAAACTTGGGGGGGGGGTTCTGGACAACCAGCTATCCTTCTCCGCTCATATTGCTAACCTGACTCGGTCATGCAGGTTTCTCCTTTACAACATCAGGAGGATCCGTTCACTCGGTGGAGGCTACTCAGGCGCTTGTTCAGTCCCTTGTCATCTCTAGATTGGACTACTGCAACTCGCTTCTGGCAGGTGTTCCTCAGCGCTCCATCAGACCCCTGCAACTGATCTATAATGCAGCTGCACGCCTTGTTTTCTCCCCAAGTTCTCCCACGTTGCCTGATTGCTGCGTACCCTCCACTGGCTCCCTGTAGTGGCCTGCATCAGATTTAAAACACTGATGCTGGCCTACAAAGCCAAAAACGGACCAGCACCCCACCAACCTAAAGAAACAGATCAAACCCCGCACTGTACCACGTTCCCTTCGTGCCACAACCACAGCTCAACACACCCCTCCATCCTTCAAGACTCAAGAAAGACATTCATCAAAACCCTTATTTGTTCTGCCACCCAGGTGGTGGAGTGAACTTCCCCTGACTGTCCGAACAGCTGAGTCACTGGCTGTCTTAAAACGAAGACCGAAGACCCACCTCTTCAATAAACATTTAAGCGAGCACTAAATCATGAAAAAAAACCTGACTCATAGTCTTTTCTTTGCAGTTCTAACTCTCTAACTAACTCCTCTCTCATAGGGTTTTAGCTTTATAGTATCCCTCAACCGTGGCCTATTTGTACTAGCGTGAGAGTGTTTTTCGATGGAGACTACAAAGCACTTCCGCATGTCGCTCTGCATAAGGGTTTCTGCTAAATGCTGTAAATGTAAATTACATATTTAGTCATGTAAATTGTAAGGTTACATTTCCGCAGTACTGCTAAGCAATTTGCTCCAACAGGAAGGGATTTGTGAAAAAATTAATAACCTTGTATGGGTACTGTGGGTTTATTATGCTGACCTCCTCATATAAGTGCATGGAATTTCTCAAGAGTATAATTCACACTTTTTGTTTGCTGCTGTATCTGTATGAATAGGCAAGAAGCAACAGCTCCCCCTGGTGGAAAAATAACTTGCACTGCAGGTTTTCCTAACAATTAAATCACTCTGTGTGCAGCAGATTTGCATCTCATTAATAATTCAGTGTTTACTTTGATTATACTCTTCCTGTGTTGTTCTCATCAACCTTTAACACACATGTCCACTACAGTAAGATTATAAATCCGTTGTCTTTAGATATTCGCTTGTTTTCTGCACTGATGCAGCCTTTCTAATGCATACCACATTTCATGTTTTCTCTTTTCAGGATACATTTAATTACTTTTTTTTTTTTTTTTTTTTTTTTTTTTTAAATAGCAAGAAAATTAAACACTGAAAGCCTAGAAAGTTTTAAATAAAAGTTTGGAAAAAGTCTGGATTTTTTCACAGGGGAAGGGCAAGAACTCTGTTATAGAAACGGAATGATTGGCAGGCTATCTGTTTCTGTTAATGCAGAATTTGATACAAAAGAAAGAGAGTGAATTTGGCGTCATGTCACTTCATTCTAGTCACTATTGCTGCATTCACGTCATGTGCTGCTTAGCTGCTTGTGACGGTGTCTATGGTTAAAAGCGCTATACAAATAAAATTGAATTGAATTGAATTGAATGTAACGTGGGAGATTTCAGGCGAATGGGAAATCTTCCCATTATTCCGACTTGAAAGCGTGCACACCTTGCCAATTAGTTTGCAAGGTAAAAAATGGTGGTCGTAGTTGTTAGCTAGAATTAGCATGTGCATATAGGTTGTGTTCATGTTAAATGTTAACATATCTCTAGCTAATGTTTAACAGAACTATGACTATTTTACGATTTGAATTACCTTGGATGGACGGCATGTTTGTGTTGGCAGCCATATTGAAGGCCACGCCAGTTGCTTCACTTCCGGGTTTGGTGGGAAAATTCGAGGCTGTCAGAAAGCTCCCAAAATTCCGACTTGAAATTCCCACTTGGAGGTTAAGGTAAAATGTTTTTTCCCAATCAGAAGAGGGTTATTACAGTTACCCTCATGTGACATGAACACGGAAAACTGGTACATCACAGGCCCATCTCTAGAGACGCTTTCACTTCCAGGTGAAGGTTTACTTCCTCCCATCCTGTTTGCCCCCTCTGAGAATCTTTGACCTTTGACCTTCTTTCCCTCACTCTGTCTCTCTCCGCTGCAGGGACTCGTGGCCATTTCGTCCCTCTCTTAAACTCCACCCTTCTTTAAGGTAACTGTCTGTTTTTAGCTGATCAGCTGTCAGTTGAAACTTTCATCCAGTCCCCTGTTTGTGTCTCCCACTGGTTTGTGGTTTTTGACTCTTGGATGTTCCTATTGTCCATCATGTGACATTCAGTCCTCATTGTAGCAGTGTGTTCATTGCCGTCAGGTGGGAAAACCCAAACTATGGCACGTGTTTGTGGCATTTTGTGTCCCTTTCCCTCACCAAAATATGGCCCATCTGTTTGTGGATGTTATTGTCTGGCTCTGCGCTCATGACTTCATCTCTTCATTGTCCAAGCTTATATTTACACACAGGTAAAAGTGTCAAATAAGAGCAACATTCTTTTATTCTTTCTTTTATAATAAGAGTTATAGTACTTTGAGTTTTTTTATTATTTTTATTATATTGTAATATTTTATTAAAAGATAACTATATAATCCC
Source organism: Olivaichthys viedmensis (assembly GCA_028565825.1). Classification (NCBI taxonomy): domain Eukaryota; kingdom Metazoa; phylum Chordata; class Actinopteri; order Siluriformes; family Diplomystidae; genus Olivaichthys; species Olivaichthys viedmensis. Next base: position 5,923,174 of record JAOUQW010000028.1, on the reverse strand, counting down.
AGTCTGTCTGTCTGTCTGTCTCTTTCAGAAAAGGTAGCAGTGGAGAAGCTGGGAGAGAGGCCGAGCTTGAGGACCTGCATGAAGATGAACCGCCCTCTTCTTCTGATGATCGCTCATAAGTGTATGTGCTCGTCGCCCATAAGCTTTGCCCTTTACTCATTCCTACTGTACAGGCAGAGTTAAATCTTATGTCTACACTGTATTCTCACATCAAAGCTACCTTAAAAATCAACACTGCTGCACTGCTGCACTTCAGTTTGCTGTTCCACTGTTTAACCGAATGTTTATTCCCGACTCCTGCTTTCTATCTCTTTAATGACGTCTCTTATTCCAAAGCCTTTTGAGCGGCCTAAATGTTGGTGGTTTGGCCATGTCCAACCTTGCTTTGTGATTCAGACTCCACTCTTCCTTCTTTCTGGATATTGCTCCTCCTCTTCCTAGCGCAACACACAAAGCCACTCCCCCTGCCAGCACCTGCCATCTCTGTGATGATGTCCCTAGGGAAACAGAGGAACTCCTTTGGACAAGTCCGGGATTTAAAGGAGCGTTCCGGAGCGCCCCCCATTATTTTATACCATGGCTTTGGAAAAGTTTTGAAGCTGCTTTGTATTTTTTTTTGGTTATTCTCACCATCAGCATGCGCCCTACCCGTTGTCCTTCATGAATCGAGATTGAGGTTTTCTTTAGAATGAGATTTTTTTTTTATTACGAGGTGTGTTTAAAAGACAGATTTTGCTCGAAACTGAATTCAGCTTTAAAAACAAACTTTAATACTATGGATGGATAGTCAAAAGACCTGGAACTCAGCCTAAGGAACATCGTTTCAGCATCTTTCTAGAAAAATACACAGGTGGAATAAAGGATAAGCAGAGTTTTGTACATATTTAATGTAATTTTGATGTTGTCCTGCCTTGTAATGCTTTGCATACTGTAATATTTATTTATATACACATGGCCAGTTTTGAACTGCTTGCCATTTTGGTACATTCTCACACACACACACACAAATTGAAGATTGTGTTTTCATTCAAGTGGACAGAAATAAGCCACTATGAGAGGGCTATGATATTTTCACACAAGCACACACAAACCCGCACATGCACACAATACAGAATAGGGCTAACATGCAAATTGTTAGAGGGCTCCTTGTTTTAAAGACACACACACACACACACACACACATCACTAGCACACTGGATGATGGTGAATGTTGCAGATCCACTATTCAGACTGTAGTAACAGAAAAACCTTATCATGCGTCACAATGTGCTATTGTCTCCCTCCTGGAGCAGAATGTGTCATTATTTAGAGTCTCGCAGCGGCTTGTTTGTCAGTGAGGGATGCTTGACAGGCGTGATAGTTTATCTGTCTTACACACATACATAAATACACTCACAAGTCAATGAGTGTGTGTTCATGCAGAAACCGAGAGGATCTCTTGCTCAGTCTTGTGCAATCTGAATATGGTGATTAGCATCAGCCCGCACGTCGGTTGCCATTCTACAGAAATGCAATCACTCGTCCTGGATTACAGCCGTCCACAACCTTCACGCGCGTACACACAACTCTGTCTGGGAGATAAAATATGTTTTAACAAGAACTGCAGTCTGGCGTTGATCAAACATTTTTTAATTGGCCCCCATCTAAATTGGATTTTGAGCAGTTAAAAAGAAATGAATATTGCAGTGACGCCTCAATATGGTTTGTTCTATTATAAATTCTATAGAATTAAAAGCCATCTATTAATCCCAGTAAATATTATGTAGGGCAGGACTTCTCAAGCTTTCTGCAGCCAGGGACCCTTTCCAATGTAAAAAATAATTCCACAGACCCCCTAATGACGGCAACACATAATCCAACTATTGGAATATTAGACACATCAGGCCAATGTGTACTCACATATTTATTTATTTATTGGCATTAGAGTTTCTATTCCTGTACCTTATAACCACAGAACGCAAACCAGTTACACTGTGATTAAACTGTAGATTATAAACATTTTGCATCATATAAACAGCACTTTTCCTAGTTTTAGTTCAATTTAATGCAAGGGACAGTGGTGGCTCAGTGGTTAAAGCTCCAAAATAGAGATGGAAAGGTTGTGAGTTTGATTTCCATGACCACCACTTGGATTTGATCCTCTTTCAAGTCACTTTGGATAAATGCATCTGCCAAGTGAATAAATGTAAAAGTGCCTATTGAATTAGGCTATGATAACTAAACTATAACAATTTTGATTCCCTGGCTATGCTTCATTAGACACTTGGGGCTACCTGGACCCCACTTTGAGGACATTAGATTGTAGTAGAGGAATACCTGCACATTATCCATAATCAAATCCTTCTTTGCTCGTGATTCATAAAAATGGCCAACAGCCTCTAAACATTCCTGGTTTATGTACACTAACTGTTGCTTGAATTTGTATATTGACATACAGTGTATCTTTCTGTATTGTACTCATTGAATGTGATACTTCCGGTTTCCAGTGATGAAGAGGCTTGAGTATCCACGCTGCCTTGGCTGTCTTTAAGTGACGTATTAACTCTAATGTTCCTCAACAGATGGTATTTTCGCATCTTTACCCATCATTCTGTCTCCTACACTCCCTCCTGTCTCTCGGTTTAACTGCTGTGGACAGATGTTTTTTTTTTACTTTATGTATGCGTGTAATTGTAACCTTTGGTCAGCTCTTGTGTTTGGAGGGGGAGTGAACACCTATAGGTCTTTAAGCAGGAACGGAATGTGTGTGTGAGGCGTAGCAACTAAAGCAGATATGCACACACACCAGTGGTCTTTGGATACACCATATAGAAGTGTACAATATTTATGAATTTATTATTGAAGACAGCATGTGGGTGTGTATTTCATAAGTGTAATGCACGTGTCCTTTCTTAACGTTTACTATGCACTTGTATGTCGTTTGTATGTTGTATGTGTACGTGACCTATGGCATGTTCATGACCTCAGTATAACCTTTTAACACTTTACAAAAGCCCTAATATCAGGTGCAGTATATTAATAACTGTGATATGACTCAAGTATCTTATTAAACAGGTTATGGCTCAAGTTCACGATAATAATAAAACCCCTTTAACACATTCCATTGTACACATACAACAGGCTAACACACTTGTCCTGCCCAGCCCTGCTACTTATGTAGATGCTTTATAGTGAGAAAGTGACCTCCCCCACTGACATTAGGTCATTGGTTGCATTTGTGCACTGCCTCAATCATTAAATCATAAAACACACACACATCCCAGAGAACACTCACCCATTAACATACCCATTTGGGCTCATGGTGGGTTTCATATTTAGCTGTTGAGTTTAATAAGGTGTGTTGGACGAGAAAGAAATGTGTGCAGTGCATGGACTCTTTGTAACTTGGATTGTGAAACTCTACATTATTATGTTGTTTAAATGGGGAAAATGGCAATGGGTTTAACATTTTTTGACTACTTCAATAAGATTGAATAGCACCAGGTCACTTTTTAAGTTAGCAAGACTGAGGCTGTGTTCCAGTACTGGTTTTGAAACGTCCTTGTTGACTTTCCCTCATCGTTTCCCCCTCGTACAATAGAATCCCCATCCTCGTAAGGGCTAAGTGCTGTTCCACTTCTTCAATAATAATACGGTGTACAAAATGTTTTAATTAGGGCATAAAACAAACATAAAATTAATCTGAAAAAAAAGAAAACAAAGGAAAAGACAATAAAATAAAATAAAGACTAGAGGTAAACATGTTAGGAAACCAATTGGAGGACTGTGGAATTGAGTGAACATTACTATTGTCTTTTGGAACATAACTTTTCAGAAGGCTTAGCAATCTGCCCAGCTAGCAATTTTAGGTTAGCAGAATGTTTTCAGATCGCTGTGGTTCTAGGATTTTTTGGTTCTAAGAACATTCAATCTGTCAAGTTTTTTGGGTTTTTCTGAGAACATTTTTACATAACATTTATAAATGTTCTAACAACATTCCTGCAACGTTTTAGTGGTAGGAACATTAACACTAACATTTCCATAATGCTAGTTTTGTTGAACTGTGAATGTTGTGTGGGCATCATTCTAATAACATTTTAATAACGTTGTGAAGGAAACCATTATTTCATCAGATGTTTTTCGAACATTGCAGGGCTGTTGGGCTTTTTTTCTTTTTCTTTTTTTATAACGGTACAGCCTTACCTTCTTAGAACCTGTCAAATACTTTACTGAACGTTCTGATAATGTTCAGTGTTAGCTAACAATTGTGGACTAAGCTGTTCACGGTAATGTTCATGCATTCTGAGGAAAATAGTTAACATTTTAAAAATGTATTTAAATATTTTATTTGCTCTGTTCAAAATGAGGTTGTACATAACCAGCTCCTCCATCTATACCTGACAGCTGACATATCTTCATTACATTATTCTGCTAGCTATTAGCAAGCTATGACAGTACAAATCGCCAGAAAACTGCTTTACCTATATTGTGCTTTCTGACAAGGGCTTGGTTGTTCACATTGAAAAATCCACCCGCGATATAAACTTGTGCTGCAAGTGGACAGTCGTGTGACATCAATGACGCACACTTCCTAGTCGTAAGGAGGTCAGTAAGGGTGTGTTGAAAACAGTATTGGAACGCAGAGTAGGTCTTTGGGATCCAAAGCTTTTCTGGTTGTAGATATCTTTCTATCCTAAATGTGTGTAAGAAGAAGGTTTTCTCGAAATGAACTGCATTTTCTCACATATAGTTGTCTGATTCCTCTTTGCTTGAGTGACTGTCGTTGTTGGTTGTTACATGGATGTCTGTATTTCTGTGCATTAACTTGAATGTACTTACTATAATTGTTTAAAAAACAAAAGCATGGCACAAAAAAAACATTGAATGCAACTTGTTACCATGTACATATGTACGAAAATATATAAAGAGGCTATTTTTTGCATGCTTTTTGTACACTTAGACAAAATCAAGGACAATAAAGATCTCACAACCAATCAGAATGAAAATACTACTTTTCTATGACTGTGTAAGATTGCACATTCCACCTCAAATGAAATCAACAGTGTTTTTTATTTATTTATTTATTTCAATGTCTTTTTTTCTTTTGTGCAGACAAAAATCTGTTAGACCTACATAATTAAGTTTTTTTAATAAATAGAAATTGGTGTGTGTATATGTATGTTTGTGTGTGTATGTGTGTTAGTGTGTGTGTGTGTGTGTTAGTGTGTGTATATGTGTGTGTATAATGTGTGTATATGTATGTGTGTGTTAGTGTGTGTATATGTGTGTGTTAGTGTGTGTATATGTGTGTGTATATGTATGTGTGTATATGTGTGTTAGTGTGTGTGTATGTGTTAGTGTGTGTGTGTGTGTATATGTGTGTTAGTGTGTGTGTATGTATATGTGTGTTAGTGTGTGTGTGTATATGTGTGTTAGTGTGTGTGTGTGTATAGTGTTAGTGTGTGTGTATGTGTTAGTGTGTGTTAGTGTGTGTGTATATGTGTGTTAGTGTGTGTGTATGTATATGTGTGTTAGTGTGTGTGTATGTGTGTGTATATGTGTGTATATGTGTATAGTGTATATGTGTGTGTGTATAGTGTGTGTATATGTGTGTGTGTGTGTGTTAGTGTGTGTGTGTGTGTGTATAGTGTGTGTATATGTGTGTGTGTTAGTGTGTGTGTATAGTGTGTGTATATGTGTGTATATGTGTGTTAGTGTGTGTGTATGTATATGTGTGTTAGTGTGTGTGTGTATATGTGTGTTAGTGTGTGT
>JAOUQW010000028.1:5887619-5899181 GCA_028565825.1 Olivaichthys viedmensis | reverse complement strand
GTCATGTTTTGAACAAGCTGCCTTGCTGAATCTTCACTTTGTTCTTGAGTTGTGTGTGAAGAAAAGTACAAAAATCATTACAGGCTCAACCAAAAAAAGGCACATTCTTTGTGGAGGATTTAAATGAATGTTCAGTTTAACCTCCTGCACTCTTTTATACCATTTTTAATTGGTTAATATGAGGGGGTTTGATTTCCGGATGATTAGAGAAAAGAAACTGAAATGCTGGGAAATGCAGACAAAGGGAAAAGTAAATGAAATCAGGAGAGTGAAATTAACCTTGGCTGGAGGCTCTCCTTTCCCCCAATGTCTCATTACATACTTGCATATTTGATATTACGATTGCATGAAATGGGATTTGACCGTTCAGATGAGTTTAACACACGTGGGCAGGTGTTGGTCTGTTGGAGTCAAACCCCCCAGGCTCAGGCTCACTTAACACTGTACGATTAAGGAGCTCTGCATGAAAGTTATCCCTAGAAGGGTTAGTATTGCTGATCCCAGATATATATATATATATATATACATTATCTTTTTTTTCTTATTTTCCGTACTGGCCCTAGTAGTTGGTCTACATTGCTGATCTGAGAATTTTTTTTTCCCCCTGAAGGTCAAATGATCAGCATCTCATATATTGAACAGTTTGACTTTATTTTTAGTCATATTATTGGTACTTCAATTGCTATCTGCAACTCATTCAATAGAATCAAAGCCATGTTGGTCTTAGCTTTGTTGTAATTTCAATTAAATTTGGTGCCAATCTGATGATGCATTAACTCTCTAGATTACTGGACACTAGGTTTGAGCTACTGAGACTCTGCGATGGATTCCATGTGTTTCTTTAAGGCCAGAGTAATGTGCTTTTTCAGTTTTATTGTCCACAAAAGAAAATCGTTATGAAAGCATATTCCATGACCAAGAAATCTGCACTGTTTATTTTGCTGAAGTAGTGAATACAAATGACCTAGATTTAATTAATTAGAATAGAATTTTATTTTTATATCTCTTTTTACAACACACATGGTCTCAAAGCAACTGTACAGATATCGGTGACTTAACCCCCAGTTGTCACGGTTCAGCGGCGGAAACCGGACGCATGAGCAAGCCCATGGTGACGGAAGCAAGGAAAAACTTCCTAAGATGGAACTGAGGAGGGGAAAAAACTTGTAGTGGGGGGGATATATATCAGAATTATTTCAGATCATTCTAGTTTTTATGGACTGTAGGGTCATGGGTAGGTTACCAATATACTAGTTATCACTGGAATCATTTCACTGTAGTTAAAGGAGACAGGTTAGTCATAATCAGCAGTCAATCAAGGAAAAGGGAGTAGAGGCCTGTGGGTCTCTGGATGTCAGGAAAAGGGTTCAGGTGTGGAAAAAGGGCTTTTAGGCCTCAAGACGGGTGCAGGAGCTTGGATGTTGTAAAGCAATAATCAATAGGCCTAAGGCACACTGGTTAATTCTGGGAAGTTCCTCCCCTAACACTCCACCCCAGGCCCTGATGGAATAGACCATACACAGCTATATTTCCATGATTTCCCCCAAGTGTACTGGACACTGCTGTAACTACCTGCTACATCTTGGTTTGATTTTTTGTTGTTGTTAATTTATAAGTCAAAATGTTGTTAGATATGGAATCATCATCAGCCCTGAATCTTTATGTAGCCGTCTCCCTTGATGGCTTCACCATCTTAGCGGAGTCCGCATAAGACCTCTATTCAGCACTGTATCAGTATAACAGCATGTGATTTATTGCTTAGCTCTGATTTGTATAATGAAAAAGCCAAACTGCTCTGCTCTCCTCTCCTTCAATAACCATGTTTGTTGAAAGCCACTTGTGAAATAAATCAAATCCTGGTAATGAACAGCCTTCTCCTTGGCCGTGGAGATGACCTACCAGACCCAATGACAGTTAGTTGAAATGAATGTCATGTCACTTCCACATGGCTTGGAGGCCGGCAGTTGTGCTTCACGCTTAATCTGTTCTGGAGGATTTCATTACTGCAGGGCCATGGGTGTCGGAGTGCTTGCAGCAGTCCACAGGAGGCTTCACCTGTAAGTCCATCATTCTAGTTCTTGAACAAGTTGAAAAGTTTTCTCTTTTCTGTGTCTGTAAGAGAAATTTGCTAGACCTGTCACAGGATCTAATCCAGATGCAACCCCTAGCATGACATAAGGCCATTCCTCAGAAGTACCAAGAAAAAACGTTTAGGGACAATTTATTTTTGACAAGCCTTAGACTCAGTTTTATGAATGTTTCTTTTTAACCATAGGGCTTTACAGATGGCAGACAAGAATTGCCTTGGCTCTCACACGGTAACTGTCTTCACAGTGACAACAACGCTAAGCATACTGAATGCTTGTCCAACATGGACTGCACTAATGTTTTAGAACCATACATATTGAAACAACTGCATTTATGCTGGGTATGAATTATAGTGGCTCATCAAGAGCAGGGAGTTACGAACACTCCACTGGCTGAAAACACCTAATGCAGGGACACGTATAAATATTAATAAACAAGCGTCTGGCCTTGTTTCGTCATAGCCACAGGAAGGTCTGTTCTGGCTTGTTAGGCTATATTTAGCTTACGAGAAGGCGGCGATCAATGTGTATAATTCTGTATTAAAGGAATCTACACGGTAAATGTCACGAGATGATGCGAAGGCTGAGGACAGATACAGTAAGGCTTGGGGTGTATTTCAGAGTCGTAAGTAGTTTTGCATACTGCATTCACTACTGGCGCCAAAACTACAGAAAATTCACGCCAACATGAGGGATCATCTCTTAAGCCTTCTGTGACGACGAATATTTTATACTAAAGCATATTTTTTAAAGTAAACAGTACTGTCATTGGTCTAAAAAGATAAAGTAAGCTGCTTTTGTTAAAAGGGTCTGCCAAAAGAATGAATATAAATGTAAATGTAAAAATGCACAATGGTTTCTTGGTCACCACACCGCCTGCTGCTCTTCCCGCCTTTTTTTTTAATGAATGGTGTGAACAAGAACAATTTTTGCAATGTCTCCTATCTCGAGTGTTGGACTTTCTTTGCCCCCCTCATTGTGACCAGGTTTGAGGCTGCTTCAGAAGTCGAGGGCTGACAGAATGAGCTTCTAATCCTATCAGCAGGCCAGGCGCTGATAAATGGCTGCGGATGCGGGGCAGGCATTCACGGGACACTAAGCTCAGCTCAAGTAGCAGCTCCTTCGTAATTCAGCTCGAGCCTCGGGCACATCGCCCCCTGCTGTGTCATTAGCTATGCAAAGCAATATTCAGATTTTAATCTCAGGTAAATTAAACATTTAAACAAAGTTTAAACTTCAGTGAACCCCAGGGCATGCATTCATATTAAAATAAAGCCTGAATGAAAACCATTCCGACGTTCCTGAGGAAAAATGTCTCTGAAAGAGAGAGTACCTCTTGTAATAGAAAGTACACTTTTTAGGACTTGTTCCATTCGAAGCTTTCACACCCTTGGTACGATTTAAGACATGGAGAATTATTACGTGTACTTTATATCTGTTATGTCAAATTACCGATCTTTCCTGCGGTGTTCTCAGATTAGGAATTTTGTGTCTTTGTGAGCCTGTGTGCATTTGATGGAGTGCACATAGACCTGCATGCATGCAAGTGTGTCTAGGTCATTGCCGATGACCGACCGTCTGGTCCTGGTAAAACATTTTTCTTCATACACTAGCCATGCTGAGAACCAGATTGTTCTTTAGCCCTCCAGTGATCCATGCTGGAGCTTTCATTCTCTACAAGCCCGTCCTCTGTCAGGCATGACTTTCGCCCCGACCCGTGGCAACCAATAGCGTAACATAGCAGCCCATGGACAGCAAAAACCATCTTTTTCCAAGCCCTTCTGATGAGGTGATTAATGGAGGTACTCTGGTGGAATGCCGCTGCTGTCCAGTTATTACGATACACGGTTCCTGCTGTTGAGGTCTTTCTCCTCTTAACACGTTAGAGACTGAGGATTTGGGCGAAGTATAAAGGATAATGATTAGTATGTTGGTATAAGCAGCTCTTGATCTATTGTTATTGAAAACAAATGTTTAATTGTTGAGGTCTATAAGATGTTACTGAGAAATAAAATGAAGAAAAAGACAAAAATGACCACCAGAGTATGAATAATTTCTGCAACAACAGCACTATTCCAAAAATAAAGAACTCTGAAATACCTGTTTACAAGAGGATTAGGTATAAGTTGACCAGGAAAAAAAAGATATGCAAGATCTGGGGATAAAGAGGGTTTGAGTTGTGCTGTGGAGTATCCTCACTTACAGTCCCTCATATTGATGAAAGATAAATAGATTTATTTATTTTTATTCCCCCCCCATCTGCAGCATGCATGCTCTTCACCCCATTTCATGAATTAGGTCATCCCCTTATAGTGTCCCCCTTTTTTACTTTCTGGGCAGATAAAAATAATTCAGCACTGATAACTGTCATGCATTTGTTTGGCATGTTGTAAATGTATTATTGATTGGTTTGCTAATTCTAAACTGGAAAACAGCATGGAAAATTCATTTCAATGTAATTTTCAAACTCCACCTCAATTCCCCCATCACATTTACACATGTAACTAGATCACTTTCAATTAGGTTATGGTTGGAGGAAAGTAGGCCATGACAGGCCTAATCAAGAACATCGAGACTTGGATGGCCTCTCCCTCCTTCGACTCTGTTTGGCTGCACTCAATCACATCTCCTTTCCCAGATTGGGTGAACGCCATTGGCCAGTGCCAGGCCTTGGGCCCTGGTCCCGAGGTACTAATGGGACCCGACAATGTGGCCAAGCTATGGCACCTGGCTGTCTTTGTTACTTGTCCAGAAGGCTTAAACCGATAGACAATGATATCGTGATTGCTATTAAATGAGATTTAAATGCCAGAAAATGTGTTTGCAGCTTTAAGGGCTTTTCACACAGTGGGCAACAAATCTCTCTCCGCTTCCTGTCAGAATTCAGGTCAGAATTTCTCCTTAGCGCAGCTTTTCATACAGCAGGTGAAAAAACGCTTTGTGTCTCGCGTAGTAACCATAGTGACAGCAACGCTACAGGTAACGCTTGGCCAACGAGGGTTATTTTAAACCCACAGGTTGCATTTTAAAGACAGAAAACATCTGACCTATAAAACCACCTTTTAAAAAAAATTATTTTATCAAAATATAAACATATCTACGGTGCCGATGAAGTTGAGAATTTTTTTAACTTGGAAACGGGCAGCCGTGTGCTCATCACGGGCAAATATCATCAATCAGCGATTGTCACAGGGGGCGATTGGACGATGATGTATATTTCACACAATGTCACAAGCAAATTGTCCAGGATACGTTACTGAGTGTTCTCCTTAGGTTCCTCATCCATCACAAGCGAGTTGGCATCTTTCAAGTGACCCTCCGAGGTCTACTCTTGTTCGGAAAGGGAAAACAAACGGCTTGTGGTTTCAGTTCAGAAGCCTGTAGCATACATTCCAGGCTGCTGATACAACACTGTGTTGAGGCTCCTGTTGGAATTATCAGTAGGACTTGGGAAGAGAAAGCTTATGACCAGATCGTTACACACCACAATTTGCATAAGAGTCATTTCGATGAGCACTTATCTTCTCCCTCTTTCCCTTCATTTTCTTCTCTTTCTCTGTCCTCTGCATTCACTCAGACCAGCTCTGGCATGCAGACGGAGGGGCTGTCGGGTCTTTCCAGCTCTGCTCTCAGTACAGAGCGTCTTTGTTCGCTGTGCCCAGTGCCTTACCCCACACTTTTTCAACGTTTTCACCCAGCACTATTTTTGAAGCTCCTGCCTTCATTTATGCTGAAAACTAAGGTGTCTTTTATTTTCTTATGTAGCCCCAGTTCACTTGGCTTTTCATGAAAAAGGGTACAAAATGCCAGGGTGTGGGTGCCCACCCTACCCCCACCTCCCCCTGCCCAAAAATGATCAGTTGCTGCATAATGCCATAATGGCGATCTGGTTTAGTAATGCCTTCCAGTAGAATAATTTTTTTTAACGTTTTTCAACCCAGCAGATTTTCAGTGCAAAAAACTCCCCAGAACAATGTGTAATTAGTCAGCCTCAGATGCCTTATGACCGACTACCTGAGATGAATTTCTCCAAAATATTGCAGAATTATTACAGTAACTGTTTGGGTGTTCAAATGCTTTGCTGCCATCTTAGAAAACAGCGTCTCTGCGTTTGGGTAACTCTCATCAGGGTGTCCGAGTGACGGAGCACAGGCATCAGATCCAGTCTTTCTTTGTTAGAACAGAACTTATTAATACATGATTGTGAAGCGCACCAGCATCAAAATCCCGGTGTTTGTTCATCATCAGGCTCCACAGTTTAAACCTCAGATGGATTTCCCAGCTGTTTTTATTGTGGGTAATATGTGCTGAGCTCACTGAGCTGTGCTATAGCGAGTAACATTGCTGCTGTTGCTGCCTTTCTTTCGTTTTTTGTTTTTTTTTAACAGTGAATTTTTAGTAAAAGCTAATATTTGTGTTGCTGATATTTGCCACTTAATTTCTATTCGTCTAATCTGTCTGTCTGTCTACAGTGTGCTTAACCATTCAGGATGGATTTTGTATTTTGGCCAGCCTCCACTATGTTTGATCAATAATAACAAATTTTGAGGGACTGATTTTCAGCTGAACTGACAACCTTGTGGCATAGTAATGAGGAAGCGAATGAGAATGATCCTGCTTAATGTACAAGCACGAGAATCTTATAACATGGGGCTCTGGTGGTACTGCATCCTCATTCCAGTCTTGCTGTTTTGGCTCTAAGAAGGTGATAAGGACACAGCAGATGAGTTCTCCATGGGTATCAGTCCTTGGGAGGCAGTTGGCATGGACCGCCATTTGTTGGCAGCATTTGCTTCTGGGAAGAGGAGCTTTGCCTTTTTTGGTAGAAGTCGATTTGAAATGCACAAGATGACGGCGTGCTTCATCGAAAAACCCTCAAGACTAGTCTCTCCTTCAGCTAAACAGAACATGCATTACCAGACCATATTGCCGTACCAAAAATACGGGTACCTTTATAATTTTATAGAAGTGCATAGTATATGTCACCATACAGTGCATTTCCAACACGATGATGTGTCGATTTTTAAGAAGAATGTCAAAAAAATTGATTAGCGCTGCTGATTAAGCCCCACAACTCAAAGCTGCCTTACCAAAGATATCGCATTCAAATGAATGGGTAACGAAGTAAAAACTAAAATATGAACAGTAAATTATTTTTATTCTGCCCTGCACATCCTTTGTGGCAGTATCCGAGTGAAAGTAGCTTAGGAAATACCCAGGAACTGACTGAGCGCGTTGGTTGACTCAGGAGGATTGCGCCTAATTTCTTCATTAGCTGGACAAGACTCAAACGACGGTAAAAAGCTGTAAAAGCACACGCAGCCTCGTTTCGACACTCGCAGCAGGTCTCTTCTTTACAGAGCTTTCGTTTTCAACTTCTGATAGCTTTTCTCTCGCAGCAAGAAGAGCAATCAGCATCCTTTATCCACTAATTGTACCTAATTGTTTCCGGAGACTCTGGATACATTTTTGCAGATGCGCTCATTATTGTGAAGACTTTAGAGGTCAGTGAAGCACTTTGTCATTTCACAGTGGCGTGCCGCAATTTTACATCCATTAGCCTTCTTGTGTTTGTTTGAGCTGAAGGTGTTGCAGTTCTGATTGACTCATGCTGCATTTATTTATTAATTAAAAAGTTTCATGCCGTGATGATTACACCAGACTTTCGCAGAGTCCCTCTGATCATAGCTGTTTGTGTTCTTAGGGGTTGTTGCTATGGAAACATGCACGGGCGGGTTTTTTTGGGGGGTAGCATGGTTAGCTTAACGGTTTTAGATCAAATCAGTTAAGCCTTTTGAATAACAAAGCTGGATAATATCACAGTGTCAGTGATGTCTATAGTAATGCTGTCTTTTGTCTCCCTTCTGGCCTTCACCTTGTGTGTGTGTGTGTGTGTTTTTCCACTGTCGCCGCTATGGCTCATTTGGTCCTTTTCATCCTTTCACGTGTTTATGGGTTGCTGTTGTCCTAATTGCTTTGCTTTGTGTTTCCATGCTATGCTGTGAATGAAATATTAATACATGAATAATAACACATATTATTTTTATAGCGATCTTTAATCCCTCATACAATCACCCCATGTCTCAATGCTAAGCTGTGGCTATTAGTGACGCAGGTAAAGTGGTTGATATAGTGATGTTTCCCACAAAGCTTGGCTTCTACGCATTACTACTTTGGAATAGTTTACAGGAAGGGATGTGTTTCTCTTTGCGTACACACTTCACACAAATGATGGAACGCAGCCATCTCTGTCCCCCTCTGTCTTAATATATTTCCTCTGACTGTGAGACTAAGCACAGCAAGGCATCAAAGCCTCTAACTGCTGCTGTGGAGGATTATGGAGTCAGCCGTCAGCTCAAACTGACTGTCTGAGACACAGAACCTGGCCTTAGGCAGAGAAACAGCTTCTTTAGACCCTTTAGGCGTTGATCCACTTTCACACTTCTTTTTCTACTGCATTATGTCATCTTGTAGAACTTTTATGAGGGATTTATGTAATACTTAAAATAGATGTTACAATGATTAGAGGCTTATATGACAGCTAGTATTGTAGTTACTAGTTAGTAAATGAAGATGGGAATCTCTAGGCACCTCGCGATTTGATGTTGATTCACGGTGCCACAATGTGATTATAAAATGACTCTTTATGCATGTTGGTGCATCTGGATTTTTTTTTATAGTATAACCCCTTGCTTTTAAAACATATCATCATTTTCATCCATCGTGAAAAACACGAGGCATATTGTATTTCCACTATTGTCAGAACAAATTTTCAAACTGTTCAAATACTATTAAAATTGTCATCATATTTATGTATTCAAATGCAAAATACTCTATATTTTGAATAAGAGCCCACATTTTCTTTTAGCCGCCTAACGTAAGTCAGTTGAAACGCATGTTTCCTAAACTTTTTGGCCAAATGACCCTTGTGTTCCTTGATGTAGGAAAAAGCCATTGAATAAATACGTAATTTATGGCATGCTTTATTTTTAAATATATGGACCTATTTTCTAATAAATTAGTATGCGTCCTAAAAGTGATATTACATGTGAGTAGTTAACAACAGGCACACAATTCTTCTGTGGTTGAATCTCAGTATAAACTTAACTTTTATTTTAGGTCATTCACATTCAAATGCATTTTTAAAACGAATTTAATAGCCCCAGCCTGTAATATTTATTTGGCATTGGAGACGTTGGTACAGTTGACATTTTTCAATAAGAAACTGCATATTTATGTAAAAGTCTGATGATGACGCTTTGCGCATCGATGCGAAATTGTTTGAGAGAATCGCGCTGCATCTAGAAGTCAATAATTTTTTCCACCACTATTAGTAAATGAAGTTGTGTCTTTTGTTTCTATCCAGTTTCATCTTGTACATCACTTCTCCTTTGAGCGTAGGATCTAATTTTGAGCTGTGTATATAAGTGTTTAAATAAAGATCTTGCTGACTACCACAGGAGCTGGTGTGCACTTCTGGCTTGTGAGGGTTGGTGGTTCATTTTTTTTCCTCCATGTTTTTAATGAGCTTCAGCGTCTGCACTGATGTATTATCAGGGTGAAAGTCTCAAGGTTATTATCAGAGAGAAAGCATCGAACCCACACAGTAGAACAGTAGGTAGACCAATTACAGCGGGCCAGAAGCGCACGGTTATGATTGGACCTGCGGGGTGTACATTAGAGAGAGCTAAATTAGAGTTATTTAAGTGTGTGGGTGTGTGTGTAGGGGGTGAGTGGAAGGAATAATTGCAGATGTTGCACTTACTTTTATGAGCCTCTTAGTCTTATAGAAAAACCACTACGGTGCTTGTGCTTCTAATCACTGAGGTGTCTTAGGTTAATCATAAGTTTACTTGTGGTTCGATGATTATGGCTTGTTCCTCTTTTAATCGGGTTTTTCACGCTAACACTTCATTACGACCTATCTAGGTAGGACATATCACTTGAGTTGGTGTCTGCCAAATTCCAGTCCGAATGAATGCAGGCCAATAATTATTTTATTTTGAAAGCACTTTATTCAGGGTTGTGTTATAGCTCTCAATAACAAATAAGCTCCAATAAAACATTGTTACCTACCAAAAAATAAATAAAAAATTATACCATTACTAAACGGCTCCACTGTGAAACTCAAAAGGGTTTCAGATGAAATGGAATTGTTTCCCTCCTAAAAATTGATTTCTTTGTGTTCCTGGTTGTTTGTTGTGTCCAACGTTTAGATGCACGCTCCAAAGAGAGCGCTATACAGTGTTTATTGTTTACCTTCAGATAAACCAGGCCCATCCCAAAATCACCATTTAATTTACTTCTAACAGTCTACAATTTTGGTGCAAAGTGATCAAAAGAAAAGAAAAAAATGTACCTCGAAGCCAGAATAAGATTTATAAAAATGTGTTCGTATACATGCAATTTAACATGACTCCAGAAAGGAAATATCAAAAGATATATTCTTTTGTGCCTTTATATGCAGGAAGTACAAAGTGTTGAAATAATACTCTCCCTGTAGAGCATTATCAGTTACAGATGTTCAGGTTGAGGAACAGGACCTTAATTTTCCCTGCTCTTCCCACACTCGGAGCAAGATAAAAGCGGCTTTTCTTGTTAAGAGAAGGGAAAAAATTGAGCCGTTACAGGGGGAAAATAAGGTTTCTTTTTCAAGTCACAGCTGTTTGATGTTCTTAAAGTGCAAGAGCTAACTGCTAAGCTGTTTGCATTTACATGCTTTCCTAGGAGCGGTTCTCCCTACCCACACCACAGCCTTAAGCACTGCAACGCAAGGACGCAAAACTGATCTCGGATCAGAGTAAAAGACTAACTACGACTGGTTCTGAAGTGAGGGTTTTGGTGAAAGTGTCTGGGGATTTAAAGTGTTGGCAGGGAAAAATTCAGTCTGACAGCTCAGAGAAAAAAGTCTAATGTTTGATCTGAAGAGGAGGCTGTTTTTTAACCCATTTGTGCCTGAGAGCTCAAGTAAAGCTTTTGCTGTCTTTGCTTTGAGAGAACTGTTCAAGCATGTGTGTACATATTAAGGCCTATAATCTATTAGCAGAACTGGCCTGTGGGTTTGTGGGGTCATTGGTGAAATGTTGAGAATAGACCTCGTAACATAATTTTATCCAGCAAAATTATTTTTCAATGTTACGTTTAAATTACGTTTAGCCTAATTATCACACCAGCAACTGAAACCTAGCTCTGTATTGGCACAATAGCCAAATTATGAAAGAAACAATGCCATATCCTGCCCTTTTAGGATAGCTTACAAAACGTTAGCAAGCTACCAAGCACCAAGATGCACTATATGGCCAAACTTATGTGGACACCTGACCATCACACCTATATGAGCTTGTTGGACATCCCATTCCAGATCCATGGGCATTAATATGGAGTTGCCCCCAGCCTCTACTCTTCTGGGAAGGCTTTCCACAAGATTTTGGAGTGTGTCTGTGGGAATTTGTGCCCATTCAGTCAAAAGAGCATT
>JAOUQW010000028.1:5875742-5887519 GCA_028565825.1 Olivaichthys viedmensis | reverse complement strand
CTTGGTTTTTCATTTTCTCTCTTTTTTCTGGATATTTATTATTTTGTGCTCTTTTAGTTCATTCTGCTTCAGAGGGGTTTAAATAAATAAATAATAGAGTGTAATGTGTTTTAGTACTCACCGAATTTGAAGCTCTTACAGATATTGGGCATTGGTGTGACTATTTAGATTATATATTGCTCTTTTGATTATGGGTAGAACATCAAGTCATTGCCCTTTTTCTCTCTTGCTTCCCTCCAGTTGACCCCTTGGTTTTTCATTTTCTCTCTTTTTTCTGGATATTTATTATTTTGTGCTCTTTTAGTTCATTCTGCTTCAGTGGCACATGTTGTACAGCAGATTATTTACCTGGCTTTCCTTTTCTCTCACCTAAAACAGTGTGTCCATTCTGTCCCACTTCATGCCAAAGAAACTGCAAAAAAAAAAAAAAAAAAAAAGGCCCAGGAGCATCTCCTATACTTTTACCTTGGAACATCACTGGACTCGCACTTAACACTCCTCAATCTTTCTTATTTATTTTTTATTTTAATTTTTTTAACAGAAGTACTGAGAAATTCTTTGTTTAAAATGGCAAAAATGTGACTTTTGCGCTGTGTTAACAAACCAAAACCCAATCTATATCATCAGTATCAGCCATTTAACAGGAGTTAACCATTTAAACATCACGTTTTTGCGTTTAGGGTAACTTCAGTATCTTGGTCTCCTCCATCTTGCTGCTGTATTCAGGGGGATTTTGTGCTTTATCCACAGCGGGTAAAGTGAAGTCTAATCGATTTAGAAGCAATCCTTTTATTATTTCCACAGTTATCAGTCAGGGCTGGTGCAGTAAATCCCTCCCTGTTACAGCAGTACAGATGAGAAATGCAGGAACCAATTGGAGAGGCCTCAGAAGCTTAGAAAATTGGCCTCTTCCTGGTCCTATACGCAAACTGATAAGGGCTAAGTCACGGGTACAAAAGGTAGTGGGAAACGCGACATGAAATTCTAATTTACCGAATTTCTATCACATGCAGGGTTGAGTGTACAGTGATTATTTTCATGTATTTTAATATATAAACACCCGTCACTGAAATTATGACAGGATTCAGATAAAGAGGGTTTATTGTAGCCGAACAGTTTCAATTGTTACACAGGCGCATCCTTAACATTGTTCAACAAACAAGGCTGTTAACTTTAATGTCCTTTAACATCAGGGTTGCACAGTCAGCATCGCCTATTCGCCAAGTTTGTGCTGTTCTCGGTGCATGAAATGATACGAAATGATACCATAATATGCTGCCTTCATGTTCTTTCCCTCTCACTACAAAATTGCTGTTCCATTTCTTTGGATGGAGACAATCTGATTTAAAGCAACAGCAAATAGAATCTTTCTCTGAAACTTGACAAGATTTGTATTTATTTTTTATTAGAAAAATGAATGTAACGAAAATAGGTGTGAATGTCGCACAGTAACAAGAAATGAGCCGTGCAATATGACCTGAGGAAATCCCTCTGGTTTTGTACTGCGGTTAATGTTCAATGTAAACTGCCTTTAGTATTGTGAAGGGAAATGTTTTGAAATGCACACCCGGGTGCTCCGAGTCCTGTTCTTGTGGCAGTAGAGATGATATTTAATTTAAGATAATATTGTTCCTGTAATATTGAGTTTATCCCATACAGACAGTTAAGGGACGTAGCAGAGATCGTCATATTTGTTCACTGTCCATGTTTTAGCGCAACAGCTACCTCAGAGTTGTTGGGGGGTTCCAGCAGACAGCTGGCATGTTACATCAGTAATTTGCAATGTTTAGGCCAAATGATCTTGGTTTAGCCCCATGGGTATGCTCAGAGGTTTTCTGTTGTGTACCAATTTAAATGTTCAGTAACTGGAAATAATGTGCCAGGGTAAATGAATGGAGTCAAGAAAAGGCATGAGATTTTCATTAATGCATTGCCTTGGGTCTTTTCATGCAAAGAAATTAACATTTTTGTACAAAGGGTAAAATAAAATAAAAACCCTTAAGGTAAAAAGTACTTTCTATCAAACAAAAGCTGTTATGAAAGGATTATATATGTGCATAGTCTCGGTCCACAGACCACCATTTGATTTCATTCGATTATAACGGGATTTGACAAAAATATATTTTGGGGAAAGGGGTGGTATCCCTCAACAGAATATGTCTTCCAAATGAAGATTCAAGAGTGTTACATTTACATATACAGAACAATTCAAATCTGATTTACTATATAATTGATTAGGTGAATTTTATTAGAGGGATTAGAAGAGAGATTGATACCACAGTGCATCAAAACAACAGTGAAACATGGTGCTGGATTTTCCATGTGGTCTCACACTTTTGGAGCCCACTGTAGAGTTAAAAGGTCTGCTACATTAATGTAACTTAAATAATGAAGCAATGTATGTATTTATTTCATATTTGCCAAAAGATACATTTTGTAAACTCGCCACACTGAAATTATTGCCGAATTCACATGGAAATTCTTAATTGTAACTGAATAGTTACCATTGTTACACAGACGCATCCTTAACGTTGTTCAACAAGCACGGATGTTAACTTGGATTTCATAATTTCGTATGATTTAGATTAGACTACTGAGACTAATATGCTCGCATATACAAAATGCTTTTATGCTGATAGAAATATATACATTTCAAATAACCTTGCAGATGTTTTACTGTGTTGGGTTGGTGGCCCTTAATGTCCATATCTCAGGGTGATGGAAGTTCTTGAAAGGTGTTGACAGTTTAATAATGAGATGTTTTATATTTAAAGATGTTGGGCGGTGGTGGCTCAGCGGTTAAGGCTTTGGGTCAGCATCCCCAGGCTGCCACTGTTCGGTCTTTAACCCTCAACTGCCTAATTGTATCCCGCATCAATTGTGAGTCGCTTTGGAGGAAAGCGTCAGCCAAATGAATAAATGTAAACGTAAAAGTGCATTGTGCCTCGCAAGCCGCCTTATTATTATGGAATGGTATATTGTTGTCCTGCCATCTAGTGGCTTAAGGGTAAAACACAATTGCATTACCAGACCAGTGAGGGGAACTTTAGATCGAAATGGAACAAACATAAAACCATTTCATTATCCACAGAACAGTATGAACAGAACAGGGGTGTGAAAATTCTTGCTTAATTTCCTCTGTGCTCTGACAGACTCGGTTGGCCAGCCGGTGTGCGACCAGTGTAAGCCGGAGTACAGGGGCCCCAACTGCGAGCAGTGCCGCGATGGATACTATAACGCCGACAGTATCTGTGTGCCATGTGACTGCAGCGGGAACGCCGAGCCGAGCAGCGCACCTCGCATCTGCCATCCGGACACAGGCCACTGTCTGAACTGCAGCTACAACACAGCCGGGCCTCATTGCCAACACTGCGTCCCCGGCTTCACCGGAGACGCCCTTGCCAGAAACTGCACACCCATTGGTAAGCCATGAAGGTTAGAAACAATTACATACCAAACTGTTATCTAATCCTCAGCGACATCAACTGCTTGCAGCCGTCTCAATTACCCAAAGTGAAAATAGCCCCGATTCCAACGAGAACTGCAAGCCCTAGTGTGAGCGAGGATATTCTATAGACTTGGCCTTGATGAATTCCATACCAACCTGCCAAATACATTTACATTTCATTTGTCAGGCGCTTTTATTCAAAGCGACTTCCAAGTGAGGGAGAACACAATGCAAGCGTAGTGCACTTAAAGAAGCTGACAGTGATAAAAGTGCTGCAAATGAGGTTGCACCAAAAACAAATAGCAAGATAGTTGGCTAGAGTAAGTAATAGTTCTAGGAGTACTACAGTGACAAGGCAGTCAGTCAAACTACAGGCTAACTAGTAATAATAATGGTGATGCACAATAATCTACAGAACCATCTTTGAAAATGAAAATGGCCCACATTCCAGCACCATCCTCCTAAAGGGGTCTTGCCTCATTTTGACAAATGTTTATTTTAAATTTGACCAATTGAGATTGGTGCAGTTCAGGAGTTAATTCTATGTATTTGCAGCTCTGCGTGAAATCGTTCGGACTCAAATCAAGCTGTTATGGGTTAGTGCGCCAACTGTGAGCTGCCCTAACGAGAAACAGGGTGGCAGTGTTGTTTCGCCATGTACGGTCTTGGCCCCACGGGGATCAGTCGACTGGAAATGAAAAGTCTGTGTCAGATAGATTTACACAGATTTATGTAGTATTGCTTTTGAGTAGCCTTCTCTTGTGGTCCGAGATGATGACTACTGCTTTGGAATAGTAGCAAGGCAGAGTGTGTGTGCTTTTTAGAGCAGCTCTGAAATGCTGCTAAGCTATTTATTCCAGCTGCACTATAGGTGATGCACATAAGACAGACACTAAATTCCCATAGGCGGGCAAATGTGGGCTTTCAAACCATTAGGGAATAGTACAGTTTATGTTAAAGGGAGAATTAGAGTAAGGGACTAAAATAAGCGACTAAGCGACATATCAGTAACCCACATCCCCACTCCCTCTCTATAAGCCTCATACCCCAGTTCTGCCACCTATGTAAAGCTTTTTTTAAGTCGTGTTTAGATGTGATTCGTTTATATGGGTTGCTGGGCTATTTTTTTTTAATTTGTTTACAGGTTCTACTCTGTCATTTTATTTCAATCCGGATAGGCAATGTCAGTGGTTTTTCATTGTCCTGAGAAAATTTGAGCCCAAGATACCTACTGTTTTTTTTTTTTATGAACTGACTGGTGGTTTAGTAATTTGATGCTTTAAGAGTCTTTTTCTTTATTTTTTATTATGTAGTTGCCATCAGTCATATCACTTCATCTCCATATTGTCTTCACTGGAAGTTCGTTACAAGAGGAAGAAAGTCAATCAAAAGAAAGACCCCAATCTTTCAGGGCGATTAAATTGGCGATCATAATAACAGCTACAGCTGATATAAAGCCTCACTTTATATTCGCTTATCACCAAATTATGATTGTAGTTTTCTATAAATAAATGCGAGATCCAATAATGTCATCAAATCACCATGTGTGAACATCCATGTTCACAGGAACGGAGACCTGTAGAAACTCGCTTGTCCCATGGTGTAATTCATAGCCGTCAGAGGAGACCTGCAAATATCTTATTACAGACACCACCGCAAGAATCTTATCACGTCCAAATAGAACTTTAGTCCCTATTTTTAACACTAGATCGCTCTGAGCTGTCTGTATTCATATACTGTTTTAGGAGCCAATACCCCACAATGTAGGACTTTCAAAAATCGAGCAGTTAATGGAGGAGATTCAAAAGCATGTCAGGGTTTTAACTAACTAATGCTGCATGCTAAAAGCTGTAGTGGATTCAGTTCTTTCTAAAAACAGAGTAGTGTGTTCTGGTGAACAGATGAAAACTGTGGCAGCACACCATGCAGGTCTGTTTAAAGCATTCTGCTTCCTACATTACACTTAATTCATTCACCATATGTACAGTACCTCTCTCTCCTTGTCTTTCTCTCGTTCTCTCTCTTTAAAGCTTGCATGTTCATGTTAACATGTGTTAAATGCCATGCTTGAAATGATGAGCAGGAAAAAAAAAGCTGGCTGTGCACGCTCAAAGTCTGAGATTTGACAGCATAGAAACAGTCCTATGAATATTAGTAACCTAGGCTAGTGTAGCTGTAATATTTGTGTTATGTCCCCAATGGTTCACCTATCATTCAAGGGGTGTGTATATATAAGATGATTGCATCTTGAATCCATAGTGTGCCTCAAAGTACTTTCTACCTGTACAAATAGGCCACATGTTCTTTCTCTCCTCAGTGTCCTCTACTCCTGTCTACTCTTCCACTATGACCCCCAGCCCTAATGTCACTGATCAGCTCCCCACCTCCTCCACGGCGCTTCTCTCCAGCCTGGCAAGCCCCACTGCCAACGGCACATCCTCCACTGAGAACCTCACCAGGGCTCAGTTCAACGTAATCGTGCTGGCCGTCATCATCACACTGTTGCTGGCACTGCTGGGCGCGGCAGGCGGCGCCTACACCTACCGCCGGTACCAGAACCGCAAGCTCAACGCACCTTTCTGGACCATCGAGCTGAAGGAGGACAACATCAGCTTCAGCAGCTACCACGACAGCCTGGCCAACGCAGACTCTGGACTGTTAGAGGACGAGGCGTGCGAGGCAGCCTCCAACGGACAGCTCACCCTAAACAGCCCGGGAAATTTATACTTGGCAAGACGCGACTTTCCATGAATTATGGTAGCATAATCTGGACTAATCAAATTCAGATGCTAATTAAAACATTTTAATTCAATCATTTATTTGCAATTGCATTTCCCTATGTGGGTATGCATCAATTGTCTGAGCAATAACTTGCATTTGAGCGTGAAGATGAGGAAGTGTAATTACAAATGGAGGCATTGCTCTTCCTTTATTTTAATACGGCAGAAACATAACTGTTAAGGCACTGAAAATAAATGTCTTGATAAATGTCAATAAATGTCCTGAAATTGAATTTCAGTTCTAAAATTATGCGCACTCACATGGGAAATGCAAATGTAAATAATTTGCTTTTTTTTTTTCTTAGCATTTTACATTGGACTAAAGTCTGGATTATGCTGCCATACTGAATGGTTTAACTTTCAGCTTAAGGTTGAGAGGAAAAAGGACATGCACTGATGCTTCTGGTTTTACAGGAAGTGTAGAAACACATACACCTGAAGAACAGAGGAATGAATAAAGGAAAATGCACAATGGAGGATGAGGGGAGCGGGGCGAACTCCAACGGACAGTCTCAGCAGCTCAGCCAATTTCTACAGGGTGTGACGGTGGCACTAATCGCTCTGAACATTTTATTTAACTTTCACCTTAAGGTGGAGGGTAAAGGACATGCACTGATGCTTTTGATTTTCCTGAAAGACTACACACACAAACGTACACCTAAAGAAACGGGAGATGCATAAAAGAATTGCACAAAGGAGAAAGAGATAGAAATCATCGTGGGACATGTGTTGAGTGTTGTGTTATGTGGTGCTGTGAGAAGTGATCGCTTGCAGGTACAAAAGCCATGTGTTGACATTAATGACGGTAGCAGGCAGCCATTTTAATTGTGTCGAGGTTTTGGGGCGGTGTACTGCCTTATGAGAAGGAATAGTAA
Organism: Olivaichthys viedmensis; assembly: GCA_028565825.1. Classification (NCBI taxonomy): domain Eukaryota; kingdom Metazoa; phylum Chordata; class Actinopteri; order Siluriformes; family Diplomystidae; genus Olivaichthys; species Olivaichthys viedmensis. Next base: position 5,880,416 of record JAOUQW010000028.1, on the reverse strand, counting down.
CACATGCAATTATATGTCTGCATTACCAATTTATTAGTAAAATGTAACGGCACAAAAGATCTCAGATGCTCAGAGTAATGCTGATTTCTATGATGTATTTCTGCTTTTTATCACAGTTTGGTGCCAACAAAAGAATATTCAGTATACCAAATGATCCGTTTTGAATCGCACCCTATCAATGCTAACCTTAAGTCACAGATTTGAAAATGTGATTCCACAGGTGTGCCTGTAGGGGGCAGTATCCACCCGATGGCCGTGACTCTCTCAGAACTGCACTACACATAGCTGTCCTTTAGGAAAAGAGAACAATAACTCTTTCTCTCTGGCCATACCAGGGGACCACATGGTGACGCAGCAATTATTATTATTATTATTATTATTTTTATTTTTAAGTACAAAAAATGTTTTATTTATTTTTTTCAGTTCTCTTCAGTGAACCTCATGGCTGACCAGTGAGCATTTTTACACGATATTAACTTCTCTGTTGCAGTGCACATGGATATTATTCAGGCAACTCGTCTTGCAGCAAGTAAGGATCAACTGGGCAAATTTCTTTTCACCCTGTTTGCGAGTGACAGCGGTTTTACCCACCACACTGCAGCAGGTTTCCTACTGTTACTCACTGAAAGTCTAGATTTGACGAATTGGAAATGAGTTTACAAGCATGTAGTTGGCGCATTCGCATGGAAAAGTGTTATGTCACTAGTCACACCGTCTGGTCAGCAAAGCTAAGGTGACATTTCCTGCTCCTCAGATAGTGAGTGAGTGAACGAGTGAACATATTTGTAATAATTGAGCAAAGGCAAGGGAGCATGTCACAGACTGAGTGGCTGAAAGGAAGAAAGCCAAAACGGAAAAACCTCAACGGGACCATTATTGAGTGAATTAAGTGAATGATGGAATAAATGCAAGCGTTTGGTAAGGAGAGTTTAGAAAGGAGTTTAAGTCAGTAAAAAAAAAAGAAAAAAAGGCAAGATTTAAAGAGTATGTGAGAGTGTGTGTGGTTTTAAAGCATAGATTCACGGTCACCATGACACAACTGAACTGGTTTAGGCAGCTTTTAACTGATAGTAACTAAAGCACTGAGCGGTGGGTATATGTGACATCATGTCCTGAATGATCAACTTACATGCATCTTCCGCTAGCTCTCTCCTCACATTCAGGTACCCCTCCCCCCCACACACACACACACACACACACACACACCTGGGGTGTGATCATACTTGTAAATACTGATTGTACAGAGAATTTAAGTTGTAAATAAAGATGCTGCTATTGTATAGGTACGATGGGGGAGATGCCATACACACATGCACACACAGATTTCAGACTCTCACAGTGACCAGAGAAGGGATTGTTGACCATGTCTGGTCTTGGGCTTTGTCTTAAAGGGCGGACCGTGCACCCAAAAACACAACTAACTCTGTGAATGATTTCAATAAAATTTGTTTTGACCAAATTGACTATGATCACTTTGTCGCGCATGCAATTACATTATCTTTTCATTCGCATTATCTTTGTCTATGCTCTGTGACTTTTCAGATTGGGTCTTTGTAACCTGATGTAACTATTGCCGCTCATCAACCATCAATAGGTTGGAAATAGTTTTACAAATGATACCCTATTGGGAGAAATGTAGTTCAGAGCCAGCATGCTTTTGCCTTGTAGGTCCACTTTGGCCTGAATTCCAGTGTCAATGTATTGGTTTTTCCACCAGTTAGGCACCCACTACATACTTTTTTGCTTTGAGCATCTAAACGTTCAGTGAGAGTCTGAATTGTGATTGATCAATAAAAGTTGCACTGGCATCCTAAAGCCAACAAACTGTAATTTGTTCCAAATGGCACCTTACAGTCATCCTTCTCTCAAAATCCATTACCTCAAAGCACTTTCCACTATTACTGTGTAGAGTAGTACTTATGTAACCTACTAGTCTGTATGAAAGCAAAATTATTCGGTACGTTTTCCAGAATGTTAATTTTGAGTTATATTTAGAGAGGGTATCAGCACTTTCGGCAGATGTGTTCTTTTACGATAAATCAGAACTATTGCTTTACTGCCGGATGGTGGTGTACTTCAATAAGTGCAGCGATAAAGACGCTGTGGTGTGTAACAGAAAGCCACAATGTCGTATCATCATTCATAAGCGAGAAAGTGCAGAAAGCTGTGAGGCAGATACCATATCAGCAATATCACAATATTTGCATGGAAACTAATGATGGCAAACCATATGTATAATCTGTCACTCTGTTCTCAAATAGATAAATAATTGATCAATCATTTAATAGTTAAGTTTATTGCACTTATAAGTACTTAAAGTGACGGTTTAAGTTGAACTTATTTTAAAGCAGCGATATAGGCTCTGTGAAATTGGGGGTTGGTGTGTTGAGTATTTAAGAAGAAAATGGGGCTGCCCCATACTTTGTTGACTGATTTTATACATACGCAGTTAATTTTATCGTCACCCTGAGAACACGAACAACAGCCTGAACTTGCACATTTTAACTTTTACATATTACACATTGCATAATTTGGCCCAAAGCACTGGAGGTTTATGGTGATCCATATTTAATATAACCAATAGAAATAATTAATTGAGAATAGTTTTTATAATAATTATGTGTTCCTTGAGTTCCTTAAAAAAAAACTATTGTTTAATGTTGTAGTGGGCTTCCAGCACAGTTTGGTGTTTTCCCTGTTCCAATATTTGACACTCTTGAAGGGCTTCATAATGAATTACCTGTTAAGTCAAATGTGGAATCACTGTCAGCGTTTTTCAAGTATTTAATTCATGATGACCACTCTTCTGCTTTTTCACTCAATTACTTAAGATGTAATGCATCATGCTGACAAATGTTTGTTTGAATGTTTGTCATTTGAGACCCTGTAGCTCTTTAATTGTGAATCTCACCACTGATTAGCAAGAAGTACATTAAGTTATGATTGCTTAGTAAGACTAATCTTAGGATAAATTCTATAGTCTCTCAGTCGGTGTAGGATCCAAACATGTTTTCTGTGACCACCACTTTGCACTGAACCCTGTAAAAAATACAGACAAGTGATGCTTTTACTTGATGTTGGCCACATCCTGGGTGAAGTGTCTTAATTCTGCCAAGAATACTTCATACCCAACATACTATTAGTTACTTTTTTGCTACCTTACAATACTGACCAGACTTGTCAATGTTGGAGTGAATGCTGACTTTCATTTTAGACCAGAATCAGCCAAACTAAACTCTTCGCAATTAATTGTGAATCTCATCATGGATTAGTAAGTAGTAAATTACTCAGTGAGACTTGGTCCTAATCTTAGATTATGCGACAACGCGAAGAGCGAAACCATGTACAATTCGGATCCTAAAACAAGCGAAGTGGAAAAGGCAGAGATGCAGCTTCAGTTACTCATTTCATCAGAAGTGACAAAATCCCACACCGCCCCCATTTTCTTTTTTCTTCCGTTTGCGAACGAAGCTGAAGGTTACCTGAAAGCAGTGTGACTTATCATAATAAAACACCTGATATATCTGCAACCACTCACAAACCTTTAAAGGCACTCATTAAGAGGATCTTGTCAGTACTTTATACGTCGTCTCCTTGTATTGAGTGGGACAGCTTCTTTCGCCTCGTGAATCTGTGATAATGCCCTTTTTGCCAGTTTCATGAGTCATGTTCAGGCAAGACAAAATAAAAATCCTTTTACCTTTTCATTGACATCAATATTACGTTTCAGCTGTGTTGTAATACTAGTGCACATGTAAGCCTTTTAACATGGAACGTAATGGGTGAATTATGAAATATGACAATTGAGTTGCTTGGAAATGTATTCACACACCTGGAAATTATACCACATCTTATACACATCCAGTATAACTGCAAACATATGATTGGTTGGAAAGCTTTGGGTAAAATTGGCTTTCTGTAAATTGGAAAATGCTGATTGTATAAGCATCCAACCCCTTCATAGTAATTCTCATTTTAATATTCAAGGCACTGACACGTTGGGCTTGGTGTCTTATTGATATGTGAACAATTAGCAGATTGAACATTTATGTCTGTCTGTAGTTTACTCTCAGCCTTTTTGCCTTAAATTCTATAGTCTCTTAGTCAGAGAGTCAGTGTGGATACAGACAGTTGTGGACTTGATGCCTTCACTTGCCTTCAATTTTGACAAGAATGTTGGCCACATCCTGAGGAAAGTAGGCTTAAAATGCTGCCCAAAATACTCAATTCTCAAAAGCTTTTATTAGTTTTTGACACAGACCAGGATTGGCAATGTTTGTGTGAAAGCTAGACCAAAATCAGCAAAATTAACTCCTGTAGGTCTTTGCAATTAATTGTGAATCTCAGCGTGGATTACTTGCCCTGTCTAGGTCTTGATTTTACTGCTAAATTTCAAAAGGTGACTTATATAATATAATAATAGAATTTTATTCATAAGAAACTTTCAGGGTATTCAAGGACAATGTACAGATACATCTCAGCACATAAAAAGCATCTAATAATAGTAATAAAGCAAAAATTACATCAAAGAAAGGAAATAAAAACAATAATAACTAATACTAAAAGAAAAAGAATACATGTACAGTGGGGTCCAAAAGTCTGAGACCACATTGAAAATCCACCACCATGTTTCACTGTTGTTTTGATGCACTGTGGTATCAATCTCTCTTCTGT
>JAOUQW010000028.1:5791878-5809522 GCA_028565825.1 Olivaichthys viedmensis | reverse complement strand
TTTTTATTTTTAATAAATTTACAAAACATTCCAAAAACCTGTTTTTGCTTTGTCATTGTGGAGTATTGTGTGCAGATGGATGAGAAAAAAATTAGTTGAATCCATTTTAAGATGAGTCCTAAACATACCAAAATGTGGAAAGATTGAAAGGGTCTGAATTTCCTATATGTACTGTACTACTATACTAAATTCAGTATGCCACAATTTGTTATTTCATATAGTGGTGTACTATTTAGAGCGATAGCATGCGGTTTGTGACGTAGCCTAGCTAACTGGAATTGCTTTTCCACCTCACAGTACAGAACAGCAATATTCAGTTGTCATGTCTATAACATTCTCATCATAGTAGAATAAAAAACGCAGAAAGTTCAGTTTGGTCGGCCACTTTGTCACATCACATGAAACCAAATTCAGAGTAAAAAGTAAATCAGACCTTAAAGATCCTCCATTGTTGCTACTGTTGTTGGAGTTTACTGTTAACACTAGCGTCAAATTCTCTCACCACCCCACAACCTCTAGAGAACTCTAACTCCTTTTCACAGGTAACATTATGCAATGGGACAGCCAACCAAATAGTGAACAATTCACGGTCACTTTTTTTACTGAGACGGATTGAATCACATGATAAGCCAGACGTGTGACTTATTTACAAATTTACAGGGGACAAGGGTGCTTTAACTGCAGGGCCAGCTATAGTCACTGATGTTACTGCTTTTATAGATTACGTAACTATATTTAATTTAACTATATTTAAAGATACTGGCATTTTTAATGACAGTAAAGTTGTAGAGATGTTACTAGAACATTTTTAGTAGTTTAGTAGTTTCTTTACATTAAAGAATTTATTATCCTACAAGGATTATTTTAATGGTTTAAAATAACATGTTCAAGGGTACTTAAAAAAATAGGGTAACACTTTACTGTACGGCAGTGTTCAGAAGGCTACATGACACCTACATAAGCCCTTGATGACAACTGACATGAACCTGAACCAACAAACATTTATAAACTCTTATTCCAATAGGCGTCAGTTGTCGCAAAGCAAAGGCTGCTTTTGTCAACTTTGATGTCAAGTTGACATAACACCTATGTCAAGTGACATACATTTTTGGTGACATTAGGTTGCGTCATGACACTTCCTGTGGTGGTCTCTTTCCATTTATGGTTTATGTCAGTTGTCATGAAGGGCTTATGTAGAGGTCATGTAGCCTTCTGAACACTGCCCTACAGTAAAGTGTTACCAAAAATAGTATACATAGTAAACAGGCATTGGGTCACTGTAGCATGCTTAAGCATTTTTATTTACAAATACACTATCCAGCAGTGTTATCAGGATAGTGTGCATACTGAAAATAATAAGGTTTTCAGGATGAAAATAAACACACGCATGCACAAGCAAGAGCACCCACACCAGGAATTCCAGGGAGGGCCTACATTCCAAACACATGTCCAGACCCGACCAGGGAAATGAACCACACACTGCATTACGTAGCCTAAAACTACACCTACCAGAACTTTCTATCAACTTAAGTGTACCTCATTCGTAATTAAATGCACAAAGCAATTGCACGTTGCAATATAGTGTGTGTGCGTGTACATTACTCCCATGGGATTTGTCTGTTCACAAACATGGACTGTACAGGATGGATGGACACATGGAATTGTTTTAGAGAAAGACAGATAGACACAGACACAGAATGAGATAGTGCTGCACCATTAACTGTATTTTAATTATCTTCGCAATTATTTGGCCTCCTCAATTAAATAATTAACGTTGATATTGGTGAGCTCAGTTAAAGTTAGCTAACTGCCTAAGGTTAGATTGTTGGTGTTTTTTAAACTTTGATTCATTAAAATCATAAGCTCCCCATTCACATGATTAACTGTCTGACCAATCACAGTGCAGTCTGACAATTTTCCGCTCTCTGCTTTCCAAACACAGTGAGACTGCAGACGAAGACAAAACTAAAGATCACTAGACAAAGTAGTCTAGACCTACGAGAGCCACAACTGCATATAAATGGTAGCTTGCTTATTTATATATTTATTTGCATCTAATTGTGCTTATATTTAGGATTTGAAAGATGCACCCAATTAAATGTGACTAATAAGCAGTCTTATTTTGATTAAAAGATTCATACATTTGAAGGAATTTTGGCTTATAATGTACAATGTGAAGGAAAAATATTTAAAATGATAAAGTGCAGTAAAGCTGTTTTGCACCTAATTTAATTAAATATCATAAATAATTGGGATTTCAATATTGAGCAAAGTAATCATGACTGAGCAAAATAATCATCATTTCATAATCACCATTATCAGAGAGAGAGAGAGAGAGAGAGAGAGAGAGAGAGCTGGTCAAACTCATACCTTTGAAAAAGTCTTTCCGCCTTTGAGTTCCTGTACAGTGAGAAAAGGAGAGAGAGACAGAGAAGTGAGAGATAGAAGCTGTTATGTCATCTGTTGCCTGTTGCTATGGTGATGGGTAGTGAAGCAGAGTTCAATTATAAAGCAAAAACAAAAACACAATCTCTTCTGGCACACTAAACAGTTTTGGCAATATACCACATCAATTACAATCAGCGCAATTATACATTACATCTAAAGTACCCCTTATATGACAGGATGTTGCAGAGCTAATAAAAGTGCACCATGTTAATAAAGGTTAACATGTACCTTTCGCACAGACACTCGGCAGATGCAGGGGTCCAGCACCCCCGTCGTAGGATTAGCACTCATCTTGCACACGAAGGAGAACTTCTTTCGCCAGCGAACACAGTTCTCCTGCACCTCTTGCCTGCAAATGGACAGAGTGCGAGAGAGGATGAATGAGTTAACCACCATCATCATCATCATTGTAATGGCTAATTATAATGGTGGTGGTCATCATCATCGCTGTAATCTTCACCACCACGATTATCATGATCGCCATCATTACCAGAATCATTGTTTTCATCGTAAATTGAATTACTGCCCCACACTAAACACACAAGACTATGTACAATATATATTATATTATAATATATTATACTCCTAAAAATACATCAACTTTGCAGTATACTTAAAAGGAGCTACTTGCTCACTTAGACCAGCGTTATACTTTCTAACAATGTGTGCATTGGTACACACACACACACGCACACACACACACACACACGCTATTCTAGACGAATTTTGAGTATATTGTTCGCATCACATGCATTTTTTATGTGATTTCCCTACAAAACGGTTCGATTTTAACAAACCTTTTACCTAAAAATATGTTCTACATACTAATCTCCTGGATCTTCTAGATTAATACAAAGTAAAATACTTTGGGGATTTGAGACAACAATCACAGAAAATTTTCAAGAGAAAATGGAAAATGGTAGAAAGTTTTGAAGAGAAGCTAACAGAGCTTGTTTGCATTTGTAGGACGCCTCTGTGCCGTCTCCAGTCTTGCTTACATGGAAGCCTGCCGGTTAGGGATATTTTTGGGCTGACCTATTCCCTAGTAGATAGAGCCTCCAGATGCACAAAAGGTATGTGTTAAGTATAACACCGGCCAAATGACTTCCAGGAAGGAACTCGCTGCTGGATCAACACCACTGGCTCACTGCTTGTGTACGCCTGCAGCACTCAACTGTTCTATGGTCCGTTTTACTACTCAACAGTTCCCTCGTACACCATACGCTCCTTTCCACAATACAAAAGGTGAAGGTTCATAAAAGGCTCAGACCCTGGTTACAATACAAGGAGCTACTGGAATCGCTAGTAATGTTTTACTGTGAAGTCCAAAAGTCTGGGTCTGCTACAAAGAACTTTTAACTAATATAGATTTTTTTCAAACAAGATTAAAATCATTCTTGACTATAATTATTTCAAACCTTTATTTCCCAAAAGCAGTATCAGGTGTTGGTCATTAAGAACTTTAACACGGTTTTAACACAATTAACACTGTATGTTACAAGCATACATGTGTTGCCATTTGAATTAAACATGTATAGTGCCACAAAATAATAATAATAAAAATAAAAAGATATTTAAATTTTGGTTAAAATAATTATTTGTATCAGATGAAATTTAAATAATACAAATTTAAAAACTTAAAAAAAAATATTCTAGTAGTTTCTCTAACCAAATATTTAAAGGCTGTGATATACCGAAAAATCAACGGTATATCCTGCATGTTGTGTTGTATGCAGGTAGTCTTACTAGTCATAAAAATGTATGTATATTAAACGTACAACATGTAGCACATCTTCTTGTACATGCACATTTTTTTCCCCCACTCAACATGACCAACAGTTCTCGGTGTAGCTCATAGCGGGATGTGTAAATTGTGATTTTATACGGTTTATCTGTTCTCACCTCATGGAAGATTAACTAGGCAACATGTGACAAAGTTGGTGAGAAAAGACCGGTTCAAACATTGACGCAACAGACAGCAGCTAAGAATCAAGAACTCAAAGACAAAAATTATTAGGGAAGTACTCTAAAGCCAGCGAGTCAGGTTAACATCACTGCACCACAGTCTTTCCAGTCGCAATAAAGACACCCAAAAGAGACCTTCTATTACGCTGATCTTTTATTCGCTCTTACTCTCTATCCTCCCCTCGCTGTAGTGCTTATTGATGAATGTAGGTCAGTATGTCCTTGACTTCCTGTTTCACTCCATCAACTCACTCGGTCTCTTTGCTCACCATGTTCCTCTCTGTGTAGTCTCCCTTCTTATGTTTCCTACTAATTCTTTCCCCAATTTCTCCCTCAATCATTTTTAGAGCACTGCCTAATCTGGGTAAGCCTCTGTAAACCAAATCTGCAAGAAGACCCTAAAATTACTAGAACTTCCCCTAGAAAGTGCATTTGCAAGCCATTTAAGTGTCTGTTTAGCATGCATTGCGCTAGGAGGCTCTCGCAGCAGCTTTGTCCCCTGTCCCCCTCTCAAAATCCCCCCTCCACTCTGGTGGGCATCATGCCACTACATCTGCCACTGCTATCGGCTAGTATGTCAGACTATCTTGACAGCCTAACCGAGCACACATAACCCTGACCAAGCTGGTACCAAGCCATACCGCATACCTAGTCATGACGCATGAAGACAACCAGACACTTACATTCCAGACGAGACAATTAACACCTCATTCCAGCTTTTAATGATACAGTTTACGCCTGTGAATAAGATGCTATTAAATCAAACTCAAGAGGATTCAAAACTAAGCATTTTATTTATTTATTTATTATTAAATTTATATATATATATATATATATAGTATATATAAAGTGATATGGATTTTTAACCAACGAGAATACTGAACACACACACACACACACGCGCACACACGCGCACACACGCGCGCACACACACACGCGCACACACACTAAGGAAATGCTTTTTGGCTACCTTAGGTGCAGATTAACGTTCAACAACATACAGCATATTCCGACAGAGAAGACAGGAGCAGAAGAATAACATTAAGCATGAAGTGCAACAAATTAAGTACAGAAGACATGACAATACATGCAAGATGTCTGTGAAGTCATAAAGTCTGTCTCATGGAGTCTAGTTTGTAGGATGAGTCTCTAACCGCAAGAAAAAGGAAATTGTTCTTGTTTTACAGGCCCTCCAACATAAAATTACGTAGGACACCTGGCTCTAACCTCTACCTGTGGTTTCAGAACTCCCAAGTTCAAAGGCAGTCACACCGAGATGCCAAAAGAGTGTGCTTTCCTTTTCTAGCAAAAAAAAAAAAAAAAACACACCTGGTTTCTTTATACCAAAGAGCTCACAGGCACATCTGTAACGAGTAATCAGCTTTACTGATGGTCTCTAGATCAGAGTAACATCAGAACACTGCACTGTTTAATCCTCGCAGTGGGTGGAATCAACACAGACTAAAGATGATAGGAAAAGGAAGTCGAAGGAAATGAAGGGAAGATTTTAACAGTGGAGTGGAAGTTTACAACAAGCCGAAATGACAAAAGAGAAAATGAATTCAAGGGAAATGTCTCAGTCATGCAAAGCATGTGTAAAGGCAGCACAAAGAAAAGAAGCACTTCATTTGCAAATTCCGATCAGATTTTAGTTCAGTTCAGTTCAGTTCAATCAAATCTGATCAGGATCTACTGTTTTCTTTGCTTGTTTTTCCTGGTACAGACTTTTTTGTTAGAATGCCTTAAAATTCTCAGCAGTTTACTTACTAATCCTAACATTTCACCCAGTTGCTTTATCTGACACCAAAAAGTGGACTTTAAGGTTATCTTCTTATAAGCTGAAATTGTAATTTGTAATTTATATTATGTTTCACTTTGTATACATGTTACACTTTCTCCAGACAGTCAAATCGTCATAACAAGCCAACCTGATCTCATGCAAAAGTAGCAGGAATTGTAACTGATTCGAATTCATGCACCTCACACCCCTAACCTAAACCATTTCCTAAATGTGCAATCGTGAGAATGTTGAACAGGCACCATTAAAGTCATGCTTCACAAAAGAGAAAGTCACTAAAAGTTCATAAGGCTGAAGCCAACAGTCCAGTAAGCTTTCAGAGCAAGCACATGCCACTTTGTCCTGAAATTTGTTCCATATGTGGGGCTCGGAAGTGTGAAAGTCCCTGAGCAGAATCAGACGAGGCTAATGGGCAGATATAACAAGACTCCAGCAAGGTTTTGAACACAAAAGCGAATGTGCTATGCAGGGGTGGAAATCTCTAGACACGTTACGATTCAATTCGATTATGATTTTTTAATTTCTATACCCTCACTATGATTTTTCCACAGAATGACCACATTCTGAAAATTAAGCCTAGTGTTTTTCATGAAGGATGAAAATGATTTGTTAATTTGAAATGTTTGGTACTAAAAAAAAAAAAAAAGGCTGATTATGATGTTTTGTGCATCAATGAATAATCTTTTAAGAGAGAATTGCAATACATACAAGAATTGATTTATTTTTCCCCATATCTATCGCTCTGTTATATAAACAGTAGACTTACAGGAACAACTCGTTTCAATCACCTAGCTTCTAGTATCTAATATTGAGAAGACTATTTGTTAAGGATATGAATTTTAACAATATCAAACATATTTACAGCGATCACGTTCCCTTCAAATCAGAAGTCGGAGTGCAATTTCCTTTGGCCTCACGATTATTGCCGATGTTGCAACGCACTTCTGAGTCAGGTGGACTGTCTCACATTCACATGACCTAAATGGTGTCCCATATAGTCACAATAAACTCAGCCTAACAGAAGATAATGACTGACTCAGTAAGCACCAACTCACTGGGACAAGACCACAGATTTAGATTTAGGCTAGCTTGGGAAAAACATCTAATCTTGCATATAAAAATATAACAGTGTCATGACATTTATAGTCCTAGCTAATCACGTCTCGTCACTTTTAATAAATATATAACTGACCTTTAAACAGTAAAACATTAGACCTTTGTGGATACAAAACATTAAAGACACAGTTAATTTGTGGTAAAGAGTGCGAAGTTGCGGTAGGTAATGTAATTATATCATACTCATTTCAGAAGCATATTCAGTACCATAATGGAAGAAAAAAAACTAATGCAAGTAACTACATGACCAAAAAACAAACAAACATATATATATGCCATTAAGCAATAAAACTTAATCATTTTCAACTACTAAATCATAATGAGTAGATCACAGACATGTATTAATACACCCAAGGTGTGACTCATGTCCCAACAAAAAATCCAGACCGTTTTTATTCGCACAATATATTTCACACTACAGTTACAGATAAATTTACGAACGTCCTTTCTCTAAGAATCACGCCTACAGAAAGAGGACAATAATAACAAAAATCAAGTCAACTGCTTCAGTGAGACTTTCATTCTGCAAGACACAAGTAAGATATGCTACATGCCCGAAAGAGAACTCCTCTCGAACAGGGTTTTAGCTTGATGGTGTTCTTAGACCTTGGCCTAGCATGAGGATATGTTTTTCGATGGAGAAAGCACTTCTGTAAGTCGCTCTGGATAAGATAAGCTACACTGTGTCGCACACCTACTCGCTCACTAAATCCTGGTAGACCCAATTAGAGTCTGATAAACAAGGAGTCAGTCCCTCCAGACCAACAGTTCATTTCACAAAGAGTGATTATGATCACATCATTAGGGTCACTCAGTGTTCTTTGAATGTAAAATAAATAAATAAATAAATGGAGAGACTGTGCTTTGTGTGCGCGTATGTGTGTGTGGTTTGTTTGGGGGGGGCACGTGTCTCATGTCTGTCCCCTGTCCCAATACTGTGTTGTTCTTCCTCCGTGTTGTTCTTCCTCTACAGATGTGGATCTTCATTCACAGACTCTCTTCCTCTTCCTCAGTTTAATACAGTAGACATGGAAATGCAGTGTGCACAAAAGTTTGTGTGGTCTCTGGGTACGAGTGTAGTGTACGCTATGAAGGGAAGCACTACGCTGACGGTGGCTTTGTGGGTTTGTAATTGGAAGGCTGGGGGTTTGGGACATAGCACTGTTGGATAAAGCTACTGAGAGAAGCAAACAGACTTGTTTTTTTTAAAACACAAAGCCTCAAGGCCAAATTCTGCACTTACAGTCTTTTTAATATTCAGTAAATTTATAATTGTATCTTGTACAAGCAATATTTAAAAAATGTCTAAACTGATACTGATGTTTAAATGGGGGCACTGATTTACATACTCACACTATGGATGTGAAAAAAAGCGGTATGATGGTATACTGTGATGAGGGAATCTGAAACATTATGCTAGGGTACCACTGGGAGGGAAAACAACACAAAAACAATACATATCTTTAGTGTACTGCAAAAATGTCACATTTCCACAAATAGAACTTTGTGCCGTCCCCAAAGTTTGTTACATTTGTGTCTTAAACAATTATATTGGCATCAAATGTTCCTTAAGGGGGACCTAGTACTCTGTAGATAATAAATTCACCAAAAATTAAATTTTCAGGTTCATCTCTTAAAACATGCAACAAGATTTCTTTTTAAATAGGGTAGCCTACTTCCTAAAGAATAAACACAGCAATACTTCGCTTTAGACACAAAGCAGGACACTCTTAGAAGAAAGGATTCCTCAAGGGTTCTTTAGTTAGGTTAAGGTTCGTAGCTTCCTAAAAGGGTTCTGCTTGGAACCTTACTTGAAAGGGAGACTCTTTCTTGTAGGGTTCTATATAGAAACTTTAAGAGTTAGTGCAGAGGGACAAACCGAAGAACCATTAAAGGTGATCGATGAAAGCCTATGATTTTGTGCTTTCTATATAAAGAATTAAATAAATGGTCAAAAAATAAAATAAGATGATGGTGTAAGGGGTCAACATCCAGCCAGCTACTTGTTATGCATTTGTAATTTGACAGTGTGATGCCACTGGTTGTTTTAACTGGTGTAAAATATTTTGGTGTAAAATATTTTGGTGTAAAACCTCTTGCACATATATTTAGTGGCATGTAAATAACATTTATAACATTAACAAATTTTTGCCAAAATAGTCGATGGAACCTCATGATTCCCAATGCGTCGATGTATCAAGATGCTATTATTCGTATTTTGACTGCTTTATGACTAGTGTTTGTAGCACTCCTGAGTATGAGAACGTACTCCAGTCCTTGTGTTTAGTTGTGGCTCTTCATGTTCTTTCTACAACTATCTAGCATTTTTTTTTTGTCAGTTGGAGGAATCTTGGTTCTGTAGCACTTAAATCTCTGGCAACACCTTCAACAGCTATATGCTTGGATTGAATTGTCCCTCACTGGTAAGTCATTGTGGATAAAAGCATCTGTCAAATGAATAAATGCCTATAAAAGCCCTATACAAGTGCAGCAATATCTTCACGCCTTCACTGGTTAAATAGGTACATTTCAAGTTACATGTCCGATGAACACCCACATCCCCCCCACACACACACACACACACGAGTAAACTAGCAAGCAGATGAAGACAGTATGTAGGTGACTCAAGTTAAGTAACATGTCTGAGCAAGCCAGAGGAAATCTACAGCCGAATGCAGACATCAGCTTATACAAAGAAAGAGGAAATTTGAAACGACACTTCCGCTGGGTTTATAATTAAGTTAAGACAGACAGGCATGGCCACGTGTGCTGTGTATTCAGACACACACATACACACACAGCCAGACACATCTGTGTCAAATAAAAAACGTTAAACGCAAGAAGCATTCCTCATCTGGATTGCATTTTGAAGTGGGGGAAGGGCAGAAATAAAGCAAGGACTGGGATCAAGAGAACTACAGGATAAAACACACACACACACACACACACACACACATGCATGTGCGTCACCCCTTATTATTCGAGTTAATCCACAAGGTGGACCTGAACAAGCTGGAGTGTAGAAGAACAATGAAATAGAAGGCAAAACGAGCAGCGTTCCTCCAAAACAACACACGTCACTGTAGCCTTAAGCCGGTGCAGGTGTACTCTGGTAGTAATGCCACTTAAGGCCTACAAACAACTATTGCTGCGTGCATGGTTCCTGCGTCAGTGCACTTGCAAGATGCCGTCGCATTAGGACCTGGATGAGACCTGCTGTAAGCAGAAGCACAAAATGCATCCTAAAGCACTTTTACAATCCACACTTATACAGCAAGTTTCAGAATTATTGGCACCATTCAAGAGAATGGGCAAGAATTATTGGATTTAAAAAATAAAATTAAATAAAAAAATACATTTAAAAAACCACACATTACACACAATGCTTATTTTCCACTCAGTAAAAAATAAATAAATAAATAAACAAATTTTTTTTTACAGGCACCCCAAAAGATATTTAAAATAAATGCAAATAAGTTGTTATCCTCAAAAAAGTATGTCTGCTTTTTTTTTTTTAATGGTTCTGTCCCCAGGACTACTAGTGCCTTTGACCATTTCTTGTTTTCTCTAGGGTATAAATGAGGTTGCGTGCATGTAAAATCCTCTTGTCATCCATCACCAGGGTAACAAACCAAAGAGCTTTCGACACAAAAGAGACAGAGCACATGCAGTTAGAGGGGTGCCAATAATTCTGGAGTTCACTGTACATCTTTGCCAATAGGTAAACAGATCTATGTAAGGACAAAATACCCTTCACATAGTTAAACACAAGTAACAAGACAGAAAGCCTCCCTCTCTCATGCATACACAGTTCCAGCGAGGTGATGGCGGTTTTATGGGCTTGGAGAGCTGAGCTCATAGCAATGCTCTCTATATAGTAACTATAACAAGAGCTGCTGCCCATGATAACGTTTCCATAACGCTCCCGCAACATTAGCCTGCGCATATCGGCACGTGACGGCAGGACAGAGAGAGAGCGCGAGAGAGAGGGCGCGAGAAGTAAAACTCTGACGACACTTGCTGCATATTGAAAAGGCCGATATGCATATTTCATCAGTCCGTAAAGTTAGTTGCCTCTAAAAGAAACTCATTTCTGCCCGTCACATTTAATGTTTTGCTCTCACTAGCTAATTATTGTATTCTATTCACTTTTAGTGCAAATTTTTAATGTGCTCATAAGAAAATCTGAACACCAGCGATTATAAAATAAATGTCTGAATATTGTAAAAAAAGGTTTTTGGAATATGGCTGAGATGGAAAAGTTGACTAAGAGACGATGCGATAAAGCGTGATTTTTCAAATGAATGATAAAACAGCACGCGTGTTGTTTTATCATCACTTCATCCTGTCCTCTTCAGAACCACTTGGATGGAAACATTTTTTATTTTTATACAAGGGACCACTTAGTAAACTGCTCCTTTTAATTTGAAAAGAATGTTTAGGCAAAGAAACGTGAAAAGGTTAAGGGGAAAATTTTGGAATGCCCATCTTATGATGCACATCTCAGGAATGCTGGCTGATGATAATATTGTGAAATGTTAGATTTGACCCATGTCGCCTCTGGAGGCTGATTAGGATAAGGAAAACAAAACATACTTCATCCATAGATCACTATCAATTCTTTCCTTCCACTACCTTTACTATCGCCCAGTCTTTCCCATCATTGTCTCTACTCTTTCCTACAGTTCTGAAAACTGCTGCTGAACTGCTGAGGAATCTCTCGAGTGTTTCGGCGCAGATCCACTTGGCACGAGCTCGGAGAGAGCATGCCAGTCATTCCAGAGCTGGAGCAATGGGGCTTCATCTCCCTGTATACACACTCCCACGTTCCCACTAACAGAACTCATGGGTCCCCGTGTAAATTTATTAATTCAAGTAAATGTTTTTATTGCTAACCGTGTACAGCGGGACTAAACACAGAGCCTGCAGGAGCCTAAAACATACAGGATCTTCATACACAGCACTACATGAAGTGCAAATAGTTTGATAAATTGAGACGAGATGTACAAAACTACATTTTCAATAGAATAACAGTATGGGCAACTGCACAGTAAATACTACACTGAATAATAGCAGCTTCACCAGGATATAGCTAAGGCATAATTTGGACCAGCTGAGCAGAGTGACTGCAAACTGCACATATTTATAAACCATCATAAATCAGCAGCATATGAGAGCATATTAGCCTTTAATAAATGGATACACAGTGATCAAAGTGTTAAAAATTCAGGGGGCATATAATGGGGTTTATCATGAGGGGTATATTTAAATATTGGTTTTGGAAAAAAATAGGGGAAAAAAACATCATTAAATTGCTCTGGAAATGCCCAAAAACCCATTTCACAAGGATATGATGAAACAAATTTTACCCTGGATTACCCATAAATCATAAATTATTTACTTAGCTAGCCTACTAATGTAATAACCTAATTAATGTGACATATCATAGATAAATATTAAAATGATCCCTAAACTTAAATGTACCATTTGATTAACGCTGCACATCTTTTGCTGGTTAACACTGGTTTTCATCTTTTTCTCTTTTTAATGACCGTCAAGAATTCTTGTTGTAGTGTTTGGTTTTGTATTTTCTGAGGGTTACCAATAATAGACCATTACAATACAACATTAATCCAAAGGGAATGGAAAAGGGGGATGATTTTTCTTCATCCCTGGGTATACATGTATGGCAGTCTTTGAAGACTTTCTATTTACTTCCTGATTTATCCAGCTTCTGCCCCAGCTCCATCTTGTCCAGGATCCCCAAGTAGTGTCTGCACCTGTCTTTAGTTTGTGTCCCCTGCATCTTGTTGTGCTGTTACTCTAGTCTGTGTATACTGTGGTGAGTCTTGGTGAAGTCTTGTAGGAATTTCCGAGCGGAATTCCGTGCCACGTTTCCATAGTTCCTGTTTATTCTTAGCTCTATTTGGTTTGTGGTTTTGTCCTAAGCTTGCCTGTTTTGTGGATAAAAGATTTGACTATGTTAACTGTGTCTGCCTGGGCCTACACCTCTGTTATAGATTACAGCTATGAGTACTGGAAGACTGCACCTCTGTTCTGTCTTGATCCAATGGCCTACATAGTGGTTATAGGTACAAAACTAACGGATTATCTGAATTTGAGACGAATGGGCAGGGCTCTTAGCACTAATCTGGTTAACACTCACTAAGCAATGAAAAAGCATTTTCACTAACAGATCTGCGCTTCTCAAAACTACAGATTCATTCGCTCACACCCGCACACAAAAAAATGTATGTTCATGTTTATGCCACCAAGGCAACAATACTAACAGTTATACATTATACAAAGACAAGCATGCTCGCTGAAAGCAAGTTCCCATAAAATCAGACGTGCACAAGGTCAAAACAATCTTCCGACATTTAGTAAGTCACACAAAGGGCACTTCATCTGTTACATAACACTCACAAGGGAGAGAACGACAGAGCCAGAGACTAAATGTGTCCAAATAGCCCCTTGTTCCCCGAGATTAAGTTACACCTGTGCTGACAAAGAGAAAGGCAAGCAGAAAAAGGAAGGGCACTTATGCAACGCTGCCCACATAGAATAGAATAGGAGCCAACACCAGTGTGTATACATGTTTATGCAGGTACCATACAGGTCACGGCCATGATAACGAGTCGCGTAATGATAATCGAATTCCATCAATGACGTGCAGGTTTTAAAAAAAAATTTTTTAAAAGGTTAAAATCCAAAACATGAAATTTCTCCGTCTAGCTCCAGTGAGATTGAACAAGCGCTGCCCTGTCTGTGGTTAAACGTCTCTAAGCCTTTCTGTCATCCATCACACCATATGATCAGAGACAAGACAGCTAATAGCTAATATGGCAGGGGATTGTTCAACAGTTAGGGTTTTACACTAGTGACCTGAGGGTTGAGTTCAAATCCCAGGACTGCCAGAGAACCACTGTTCAGCCCTTGAGGAAGTCCCATAATGCTCAACTGCTCAGCTGTATTTTTAGATTGTCTCACAGCCTTGTTTTGCCCCTAAACTCTGGAATAGTGTTCCAGAGAATATTGGGAACGTAAGCTCTATAGGCATTTTAAAATTAAGATGAAAAATGATTACAAATCATAAAAAATAGTCAAATAAAAGACTCAGGAACTATGAATAGGCAACAAGTATGGTTTTTAATGTATAGTCAAGGCATTGGTAGTGGTTTTATTATTGTAAACATTACTTTTAAATACTTTTAATCTTTTATATGTAAAGTGCTGAGATTTCGAACCCAACATGAAAAAGTAATACATAAATAAAGATTTATTATTATCAGTATTATATTATTATTTTCTTTATCCTGTCTCAGCTGTAAGTCACTTCGAATAGAAGTGTCTGCCAAGTGAATACATGTAATGTCTACTTTATAACCAGAATAAATGAATCCACAGTCAAACTACAAATTTGCAATTCGCACCTATTTGCAAATATAGGCATTACCAAGACGGGACTGGAAAACATGTGACAATTTTTTTTTATTAATTAAAAAAATCCTCCATTTTGGTGCAATATGCAACTTAGCCGTGACTTAGCATTAAAGCTGTGGCTGGGGTCGACCGCTTCGTAATTGCAATTCAACTTTCCTAAATTAATTTAGGGTCCAACGCACACACATTTTGTACGTTGAGAGTTTGTTGAAAATCTACCTTGCGCTGCGTGAACTGCGAGTTAAAGTTCACCAAAATTGAGCTCAAAGCAAAGTTTTAATTCCTATCTATATTGATTTTTTTTTTTTTACTTTCTTACAACTGAGTAACAGTAACATGCAAAACATACTTGCTGTTTAAAACTGTTTCTTTGTTTTTTCTATATGTATCTTTATTTGCTTACTCAAATCTCTCTCTACCCGTTCCTCGCTCCCTCATTCTCACACCACACTCACATGGAAAATCAATATGCAATCATGCAACTGATCGATTCATTATTCGGACTGACTGGCCTGCTAAACTGAAAGGTATAAATACAGAGGCGGAGAACTCAAGCTAGCTGTCAAATTTCTCTCACCTCATACATTGTTAGATCACAAGACTTGGACCGGTGGGAACTATGATGTGATATTTGTTTGTGGAATTAGGGAGGCTCTAATAAAAGCTTTAAACCGGTCAAATGAGAAATCAGGAACAGGTCCCTGTAGACGTCAGTGCAAATGAATAACTAGGATACAAACAAAGGAAGGCTTGGCCACACACACGCACGCACGCACGCGCACGCTTGCACGCATATTTGACCTATGAATCTTTGTAGCTCAGTGCTGCTATGCCTACACCTGAATCTAACACTGACCTGATCTCAATGATGACATCTTGACTCGGTAAGCTGTTAAAATTGGTTTAAAATTAAGTTGCAAGTATAAAAATAAATAAATAAATAATATATATTTTTTTAACTTCACGACAAAGTTTACAGACAAACACACAAATGTGGTCAGCATATTATTCAAGCCTATGATATTCTGTATGTCCTGGAAGGCATGATGTCCTTCACTCATTGACCATTTGGACTCTCAGAACAAATAACTTATACCTAATAACACATCTTTAGTTAAAAACATGCTTTACTTTAGCATTCTAATATATTTTAGCCTTAGAAATAGGGTCATTGGTTGGTGTCATGTCTTGCGTTTGCATATTGATGCTATACAAGTTCATCTATATCTAAATTATGTATGGCACGAGTTGCTTTAAATGTGCTTTTAAACTAAGTAAGCTTACTTACTTGGTGTTAATTAAAAAAATATATAATAATAATAATAATAAATTTAAAAAATAGGGCCACCAGGACTAAAAATTAAACCATCACAAAACCCATGAACACTGATGTACTTTATGACGTTTGGCCGGAGAAAACACGAATGACTCCTCTTAAACATACACAATCCGCTTCCAATGCAAAACCTCCAAACATAATGCAGAAGTGTTTGCACATTATCAGCAGTAGCACAGTTACATAACAGACAGCAAATAGGCATGGGAACCATACACACACAAACACAACTTACTTCTCTCCATAAGTACATTGCATGACAAACCTCTACAGCTTCCAGTTTCAGTTACAGTGTCCAACTACAGCTAGATCTTCTTCACTGCCGTTTATGGGCCTGGCCATAGACAAACACACACAAGCTGCAAGCTGTAATCAATACCGTCTTAAGTTGTGCGCTTGTCTTACTCCGGCATTGAGCTCCTTCTCCAATTCTATAGCTACGGCTCATAAAATTCAGCTGTAAAAAAAAGAAATACAAGAAACATAAATGATGTCTGTAGAGAAGGAGCTTTCCGGGAAATCCAATAAACAAGCATCTCGGAAGCTTAAGGTGTCACTGGGCAATGTCTTTCATGAAAGCCAAAACAGACACACACGATTAACTGCGTTAACTTCAATAGGAAAGGAAATCTAAACCAACCCGGAGTTCACACTAGCAAGTGATAAAGCGCCAAATGACCCTTCACTTTTTTTACGCAAGTTTGCAACACTGGGCTACAATTACAGCGAGAGTGACGAGTGACATTTCCCCCAAAAAATTCAAATTTTACGTAAATTAGTTATGATCCAGTAAAGCGTCAAATAGAAATGATTGGCTCCAGTAAATTACTCGGATCAGTCCTATAGCGCAGATTGTTCAACCTCCCAACCCAATCCCCCAATTCTCTGCTCTCACAACTTAAGTTCCTACCTGCATTTAGTTTCACTTCAGTGTTTGATGCAAAAAATGGAAAACAAAAAAATAATAATATAATATAACCACAGTCTCATATTTTCCTGGGTTTTATTACAATAATAAACTGCATCTTTAAAAAAGCCAAACGGTTATGTGTACAAGTTATACAGCAGACGGAATACATTTTGGCCACTACTATTTCTAATCGGAACTTAAAAAAAGCTGAGCAATGCACACCCATATGCGAACAGTCACTATAGGTCCACAAGAAAAAAACCTGGAGTGACATTAGTGGCTTGTTGCTTGCTAGTGTGAATGCAGGGTCAAAATATCACATTCCCAATTTCTAA
This sequence comes from Olivaichthys viedmensis, assembly GCA_028565825.1. Classification (NCBI taxonomy): domain Eukaryota; kingdom Metazoa; phylum Chordata; class Actinopteri; order Siluriformes; family Diplomystidae; genus Olivaichthys; species Olivaichthys viedmensis. The sequence continues at coordinate 5,792,171 of JAOUQW010000028.1, read as the reverse complement.
ATAAAACTGATGTGTAATCTGCAAAAATAAGTGGTTCATAAATGCACGATCAAATGTTTACTTCTTCGGCAGCTAAGTACAACTTTACTTTAAAAATAATGCCGTCTGTGCTCATCAATTAATTAATAAATAATCAATTAAAGATCAGGTACCACTAATGGGCTTTTTCCCCTTTACTTATATCAGAATGAAACTTTTCCTGGCCAAAAGTTAGAAAAATATATATTTTTTGTAATACAATTTTCTTTTAAAAATGTAAAATGTAAAAATGCAAATACAGTAATAGATAATTA
>JAOUQW010000028.1:5770637-5787157 GCA_028565825.1 Olivaichthys viedmensis | reverse complement strand
CACTAATTTTTCAACAAATGAATGTAACTCCATTTGTGATAACACACCCAATGGTCAGACTTTCACATAATAGTTTATCAATATATCTCATAGAATTATTTGAACACACTATTACATGAGAAGTGCATATTTTGCATAGTTTTAAGGATAAAACGTCACTTAAAGTCAAAACTATGCAATATATTTTGGAAAACCCAAGGTCAAAGTCTGGCTTTAAGACCTCTGAACCAGTGTGTGAAATTATATGAGCTGAGAGAAATTATCTGGTGCATTGAAAACAAGTCATTTAGAGAAGACGGACGATAAAAATAAATAAATAAATAAAATATTGCCAGCAACCAACAGAACCCCGGGAAACAGTTAATATTTCAGCATTAACTGAAAATAGGTCATTTAAGGAAATGTCTACATATATAATACATAAAATTACATTTTAGAAAATAAGCTTTCCAACGATATACACAATCAAGTATGGATAGATTTAAAAAAGCATATCAAACTTAAAAAACCTGAAAAATACAACAAGTTAATGGTTATAATAGTTCATTTATATCAATAATTTCTTTAAATTTCATAAAGAAAATCTCAAATTTCATCAATTTCTTTTTTTTATTTTGTGGAAGTATAAAAGTTATAGATGAAAAATATATTTTTGAAAAATCTAAAAATTCAAAAGTAAAATCAACATTTTTTGCCTATGGTGTCTGCCTTTAAATGATTCTTTCTCTTTCAACTCTCCCAGTCCCTAAGCTTGAGCCATGGTCAGACCATCACTATTCATGCTACCTTGCTCTCCTTCACCCACATTGTTTCTCGCTTGTGGCTGTTGCTGTGTTGGGACAAATGAGTATTCTAGTTAGACCAGCTGCCAGAGAAAAAGCTGTCTGAGAAAGAGGTAGAGAAAGGGGGAGAGGAATGGAGAAGCAAACGCAAGAGAAAGAAAGTCAGTCAATTCAACAAATAATGCTCGGTCTCTGTTTTAGAGCCTTTTTCTCCAAATAACGGAAATGGTATTCGATTTGGATCAGTTGGAAAAATATAGATTCCTATTAAGCACATCAGTCAAATAACGCGACATCAACCCTGGGCTCAGCCAAAAAGTTTCACCCGCTCACACACCCCCTCCGTCTCCTAGGCATTCTGAGGCATTCTATTCTTCGTAGCGCACACACACACACACACACACACCCCTTGAGTTCACTAACTTTGTGCTGAATGTGTCAGTGATCTCGTCTCCTATGTGATATCTGTGTCATGAAAAATAGTTTTCCTATGCATACGTGTGTATGTGTGTGCGCGTGTGTGTGTGTGTTTATCTGTGCCCATGGAAATCCCAAGCACTGTCGTAAATGTCAACTGGGTTTGTGTTGTGACTCATACACACCTCTGAACTGCACCTCACAGTGCCAACCGGCAGTGACATAGCAAGAGTGAGCCTGATTATGCTGGGAATGTGGTAATTTATTTCACACCCTGACGCACACATCTGATGTTTTAGCCACTGGTGGTCAGTAGAAAAACAACTGACTTTGATTAAAACCATGGCCGAAAGCCTCAAAGGGAGGCTGAGAATGATAAAAAGGGGGGTGTTGCTGTACTCCACATGTTCTCAGAAGTGACGCATGAATCTTATTTACACACGTCTCAAGGAACAAGATTTTCTCAAGAGACATCATATTCCCATATTAAATGAACAGGCCAAAAATGCCAAAATTTCCACCTTACAACAGCAGTCAATTAGCGTTTTGGAGTTTGGAGTCTGAAGATCGCTTCTTCTTTTTTTCTTTTTTTTGCAGTGGAGCTAAAAAGTAACTTATCTATAAAAACTAACAAAAGGATGCATAGCTAAAAAAAAAAAAAAAAAGTAAAAAGTAGTAGCAGACATCTCGAAACCAAAATCACTTTCTTCCCCAGCAAATAGTTTGGTGTTACTCCGCCCAAGCATCAGACTTACAGCTCTAGTTTGTACTCCTAAAGTTAAGGTAAGATTGTACATTAAACACAATTTGCATGATAATGTAGCTCCAATTTGATTCGCATATTTAATATGGACTTACTCCACTGTATATGTACAAATGGAATTGCTGAGCCAAGCAATGTCTTTTGAAGTGTATGATGATTCAGACATGCAATTTGCACAATGCTAAGCTGGAAGCCAAAAGCATCTCTTACTTGTTAGCAACTTTAGCCTTATAGCTTTAGTGTAAAACTAAAGCAGCAAACTTCAGACACCGAACAAGTCTTGGCGGATCCACTATATTTCAGGTAAAGGGGAATTTTTTTTTATAAATTTCATTTTTGGAAAAACTCTTCCTTTAAAGTACCCTTGAACAAGTAATTTTAAACCATTACAATAACTATCAATCAATCAATATGTGTTAATGCCAAGAAAACTACTAGAAATGGTCTTGGAATATCTCTAGCTAGCTAGTTAACTTATAGTAAACGAGGTAGACAAAAGTGGGGCTGCAGTATTTAAGTCTCGGTTTCCATATTCTAGTTTAGCTCGCAGATTTTGTGATCAAAAGTGTTTCGGGTATCCTCTAATAATTTGCATATCAGATGTGATAGGCTCCACGACATGACCCTATTTTATGAGATCACAAACTGAGCTCATACACTCCATGAATCAGTTTTTAACAAATGTACTGAGAAAGTCTTTGTACATTCATTCATTCATCTTCAGTAAGCGCTTTATCCTGGTCAGGGTCACGGTGGATCCGGAGTCTATCCCGGGAACACCGGACGCAAGGTGGGAGCACACCCAGAACCAATCCACGACAAGAAAGTCTCAGTTTTATATAGAAAAATAAAAAGTTCAGTGCTGTGTTAACAAATTTGACAAACACCCAAACGCTTATCTACCATCCAAGAGGAGTTAACAATTTCAAAATAACATTTTTAAGTGCAGGGATACTTTAAATCTAAACAGTCAAAATAATGCAAAGGCCAAGCGGAAAACATTCATCCCCCACACGCTTGTCAGTCACTTTCCGCTCCGACCAGAGGCCTATTCTGTGACCCTGGAGGAATGTGAACTCTGAGCGGCTCTTCCCCAGACTGTCTCTGCTTAAAAGCCCACTCTCAGATGCAGGAGATATGGACCTAGTACTCCCAGATCAGAATCGGAGTATGAAGCAAAAAGGACGGCCAGGCAAATCCTTTCCAAAAAATCCCCTCCTTAAGAATAAACAGACTAATCTAGCACTGTGATTGCAATCATGCAGGCAGTGAAAAATCCGAATCCATGAAATCGAGAGGAAAAAATGATAAAAGATGGTGAAGATCGTAACGCTGGTTGGTAATTTTCCAGCCCAACTCTTGGTTGAAGTATTTCTTTGCAGATTTTTACACAAGGTAGCTTCAGCGTCACACGACGCCGTTACAAAAAAGCACACGCAGAATAGGTGCATTTGACATTTCCGAAATCTGAGAAGTCTCAACCCAACTACCACACACTGAAGTCCATTTGTCATCAACTAAAGCTCTTTATCCTCCCCATGTGGAACATGCACATTGGCTCCTTCTTTGGAAATCCTGCAGGCTTTGATTGGAAACAGGCGGAAAAGATGATGAGGATTGATGATTAATTATAATGATGATCAAAATGAAGATGGAAGGGGAAATGCTGGACTGCACATGTTTATAGCAATGCCACATGAATCCCTTTTAAAATCTTCCAACTGTCTCAATGTTGGTTTCATTCTGAGACACACAACCACCCACCCACCAACACACACACACACACACACACACACACACACACACACACACACACACACACACACACACACACACACGCAAATTCGCAAACCATAATGAGCAAATTCATGTAATAGTGGTTTGAGTTACTGGTACAAGTATTTTATGACTATTATTACAGCAATCATCAACACACACTCACATTGCTTTAGCTCTCCAGTAAACTCAACACAGTTGTGAAACATGCAATCAGCTGTTATGCTGTACTTGAGTTTAGTGATGATAAAGTGTAGTTTAGGGCTAAGGGATTGGATGACAGTTTCGGTTTATTCAGCGGTACCAACCATCGCTCACACAACCACTCATCCACAAACACAGAATAGTGATCAGACCCATGTAAGAGCAGCTCAAGTTACAGGAACAAGGATTTCATGCCTACTTGGTTACCCAGAGGAAGCAAATACTTATTATAAACTGACTGTTATCCTACACTCTCAGAAAAAAAAAAGGTACTAAACTGTACCTTTTCTTGTCACTGGGGTGGTACCCTTTTGTACCTTTAGTATGCATCTTTTACCTGGGAAGGTGCATGTAGTCTACCTTTAAAGCTTTACTCTAAAGCCAAAAAAAAAAAAAAAAAAGGTAGAACAGTAGTCCTTAAGGTCCAATTATGTACCTTTAAATTATGTTTAAAGGCATACTATAATTCACGTTTCCAGGCGAAAGATACATACTAAAAGGTGCAAAAGATGTTCCCTTGAGGGTACCACCCCAGTGACAAGAAAAAGGTACAGTTTAGTACTTTTTTTTCCTGAGAGTGTATTAATCATCAGCACACATTCACACTGCATCAGATCTACAATTCGGTTTTGCAATGTCACAATAATAAAATAAAATTTCCTCATACATACGCAAATGCAAATGATAGACTTTAAAGGAATACTGTACAGCGTTGTTCAACCTAATATTTATCTATCACATCTGTAGTGCATGTGTGATTACCACAGACAAGAATTTAAAAACATTTTTTTGTACTGAGAAAGGAACAGAAAACTAATTTACTTTAAACTTGTGTATAATTAAAAGTCTAAGGGCAGTTGTTGGATTTCATCAATAAACATTTTAAATATTTGGCTATAGCCTAGAACATATATTCATAACAGCAACTGTTAAATTCTAACTATAAAGGTTTCAGGATGAGAGACATGGGAGAAAGTCAAGCTGTTCTTGTGTAGTTTTATCAAACTTTCCAACACTGGAGCAGTCGAGTAAAAAGTAACTCCGGGTTATGTACACGTTCCAGAAGGTTTTGTGGTATCCATGCGTGATCAGACCTACGCAATTACACTGATAACACAATTCTTCCCTCTGAAAAAGTCTCATCTCTCAAAGGACGAATTAGACAGATTTAGAGCCTAATTTACAAATACCTTTGACTGAATAATTCATGAAAAAGTTCTACAAAAATACATGTTTCGCATAAATGTTGATTGACTGAATTCAACAACTGCCCTTCCATTACTTCCATTATTAGTGAGTTTGGACTAAACAGGCTCCCTGTTTTTCTTATCCATACAGGGAAACGTATGGAAATTCTTGCCCATCGTAATCGCTCATATGCTACAAATGCGGTGGATTGAGTTTGGGTTGAAGCAAGCCGGAGTATTCCTTTAAATTGGTCCTGGAGGAGAAAGGAGGAGGAAGGAGAGAAAGGGTTAACTAAAAGCCGACTCAACAATCACAACTCAACAAACTGAGACCTCTGGACCTGAAATACTCAGTCACTGACCTGTGAACCTTGACCCTTGCAGGACCCATGACTGAGCAAAAGAAGCAAGCAAAGACACAACGGAGGAGAAGAGACTAGTGTGAGAATCTAATCACACACACACACACAGTTATGTAATTCTGGGCAATAAGGGCTCCATTCTGAACATGCTACCTTGTGTCACTTAAAGAGCAAGAGATTTTGTTTCTCCCTGCAAACAAGAAGCTTTTAAAATCAAACTGTTTTTATAGTAGCAGGAAAACTGTTGCTTGTAAGAGTTATCAAGGCGAGTCAGTGTGTGTTGGTTAGCGTGTGTGAAAGAAATGGGAGAGTAAACCGCAAAACCGCGGCCTTCTCCTCCTCTCTCCTCCAATTCCCTCAGGACTACATTTAACCTAGTTCTCTTTGGCACTCGCTTCCAGATGGTACTCAAATTCCCTGGCTTTATCAATGTTTCCCTTTCTTCCCTCTTTCTGCGGAACAACAACACAGTCCCGTGGCACGGAGAAAGGGAGAGAAGAAGAAGAAGAAATAACACGGCACAGCCCGGCCTGGTAAATAAGAGTAGAGATCAGAATTTGCAAATTCTTCGGCTCTTCAAAAGGAATCCCAGCTGTTCCTATTTCAGTTTGTGTAAGTATGGCAGACATCTTTAAACAGCTAAAGTCCAACATGATCAAAACACCAGTAAGTTATTTGGGCCATTTAACTGCAGCTGTTCTGTTTCCAGGATTTGTTAAGGTCCTCCTGAACTAAAAATCATGATTTTTAACTCCTCTTGGATGGTTGATTACTCTACATAGATTATTTTAATGGTTTAAAAGTACACCATAACGTATCATTTTAAACCATTACAATAACCCTCATAGAATAACAAATTGTTTAATATGTTGGGTTTTTTTTTTTTATGTGCAAGAAACTACTAAAAAAAATGGCCTAGGAACATCTCTACACCTTTACTCTAATTAGAAATGCCAGGATATATGAATATACATAAATATCCAATTTGGAAAAATTGGATCCCAGACAGAGGGATTGGTTATTACAGTTATTTTCTCTTCTGACTATAATAGCGGGTGGAGCAGATTGAAGCTTAGTGGATAATCTCACTGCACACTTGGTAATAAGTCATGACCCTTGTCATGCTACCTGCTAAAGTCACTCATTTATGCTGCTCAAGAAGCCTGGATCCATATATTACTCCTACACACACAGAATTGCAGTATACAGACTTACATACAAATCCACATAAACATACACACATGGAGTGGTCGCTGGCTCTAAAGGTTCAGAGTGTGAGTGTGAGTGAGAGAGAGGGTGTGTATAGGAACCACTCAACAGGAGATGCACTATTTTCAGCGAGTGGCTGCCAGCATTATGAGCTTTGCTCAAACCACCATTCCCTACAGGAAGTAAGTGTAAAAGAATATGTAAACTGGAGACAGAGATGCAGAGGGAAAAAAAAACAGAAAAAAGGGGGGGAAAAAATAGCAGCTTACTGAGGCTAATTGCTACTCCAGAGAAGTCAAATTCCAACCCAAAACAGAGCTGTGACTGGATGTGCGTGTTTGTTGGTCTGTTCTTTTTTTTGTTAAAGGAATACTCCAGCATTTAAAAAAAAAGAAAGCTTATCTCTATCCACACCTGTAGCATATGTATTGATGCGTTTCCTGTACTGAAAAAAAGAAAAAAACCTGTTTACTCAAAACTCACTTATAATGCAACTCTAAGGGCACTTGTGAAATTCTGTTAAATGCATAAAGTACACAATTATATAGCGCAAATTAAAAAATACAAGGTCTTAGAATGAAACAAACATGAGAAAAATTTCGAAACCAACGCTGTTCTTATGGGATTTTATCCAACTTTCTAACATCGGAGCAATAGAGTCATTCCAGTTAACCTACGATTTCCTGAATGTTTTGTGGTATCCATGCGTCATCAGACCCACAAAATTACATTAGTAACACATAACCACACATTATTCCCTCTGAAAAGTTCCATCTCTGAAAGAACACATTCTACAGATTTAAAACTTAAATTTACAAATACCTTTGATACCCTTCAACAACTGCCCTTAGCCTTCCATTATAAGGGAGTTTGGAGTAAATAGGCTTTCTGTTCTTTTCTCAGTACAGGGAAACATGTTGAAATTATTGTCTGTGGTAATCTCACATACGGTACAGATGTGGTAGATAAGGATTAGGTTAAAAAAAGCCCTGGAGTATCCCTTTAACCATCAATGGCTTTGTGCTTTAGAAAGTGCACACCCTAATGTTCTTTACCCAAAGTAATCATCTGCCTTTCTGGGTGTGGGTGTAATGAGAGCTGCTGAAAATGTGAGATTTTATACACACACCTAAATTGCAGTGCAGGGATAAAGCAGTCTTACTCCTGCTCAAATCCTGCCTTTTGTCAAATCTAATGTGCCTTTAAAGCCGTAAAGGCCTGGCTTGATGAGCCTACATGAATGTGCATGTGTGTTTATCATTACAGCACAACGGCTACAGCTACAGTCCACTTCTGTGTTGCAACATTCAACATTCATACGCTTTTTTCAGAATGCATTTAGCACAAATTCACAAAGTTAAAACGTAACACACAGCAACAAGACAAAGCAAGTGCACAGTGGATTAAAGCATGTGAACCCCTGCAATACATGCGTTAAAGAAATGTCTGACAACTGCTCTGACATAGTGGCAAATGTTTTTTTTTCCATTCTTTTTTTAATTCAGCATTATCAGCACCGAATAACAACCCCTGTGTGTGTGTGTGTGTGTCTGTCTGTGTGGTACGGTCAGTACAATGTGGACTTGTGGTGTTTGTAGGATAGAGATAAGGAAAGCCTAGAGGCTTTTCACCACACCACAGGGGCCAAATCAGCAAAACGCTAATGGAAGATAAGGCAGCTGTGCGTGTGTGTGTGTGTGTGAGATTTATATACCTTTAAACCTCAGAGCCAAATGCTCTGCCTTATTCCTGTTTTTACGGCACTAGGCTTCACTTGAACGACCTTCTATTCTCTCGCTGCTCTTCGCAAAATTCAATTTCTCTCGCACATCAGAAGCTCGCTCATCCGGAAAATGAAAGGCACTAGATACCTACTGACCAGAGAGAGGAGGAGAGAGAATCACAGGGCAAAAGAGACAGAGACATACACAGCAAAAAAAGAAACAGTGAGAGAGACAGAGTATATGAGAGAGTCTGTCATCACTGATTAAATAACAGGCTCCTGAGCCTCTCATTCAATTATGGTCTAATCTAAATCCTAATCTCAATCCGTTGCTGGCCCTGGGCTTGATTTAGCCACCAGACTTACCGCTAATTTTCACCAGTATGGCATCATTATATCGGCACGGCATGGCCGCTATTCTGAATCCAGAGCTATCCGTGTCCTGGTCGAGAACCTGTGTCTAAGACGAGTTCCCTAGAAGCGAGGGGTGGTGAATACCGATGGGCACGAGTAGTGGACTAAACCAGCATTTGTTATGCAACTACCTAATCAATTAGTAAAATACTCCAAATTGATTTTCTTTGACACACAATTAAAAAAAGGGCTTTAGCTTATGTTTTACGTTAAAATGTGTGTGGCGCTAACACTTGCCAAACTCATAGGGCTCCTATGGAGAACATAACATAGTGAGTTTGTAGGCCTGCAGTAATGGTGGTGAGCGACCCAAACGAAGCAAAGTGTGCCAATACTTTCATCTTAGTGACAGGGAGAATGTTGAGTGCAAACTCGGTTAGACGAAGTGAAAATACAACAAAAATACAAGAAGTCTCCCCTTTTCTGTGGCTAAATCTTAAAAAGGGCATGTAACTCACTACGTGGGTTCTACAATTGTGTTATACCCCATGTAGTGAGCATATGTAGTGAGTAGGAAGCCATTTGGGATTCGACCCAACTTGACGACAGCAGATGTTATGTGGGTAAATAAATAAAAAGTCTGAAACGTTGAATTTTATAAATTGTAAAATTTATAGAATTGTGATAAGCCACCAGAAAAAGGACAGTTGAAAAGAGAAAAACTTCAGACAGTCACTGCACTGCTACTGAGGATTTCTGTGCCGTACTTTTCCGGTAGAAAAGCCATGTTAGTTAAGAGTTTTTTTGGGTGTTACACACACACACACACGCACACGCACACACACACGCACACGCAACACCCCAAAATGGCAGTTATCTGATTTTGTGACGATTGCATTTGACCAATTACTGGTCTGCACCATTTATAGGTCCACCCCCTATGGCACTCTGGTATTCTTTGGTACCCTGGCAAGAAGGTAACCAAATTTAGAATGGATACTTAACTTACAGTACGGCTCACTGTTCAATAAAAATAACAACAAAATGTGGGATCACAGAAGTAGTTTAAAGCTACATACAGGAATGACCACTTACCACTTATCACACTTGGGTGGAAAGATCACAAGACATGCAAATATGCTCAATTTTAGCATTAGCCGTTGCTGCCCTTTTGGAACTGTTATCATACGTGACGCTTGTTCACTTTGGGCGAGTATAGGTGTGTGTGTGTGAGTGTGTACATACCCAACTGATACTGGGTGCTTTGCCTTTGATCATGAGTGACTGAGTAACCAAGCACAAACATTCCAGACACGTGAACATATCTTTGTCAATAACATTAGTCCATTCCATATGCTTGTACATTAGCATGATCTACCCATCCTTCTCTGTTTTTGTGTTGTTCGGAATCTCAGGAAGGAAAATGTGACATGTGTGTGTCTGGCACATTCCCTCTATTCCATCTACCTGAGAGAAACTCACTTCAGAGAATTACATTTTCATGTTATTACATTTTTCTTTTTTTTTACTTTAATCACTTCTGCAGTAATAGTCTTGTGTGTGTGTGTGTGTGTGTGTAAGGGAGATGATTGTTAGTCGTCTGTGTGAGAGAAGGAGAAGCACAACAGGACGTAGCCTGGAGCAGCATCTCTGTAATGATTACAATTATAGTCCAGTTTCATGACATCCAGACATCCCTGGAGTCTGACACACACACACATACACACACACACACACACAGTAACTAAAAGCAAACCTTTTAGCTCTTTTAGTTTTTGTAAATAAAAGCTGCAGTTTTTGTCAAAAAGCAGTTCTTCTAGTGAGGACCAGCCGAATGTCCTCACTAGAGCCAAAAAGTCAGACGTTCCTATCCTTGTGAGGACATTCGGTCCTCAGTAAGATACAAGTACAGACACACACACACACACACACACACACACACACAAGGGTTTCCAAGACAACCCCAGCTGCTACACATATCCCCATACTGCACATAACGCTACAGCTTTGATCTTTAAAAGAGGTTAAAACTGCAGTTATTTATTGTTCAACCTGAAGCAAAAAGCATCCAACCAGACCCGCTAGGTTGAAGAACATTTATAAAATAAATCCTTAATTAATGCCATGAATACACAGTGAAGGGCAATTGCACTGTAAATGACTCTTCATATTGAGTTCTGCTTAATTTGCACTTAGTCTGCTCTCTTTATATCTTTTTATCTGATGACTGATATTTTATAAAAATCTATTCATATGACTGAAACCACACCTCATAATGCACTATTTTTTGAAGTTTTGCCATTTTGTTGTCACGTATTAAAAAAAATAAAATAATAAAATAAATAAAAAGCACAGTGAAGAACATCCAGTGGACTTGAAATGAAATGAAATCCCACAATGCACTGCAATACATTAGTGTCCAAATGATGTACAACACCCTGAATACACTTTGCCATTGAGAATGGTAGGGAATAGGATAGGGGGGGGTATTCAGACACAGCTTATCGGTGGCCTCATAACTCAAAATAAATAGCTGCTTGTACGGCTTTCTCAGACACTCCACACCGCTAGAGGTGCAGAACAGTTTTGAAGAGCCAGTGAGCCGAGATTTATTGCAATTTGAGGTGTCAGGTTTCGCCAGATTTAGCCTAATTTGCAGTGTTCGGAGTCATAAACACACCATGAATCTGCACCCATTTTAACGTCTTTGAAATGTTTTCTAGACGTGTCGTACAGATGCAGATTACTGCATACCAGAACTGTAAGTTTTTCCTGAAACAGACATCCTGCTGCTTCCACCACCATGAATAAGCAAACAGAGGAACCGTTATTCGAACAACTGCCCCTCCATGCGGTGACGCACGCTACCATGTGATATTTAAACCAAATCACAAACAGGGGAAAGGTCTCAGAGCAAAAGTCCAGCTATACAAACTCAAACCATCTTTGAGTTTAAAGCATTTTGCTCCAAAGACGTCTTTTTGCGTCCTTTTTTTTGCCGTTTTAAGTATCCAGCCAGTGTAAGTGTCGCTCAGCCGCATCAACAACAAATGTGTACATCAGTTTCAGACAGGCAATAATATTTTATGAATCTAAAACACCGGTATTTCAGAACACTTGTTCAAACAGATTAAAAAAAGGCCCACCAATAACAGCACCTCATCTCTACTCTCTTGCCAAATGGTACTGATTTGATATAGAGGTGGCCATTGCTGTTATTGCGTTTATATTGAACAGTGGGTGCAACATTGCAATGCTCCTCAACCGTTAAACTGCAACCCAATCAGCCGCCCTGCCATTCATCAAGCTTCAAGCTCTGATCTAGAAGCAGTTTCCCCTCCACAGCTCCCAGCAGCCTCGGCCATTCTGGAAGACGCTTAAAATCTGATGCGGATGCTTCGTCTTGATCTGTAGCGCTGAGCTCCTCTTTCACCGTGCCAACTCAAGCGTGGCTTCATTCTTAAACAAAAAGAGCTTGCTTTTGTTAACCCGGGCATTTCACAAGCACAAGCCACCCGGATAAAGAGAGAGGCAATGAGAAATATGAGAGAAAAGAACTAGGGAGGGGGGAGACAGAGATGGAACACTGTGGCTTAGGGAGACAAAAAGCCCTCTGTCTATAGTGTCACTCGAGTCTCTGTGTTTCTCTTTCTCTCTCTCTCTCTCAATCTGCTTCTCTGCTTTCTCTTCCTAGCCTTTATTCTTTCCATCTTTTTGGTTTTTGGTTCTAAAGCAGCATGCATTCTGTCCATCGTAACCTTGCTCTGCACACGCCACCCTCTCCTGCCATCTCTCCATCTCTTCTGGAGGAATGGTAATGGGTTTGGGACATAACCTCTACATGCCTGGACTGATTAGACAGACGGTGCATTGTGCAGGCTGAATGCTGAGGGCATTTCAGTGCAACAAGTACCCAAACGTGCCTGGCACTGCCAGGGAGTCAGTGCAACCACGCTACACCCGCCCACAATGCCATGTGCCCAAAAATACCATCTGAAAGCCCACACACAGAAACAAGAACGCATTTCAGACAAGTTGTACTGGCCCATTACTGCACAGCATAGACATATTCTAATACTGCCAGATGAATATGCATGCTCACCTAAAGTGATCCACTATAGTAAAAATAACCTTAATTAAATATACAACGCAACTGAACAGAACACAAATCTCCAGTGACTAGCATTACAGGCCTGATAAAATGTATTTAATACTATTCTTTGCCAAAACCAGAATGCCTTGAGGAGCAGAGAGTGAGTTGCGTTAATATGGACAGGGGCCATCGCACCTGCTTACAGTACACCTGCACTCACAAACTCAACCAGCGATACTGCTGCCAGACTTCACACGAGTCTTTGGGGTTAACCAGGATCATTGCAAAGCAGTAAAGGAAAGAAAAGGGAGAAAAGAAGAAAAAGAAAAAAACAGCTTAAACTTGACTCTCCTTAATCCTCTGTAAACCATCTTAAACCTCTCCTTAGTCTAAAACACTGATAAGGGAATACATTTTTCTTCTTTTCCAAAAAAAAACGAAAAACAAAACTTGGGAATGCCATGCACAACCTAGACAAAGTGCAATCTAGACAAAATGCCAGCGTGTTGAACAAATTGTAAAATGGCATTATAAAGACCAGACCATTTGTGCAGCATGGCGTGGTGAAAATCAACAAAGTTTAATCCAGAGAATCCCTAGATTAAAGTGAAAAGGGAAAAGACACAACACAACCTAAATGTTGGAAATAGTGTATTTGTGTGGCAACACCTTTCACTAGCCAGGTTAAGAGGTGCGCAGAGGAACATAGGAATGATACCTGTACAAAACTAACACAAGAACCCAATATCCAGATCAGAAGATGCACACATCTCCAATAGAGGCGATCAGAAGATCCAGATAACCCTAGCAGAGGTCAGAAGATCTGGTTATCTCTAATACAGATGAGAAGATCTAGAATGCGCTAAAAAAGAGGGTGAGAAGATTCAAATACCCCAAATAGAGAAGATCAGAAGATCTTGAATAGGAGGTCAGAAGACAGTGGAGAACCTATTTATCTACCTTTAGTGAAGAATCATCCAAGACCCATACCTCTCTAACAGAAATCCCAAGACCCAGATAGCCTATCTATCTCTAATGAAGGACCCAAGACTTCAATGTCTACCGCTAATCGAGAACCTAGGAGAAGAACCCAAGACTCTGATGTCATATGATGGCAAAGAAAGTGTTTATCCTACCTAGACGAACAAATGATAAAGTCTCCCCCTTCCAAAAGTCGGATTTTGCAGAAGAGCATCCCGTTGATAAACGGCACGGCCGTCAGCTCCTCCAGAGTGAAATGGACGTGGAACTTGAACTTCTTCTTCTTCATTAAAAACGCCATGGTGTTTGTAAACTGGAGTTTGAAAACCGTCGGGGGGGGAGGGAAATAAATAAAGAGGTAGATAATGGTTGGCTTGCTTAATCTGGCGCCTGGAAGTCCTCCTTCTTGGCGCCTCGGATTTGGTTCAACATCTCCGACAGCAAATCCGACAGCTCTGTAAAAACACAAACCAAGAGCCGGTGAAACGCACAAACCAAACCATGTGAATCCAAAACTGTAACTCCAAACCACACAGCCTTAACATTCTTGGGCTGGCGCGCACAAACTTACCTGAACTAGGGTTAGGGTTAGGGTTAGGTGCTGCTTTCTTCTCCTTCAGCACAGTCCAAGGTCTACAAAACTCCCTGCAACGAAAACAAAATGCATTACTGTGGATGAATAGACAAGCCCAAAGGGTACTCTGTTAAACCCCCCTCCCTCTTTCGTTCCAGTGTGAACTGCTTTTGTTATGGGCAGGCTAGTGGACATTTTGAGAACCAAGGAAAGGACCGTGGTCCCTAAAATCCCTAAAAACCCTAAACTGAGTTAATGGCAGTTTGAGAGAGACGACGGTTCGGCTATTTCTATCTGTCAGAATAACCAAACCAGATGATTAAACATGCTTTCAATGTATTTCACCACCACCACCACTCAGTATGAACCAGCGCGCCTACCTGACTGTCAGACCGCACGCTCGGATTGTGACGCGACAATGCTGCGCTACTCAAGTTCACGCTCTGCCTACTACCGTACTAAAGAGTATGCGCAGTAAGTCAGGGCGGTTCGTTGTGTGGACGCACTCGCAGCTGAGCCAGTATACGGTTTTAAACCGAGCCTCTCCAACAAGCCACTCCTCCACCGACCCGTGGACTTCCCTAAATAAAAAGCGAGCATTTGCATACTACTGTACCGAATTCCAGTTCTATTCAAACATTGCTGTCATGTTCAATCCTGCTGAAGGCTCGTCCTGCCTGTACCACATGTCCATCAAAACCTAAAGCCGTGCTTAATTCATAATCACTGGATAATCACTGGATTTATTCTATAGCGTTTGCTGAAATGAGATGAAAAGAAAAACGTGTTGTTGTGGTTATGCGTTTACTTGCACGTTAAATGTTTGATATGTTTATTAATTCCCATATCATGATACAGCTCCCCACTTATAATGGAGATATGAACTTAAAATTGCGCATATACCGCCATCTGCTGACAAGACAGAGTAAAATCTAAGTTTTAATTGAGTAAATATAACAGTATATGTATATGAACAATAATAATAATAATAATAATAATAATAGTCATCATCATCATCAGCTTCTTTATTTATGGAGCATTTTTTGGGGAGAATCTTTAAAGTGCTTTTCAAATAAATAAATAAAAAAAGGTTAAAAAAAAGTGTTCATGATAAAGCACACCAATAAAACAATCTACAATCTTGAATGGATTAGCTATACATCTATGAAAATGACTACAAATCATAAATAGTATATTTGACAATTATGAATAGGCCATGTTAAACGATTATAGAGAATGTGTTCGTTATGTTCTCTGGAGCACTATTCCAGATTTTGGCGACGATATAGGAAAAAGATATTCCAGAGGCTGAGCTGCAAGTCATCCTCAGGATTAACACTAGGCCTGCGGTATATCAGCAAGATATGCCGGAGCTAAACCATTTAGGGCTTTATGCATTATAAGCAGGGCTTTAGTGAATGCGGAACTTAATAGGCAGCCAATGTAGTTTGGCAATAAGCTCTAAATTTCCTGCTGCCTTCTGAACTAGCTGAAGCTTACCTCAAGAGACAGCAGGACAGCCAGCCAGCAACATGTTGCAATAGTCCAGTCTAGAAGTTATGAAAGCATGCACTAGTTTATCAGCATCATGTAGGGTTAACATATGTCTTATTTTGGGTTTGTTTCTCAAATGATAAAATGCCGTTTTAGAGATGTTACTTACATAGGAATCAAATAATAGGCCAGCATCACCAAGGTCCTTAACTCTAGCTTGTAGTTTCCCAGAATAGCCATTAAGCGCTAAGGTGAAATCAGCAAGCTACCTGAAATTAGGTAGGCCCAACATTTTATTTGTTTGTTTTATCAGAATTTAGGAAAAGGAAGTTTCTATTCATCCAAGCTTTTATGTCTTTTACACAGTCTTCTCTTTCGTGTAGCTGTGCGGCTGAATTTGGCCAAATTGATAAGTATAATTGTGTAACAACACTATGTTTGCGAATTACATGTCCAAGGGGCTGGATATAGAGGGAGAACAATAAGTTGTCTAAAACAGAACTTTATGGGACACCCTATTGCCACCACTGACACCACTCAGTGGTTAGGGCACTGGGCTACTGATCAGAAGGTGGTGGGTTCAAGCCTCAGCACCGCCAAG
>JAOUQW010000028.1:5756380-5768549 GCA_028565825.1 Olivaichthys viedmensis | reverse complement strand
AACTTTTCAGTTCATTATTTTAACACAGTGACTTTTGGCCAGTGCTGTATTTAACAGAGTGTTTGTGTACTGTATGTGTGTGTGTGTATATGTATGTATGTATGTATATATGTGTGTGTGTGTGTGTGTGTGTGTGTGTGTGTATGTGTATATATATATATATATATATATATATATATATATATATACACACACACACAGTACCAGTCAAAGGTTTGGACACACTAGATTGAATATATAGTTTTCATTGTCTTAAAGACATTTTGATAAAGGCTTATAGTTAAAATTTGTTTCTAAGACAAATGTAAATAATGAGACCCGATGAAATTTGTAGGCTAAAAGAAGGTGTAATTACTGAAAATGAATCAAATGAGATATGGTTGATGTTAAACTAATGATTTCTGTGCATTTTCTGAAAGACAACAGTGGATGCACACACACACACGTGTGTAAATTAGAGAGTTGGTAACTGGCTCTGCCAGTAGAATCTCCGCTTGCATGCCTCTTGGATGGGGTTTCCATGGAGATCCTGACAATGACAGAGTGACTAAGGGGAAAGAAGGTAGGATAGTTTCAGGAAAAAAAAGGGTCAGCAGATTTTCCACACTGCTGAATGGCCGGATCCATAGATTGATCCATTAGTCATCAGTCTTCAGGCCTCTTACAAGCTGCATAGGCACTCTCGAGGCAGGACTTGTTAGTGTGCTGGGTTCTGATTGGCTGCAGTAAGGCTGCAGTGAGGTTGCAGCTTTTTTACAGCCTTTTTTATTCTTAACTGCATCACTTTTCGCCGGCTGTGGAGGTGGATAGCGTGGAGCTGAACAGGAGCAGCAGCTGCAGAGAGAGAGAAGCTGCTTTCTTTCATCTTGGTATTCGTCGCTCATTTACAGATGCTGTGGGGATTCCCTCTTGCTGCTTCTGTGACCTGCGTCTACGTAACTGACGGTTCAGCTGAGGCCAGGTTCTGCATTTTGCTGCACTGGTGGACTTTTTTAGTCAATAAGCTACAACTTTTGTAGTGCTTTGTGGTAGAGGCTGAAATTTTAAAGATATTTTTATTTAAAGGACTGGTGGCTGTTTTGAGATTATTCTGGAGACATCCGGGTGTGTGAGTGCTGAGGAAGCTGCAGTCTCCTGGTGTCCTCAGCTGCCCTCATCCTCCTGGGCAAAGACACATACACACACAAAGTCACTCAGCCCAAGCACCTGTGAATTTGATTTGGGTGATTGCGTTGAAGATAAGGATAAACGCCTACAGATATACGTCTATCTATTAACTTTGCGTGGCTGTTGCTCACACTGACACATCCATAGGGGAAAATCCAATCATCTGCAGCATCTTTTTAAAGATGCTGCCAGAAATGTGGTTGTCCATGCGCCGATGGTTTTTAGGATCATCTACAGGTGAGGAGCCAGCTGAGATAAACGAGCAAATTGCTATGAATCCCAGGACTATACCGGAGAAAAAAGAACACAATGTGCAGGCAAATTCAGGTGGGAAAATGGAGGAGAATGGCCCAACGCCAGCAAAGAAAACCACAGTGCTAATACTAGTGCCGCCCCCTAAGGACCTTCGGCAGGTATTGCAGTCTGTCACATTGTACTCAAGTAAAGAATTGTCTTTACAAAGTGTAATAAGTGAACTTGTATTTAGGAGTCTGTCTTCCTTCTTTCAGTGCCTACTGCATATACAGTACTGTGTAAAAGTCTTAGGCATATGTAAAGAAATTGTGTAAAGCAAAGTTGCTTTCAAAAATAGTCAAATGAAACGTTTCTAAATATCAAACATTTACTATATCGAGCAGTAAAAAGTAATAAACTAAATCAAACCTGTTTAACCATTTTTTTTATTATTTTTTATTTTTTTATTAATGTTTGGAGATAAAAAATTTGCCCTTTTCTACTGACACACTAATTGTCAGACTCAGGACGGGTTGGAGGCAAGTGCAGGTTTATTTTGCAAACACAAGGCAGACAAATCACTATATCCTCCGGGATGCCAAATGATCTGAACACATGCTGGAAGAGATATTCAGCTGTTTCAAAGGCCGTGGGTAGAGGAATGAGGCGGAGTGATTTGGAGACTTGGTCGATGGCTACTAAGATGGTGGTCATGTTATCGGAGGGCGGCAAGTCGGTCATGAAATCTATGGCCAGATGTGACCAGGTGTGCGTTGAGGAATGGGGAGTGGAACGAGCATGGCGGCAGGCAGAGTTCTGGGCACCTTGGCTTGTGCACATACAAAGCAAGACCTGACAAATTTCTGGATGTCCTTCAACATAATCTCTCGCCAGTACTTTGTGGCGAGCAAATGGTGGGTCTTGGTCACTCCCGGATGCCCTGTAGCCAGATATGAGTGGGTCCAGGTAATTAGTCTGTTTTGAATTTCTGCCGGGACATAAGTTCTAACAGGGTACTTCCCGATGACCTGGTTTAAGCCTCTATAGTCAATACAAGGCTAGAGACCACCACCTTTCTTTTGCACAAAGAAGAAGCTGGTGGGTGCTGGTGAGGTCGAGGGGCAGATGTATCCCTGTTTCAGGACTTTTGAAATATATTTCTTCATCACCTTAGTTTCCGCTGATGACGGGGGGTAGATTCGTGAACGTGGCGGTGCAGCATCAGAAAGCTGTTCTATGGCACAGTCATAGGGGCGATGTGGAGGAAGGGCACATGTTTTGACCTTACTGAACACCTCGGCGTATTCTGCATAACGAGAGGATTTGGGCTACATTCTCTGTTTCCGGGCTTTTGATGGAGGTGGAGGTGATCGTTATTGCTGGGTAGTGAAAGCACTGCTGTTGACATTGCTCTGACCAGGACAGAATCTCCTTTGTGGACCATGAGATCTGAGGGTTATGCCTTTTGAAGACCAATACAAAAAATGGGAAACCCAATACAATGGGGTAATTGGGTGAGGTGGTTATGAACAGTGAGATTCTTTCCTTGTGAAGCGAGCTGGTTTCCAGATAGCGGGGTGAGGTGCAATGTGTGATGAGTCCCTTTCCAACTGGCTGGCCATCCAGAGCCTGGACTTGCATGGGTGATGCTAGTTGTTCCTGTTCCAGTTCTAATTCCTCTGCCAGTTCTTGATCGATGAAGTTGCGGCCCCGGTGTCGACCAGCGCTGAAATTATAGAGCGGGTGTCTGAATGTCGCAGAATCACTTTTATGGTAAAAGGAATGGGTGAGCTAATTTGGGGTGAACTCACCACGGTGGAGCTGTCACGCGCACGCTAGCTCGCGCAGTGGTGCGCGTGGCGGTCGCCGTGTTCCGTGTTGACGTGTTTTGTTCCCTGTCACGTGAGTTATGTTAAATGTTCCCAGCTGTTCCTTGTCTGTCTTTCCTTGATTTCTACGTGTTTAAATATCCGCCTGTTTCCGTCCTGTGTTGTCTTCTGTTTTGTGTGTTAGTACGCCTGTCACGGCGTGTCGTGTTGTCCGAGTAATTCAGTTCTGTGTTATAATAAATGTGGGTAAAAGGCTTCGCGTGTGTGTCCTCCTTCTTGCCGATACATACAGTGACAGGAGCGGGTCGGATTTTCCTCCCGCCTCCTCTTCTGAGGGACTTAATTGCGGGCTGGACGAGTGGGACATTGAGTGATGGTAGCGGAGGGAGTCGAGGAAGAGAGAGGTATATCGGGTTACCGAGCCAACGGGCGGATGAAGGCATCCGTCCCCGGAGAACCAACGAGTCTTGAGGAGATCCTGACGGAGCTTGCGGCGCATCAGCGCTGGCTGGATCTTGCCCCTTTCATGGCGCTGTGGCGCTGGTCTCCGCGAGTAAGCGGGCCCCATCCTCTGGGCAGCCATGGCCTGCAGCCCCGCCGATCGCAGCCCTGTGCCGATCTCTCCGACATCTGATCGCGGCCCCCGAAGCTTCCTCGGCGCTGCCACCAGAGCCAGCTGCAGATGTAGCTCAGCTCCGACCCAGCCCGGATCGCCCGCCTCCCAGGAGCGGAGGGGGTGGCTCGCTGGATTCTTTTGGGGGGGCTGGGGACGGCTGCGGGGCTTCCCGAGGCATAACCCTGAGCCCCGACGCCACAGGTGTAACCCTGATCCCTGACGCCGCTTTGCACCCCGACACCGCGGGGACACTATTTCGGGGAGAGCGCCGCCAGTGGTCCGCAATGGGGGCATCACCAGGCTTCGGGGGTGGCGATGAGGCTCTGCCGCTAGCCCTCGCCGTGGACGTTCTCGCGCCGTCCCTGGGCTTCGGGGACGAGAACGTGCTGCGTTTAGCCCCGGCGGAGCACGTCGTCGCGCAGCTCCCCGGCTGCACAGGGGGTGGCTGGTCCCCCGCGCAGGGCCGGCCTCCATGCCACCATCCAGACTCTGACGTTGGCCCCACGGGCCCGGGTCCCCCCCTGGACTGCTTGTTTGCAGCGCCGTAGAGAGGGGGCTCTGTCACGCGTGACGAAGCGTGGCGGTCGCCATGGCGATGAGCGCTCCGTGTTGACATGTTTTGTTCCCTGTCACATGAGTTATGTTAAATGTTCCCAGCTGTTCCTCGTCTGTCTTCCCGATAAAATTTGTTAACACAGAGCTAAATTCATATTTTTCCATTTAAAACTGATTTTCTCAGTACTCTGTATAAAACTTACTTGCTGAGAATATGACTATGCAAATCAAGCCTCAGATACTGAAACTCCACTCGTGTCGACCTGTGACATATGTGAGGTTGTTTATTAGCAGTTAACTGTCTGGTTAACTAGGACGGCAAGAGGACATGGGGGCATTTCCAAATTGCATATTCATTTATATTCATAGGTCCTGCCATTTGTAATGAGTGTAATCAAAATAACAATCAGAATTAGAATAAGCTTCATTGGCCAAGTAAGGTTACATTTAGAAGGAATTTGTTTTGGTTAGATTTGGTCCCTCCATAGATGAACAGGAGAAAGTATACAATATGAATAGTAAAAGCAATAAATACAGTACATGTATCACACAAAATATATACGTCATCTGGCTGATATACATATAATCTGGATTTAGGATGTAATTACAAAAAGTGCAATGTGCAAGAGTTCCTGGTCGGATCAGAATATTGAAACCATGACAAAGAGGATGCATGGCATCTGTCAAATCTGCCTGTGAAGTGTGAAAATATGCACACACAAAAAAAGTGCAAAAATGACATGTTCAGGGTATTTTAAAGGGACATCTAAAGTATAATAAATTGGTCCTTAAGGTAATTTGGATAGATTTTTGGATTATGGTTAAGCATAGTCTTGCATTAAAAGATTTTCATTGTTGCATTTCCAGTTGGTTAAAAATTAGAATTGTACTAAAATGATTAAGATTCTTACTTTACTAAAGTTAATTTGATTAAAAATAGTTATAACCCTCAGCATAGATTTAATGTTAGCATTCATCGAGGCTGTTAAAAAGTAACTCCTACACAGTCTTGTCTTAAGGCACTAATGTTAAATTGGAAAGTGGTAGCTATAGTTGATGGCAAACGTTTGCATCCCACATGGCTTTTAAATGGAAAAAAGAAAATGTATCTATGTATTACAATTTATCAACAAAAAAACATAGAAATCCAAAATGTTCAAATGAATAGTGGTTGTATCCTGCAACAGCAATCCAAAGCATGAGACAAAATCAACAGAGAACTTTTGTTTTGCCATGACCCTCTCTGTTTCCAGATATGATTTGAAGAAGGCAGTGTATGACATCTGCCTGAGTTAACAGCTATGTCAAGAACAATGTGCAGGATGGTGGGCTACAGCGAGCCGAATATTACAACTGAGAGGATACAAGAGCTGTTGAGAGTATACAGAAGAGATGGGAGGCAGCTATACAGGCAAAGACTGGGCATACAAGTTATAAGAGAATATTTATACCACATTACAATGTTTATATCAAATCTATATCACAGAAATGTAAATGCAAACTTTTGAACTGATATATAATTTCTGTTACTTGTGATAATGGAATATCTGTAAAACCCAGCACACTAAATGTCTTGTTGCTATAAATTATATTTCTTTGTCTTCCTCATTTTGTCCTAAGGGTATGCAAACTTTTGCACTCGAGTGTACAGTCTAACTTCCAATTCAGCTCTGCATTGTTTTTATTTTAATAGGTTGATCATGAAAGGACCCTGAGTACATTAGACAACTCGTTACAAACTGATCTGGCAGTGTGCTTGATTCTGAGTCATGTCTAGGTTGTTATGTGATTCCTTAGACTGAACAAACGTCAGACACAAATACATAGACCCCCAAATGAGAAGGTTCATGGGGCATTCATGGAACTCTGTGTCAAAGTGGACTGCTACCAAATCAGCTCAATTTCAGGTGTTGTAAAAAGCAATATGTGTATGTCTTTATTTCATACTTTTGAAGTCAGAACAAATGAATCATTTTCACACCCTCCCAAAGATGCATTGGCACAGTGACGAAAATGAAAATGTTTCTTTGCGCAAAAATCAACTGCATTTCTTAGAAAACGCATCTTCAGCAGTTACTAAATAACTTGAGGCACACTGGCATGGCAACATAAAATATAATTCACATTGTGTACTTTTTAATGCAGTGGGGGTGGGCACACTCATTTGGAAAATGCCAGAATATATACTAGGACAGACGTAATTCAACTTTCGGCTTGGCATAGTCGCCAGAGCCAACTAAACTTTAAAGACGAGATGACTTGGAATTAGTAGTATTGCCCTTGAAGCACCTTATAGCTGAACATTTGAGTGCAAAAGTTTACATCCCTGTTGGTTTCTGGGTCAAAAAAGTTAAAATTATATCTGTTACAGAGATATAATATAAAAAAGATACAAAAACTTGTAGAGAAATTGAGTCTAAGTCAGCATGTATCTTTATCAACAAGCTTAAATGTTTGCATCCCCGTTCATATGCTGTAGTTAACTGATTTGAATGTGCCTCGTTAAGGCGTCTAATAACTTCTTCAATCAACACATGTTTAAATGGAATCAGGAAAAAAAAGCCATCACAAGCCCTTAAACAGAAATACTGATCTTTCACAGCTGGACATGGGTATAAAAATATATAAAAGTTTGTAGGGATGCCAATACCAACAGTGAACACCATAATGCAGAGATGGAAGAAACATGGACGCAAAAACACTACCAAAAAGTGGAATAAAAATCATTGGCAGTTTTTATAAAGACATTTGCAAAAATCCAAAACAAACAGCAGGATACCTAAAAAAAAAAGAAGTAGTATTTAGAGGCAAGTGGAATAAAAGTCCGCATTTACATCACATTCAGAAAATTTTGATTGATTCACTATTAATCTCATTACATATACTTTTTGACGAGTTTTGTTACCTGTGATAATCAAGAAACATCTTTAAAACCTAACTCGCAATAAATGTCTTGTTGGTTTCATCATTTTGAAGCAAGCGATGTACGTCAGGAGAAACAAGAAGGGAGGTAATGTCCAAAGTGAATGAAGGCTACAATGATCACTATAATCAGTTTCCGAGTGCCGGGTGATCTCATTCTCATATATAATACAAAGTAACAGGGTATATTTTGCACTCTGTTTGTCACTGAGCACAATACTGTTATGTAACTTATTATGTGCGTTGGATACTGTTAGTTGTCAATGTCTTTCCCAGAATCTGCTGTTTTTCAGATCCTCGCCCTCCTCTTGTTGGATATGTCAGTCCTGCCTTCCAGTTTAAGTCTTCAGCTTCAAGTTGGCTTGAAATTATAACCTGGCAGCAAATTAATAAGCCTATTTTTACTAATAAATTGATGGAAGAATTCCTGCTTTCTGAATTTACCCACTTTGCTATGACTTGTTTTGCTTTTGATATTTGATATACTTCTAAATCTCGCTTTACACTGAGCAGTATGTAAGTGTAATAGGAGTACCACTGTTTCCTAGTCTTGCTTTACTCCATCATGTAGGTCAACTTCAACAAAAGTACAAGCTTGTACTTATTTCCTGACAACAAACAGCAATTTGTCACTGTAAATATTACTCCGTGCCCGACTCATTGTTTTCATTCGCCTTTTGAATGGGCTGAGATTAAAATAGCCCTGTATTGGGGTAGACCCGAGTGTCGCATCAATGTGTCACAGAAAATAAGTTATTTCAAATAGCTTGTGTTGAAATTCAGCTAACAAAGGATTGAGATACACTTCTATGTTATTAATGTTGGGCTATGATGAAGGTTATTGTATTCTGTTTGGTCAGCTTCTACAGTCTATTACACCTAGCATTATAAATATATTATATATATGACGAGGCGTACTATGAGGCAAGGACATAAGGAGAAAGGTCAACTTGCTGCTTGGGGGCTCAAATTACACTTACACCTGTGTGAGAATTTCAGGTGAGGAGGAAGCAAGGTGTGTCGAGCGTGTGGATATTTCTTAGAACTTAAAGGACGCCTTTCTGAACACATGACTCAGGCCTGATCACTTTGGCGTGAAGTGCTGAAATGATCTTGAATTTGTGTGTCCGGCCAGTGCATGTAGAGCATTGCTTTATTATAAAGATGCTAGATTGCACTGTGATCATGTGGGCTGCATAGACAGGGACTAATAGTCTTGCCTGTGTCTGACTATCCTGGTAGGGTCTTTTGTTTATGAAGAGTTTTTAATAGTTTTCAGGAGTCTTATTTATTTATTTTTATTGTAGAACTTGAGGCAGTTCTCCCCCTCTCAAGCATTGCGTCTTCAATGTGAACCTTGCATGAAATATCGCGTGGCGTGCGTTGATGAGATAAGCCAATGAGCGCGCGCGACTTTAATCAGGACCGGGTTTGCGCTCGCCAATCGCATTACAGTCTAACCCCGCGTCACGGTGGGCGGGGCTATCGCGCCGCTTTAATTATGTCAGGGCGCGCGCCGGCTGTCTCATGCCCAGGTTCACCTGGTCTTTATTCACGTCTATTGAAACAATTCTTTTTCGGGGCTTTTCTTTTTCTTTTTCTTTTTCTTTTTCTTTTTCTTTTTCTTTTTCACAGACAATGTTGTGCCTTTGTCTTTACGTGCCTGCCGCCAATTCCCTCCCGACAGAATGTGAATATTTCGAGTCGAATAGTTTACCGGCTGAGCTGAATCCTCTTTTCAAACTGAGCTTATTTCTTCCGTCTCAGGAATTTAACACGTACCGAGATTGGAGAAAGGTAAAGTCCTTTTAACGCTCACGTTTTTATTTTTGTTTGTTTTTATTTGTTTGTTAATGAAGTTTGTGGTCTTTTGCTTTGAACGTGCCTTGTTCGTGTTTCTGTAAGATGCTGGATTCATGGTTTTGAGGAATGATGGACTTTGTGGAAACACCCACTGGAATGATGTTTAGACGCTTCCCCATTCATTCCCGTTTGGGATCATCCAGATTAGTGGACTTGTGTTCTGTCATGCACGTTGTCCAGATCAGATTACAGTGAGCGCAGAACCGTTTGGATACTAAGATCAACTTAACATGATGAGCATCGTTAAAACATGTGTTTCTGGCCTAGGGCCTTCATTTGACTAACTACAATGGGGTGGACAGACCTTAAGCTTTTTTTCTGTACACGTTTTGCTCTGATGATCCGATTTATATACACAGCAGTTCGTTGCCTTTTATTGAAAAACTGCATTTTTTTTTCTTTTTTTACAATTTTTGACATGAGCCTGTTTCTCTATAATGCAGTGAAAACTGTATCATTACACTATTATCACCATTATGCCATGCTATGATTCACATTCCCATCCAATTATTATAGTACTGAAGCTCAGCTCCACTTGCTGTGCACATCAACCAGAGGTGCTGGAGAGGTAGACTCCTCTACGCTCCTGCTCATTTGAATCATTGTTTAAAAGTGTAAGAGCTGTAAGACTACCTTGTACCAGCAGTTGCACACTTGTATCTTCCTTTAAGAGGCTTTGTTGATCGATTTTGCTCCAGAAGCATTTATCGTTTTTACAGCTTTATGAACTTTTTCAAATCTGGCTGTTACCTTGACCCATTTGTGTGTCGAGGTTGAGTGTTAAGGCAGTGCACTGTCTGGCTTACGCTTGGCGTGTCTCATTAACATGGCTATCTTTAAGCCTTCCTCCTGGATCTAGGTGTAAGACAGTGGTGCCCTGCTTCCAGCCTTCAAGGTGCTCAGTTGGGCAACACTGGTCTAGCGGTCAAGGCTAAAACTATGTAAGACCGGTGATAGTTGGTGGTTGTGCCACTGCTGCTTTCTGCTTTGTAGTTGTTGTTTTTAGATTGTCAGATGAGCTTCATGTCCTGGACCAACTAGTTTCTTGAGCATTGTGATTTATTTTTATTTTAATGTTTATTTTTAAGCTCAAGAGAAAGGTCTTGTAGCCTACAGTGTTCACACGTGTGTAATATCCAAGTCAATATCTCGAATATGAATGCAATTAAGACTGAGCGCAGGGGTCAGAAGACTTGGTCAGCATTTGTGTCAAGTATACACTGAGGTGATGGTAAGAGTGATGCATTCAATTGATGGTTTCCTACTGTGTTATTAGCCTGACTCAGTTCTTGCCTCAGTGATTCGTATGAGAAGGTTAATACTTCAGGGAAGAGTGTTTTCTACTGAATGCCTTTGGCTCCTAGGGTTCACCAGTTCATTTATTGCACAACGTTTTGTAAGCCTCCCTAGGACACGGTCTGAGCCAGCCGGCTGATGGCGGTTCTGTGGAAGTGCTGATGAAATGGGATGATCACAAGTTGAACACAAAATAAAGAAGATTTAAGGTTGAATTATGGTTATCTTCAATCTGAATATGAGCAACATTGGAATAACACCAGTTTTCCAATTACTCTGAGCATTGTAATGGACCGATGGTGTTCGGTTGATTTTTCTGGAACATGAATTGATCAAGACAGGAAATACTCTTTGGGTAGAGGCTTTACATGTTCATATACTCTACAGAATAGTAGAATATTTCACCTGTTATAGCCATGCTTATTTTTCCCCAAGGTTAATACTATGTGTGTATGATGTATTGAGAGTAGTGCCACGTTTCAGGTAGGGTCCAAATAAATGTGTACATAAACTTGGTGATGTCATTCACCTGTGGCAACATGAAGTTAAAAATTAAACCTTTGTCTCCATTTCCCATTTATTAGTCCTTTAAACTCAATGGATCAAACCAGAAACCTCTCTAACACTCTGCTCCTGAAAGCCTGCGTCTCTTCCGCTAAATGGACTTTGGATTGCGATAACTCCAAACAGCGCTAATGGCTATGATGGTGTACAGACCTTTTAAAGCAGTCCTTGCCAAACAAAGCCCATATGCCAGTAGCCCTCAAATCCATCATCTCCGCAACTTCCCGAACCTCCTGTGTTATGGTGAATGTTTGCCTGGCCGTTGCTCTAATTGCTTTATTTTGCATCTCGTGTCGTTTCAGAAAATCGTGAAAGCTGGAGATAAGGATCTGGACGGCCAACTGGACTTTGAGGAGTTTGTGCACTACTTGAGGGACCACGAGAAGAAGCTACGGCTGGTCTTTAAAAGTCTAGACAAGAAGAACGATGGTAAGCATGTATTTTGCTATTGCAGATTTTGCTGCATTTGCATAATTTGTTCTGCTACTGGGTTTGCAAATGCTGAAATGGTTACTGTTAGCTTAGTACTGACTATTCTTCCCAAATAATAGTCTCATATTAGGGATGAAGGTCTTAAAGTTAATAGTAAATTATGCTTTGTTGAATATTATTCAGTAGTAATCAAATTGGTTGTGCTAAACGTTCTCTAATTTAAGGACCAAATGTGTCAGAATCTTATCCACATGAGGGCAGTGTAAAACACAGAGGAAATAAATGCTGTGGCCTTAGTCAGAGACCTCCGTAAAGCCATTCATTTGTGCCACAAATTTTGTTCTGGTTTGGATTTTGAGATTATAATGGCTATATTGCAATGTAAGTCTATGGTCGAGAGTGACGTCACGGTGCATTAAACCCCACTAAACTCTAAACCAAACCAAAAATCTAACCAAATTACTGTCATTGTGCTGATTTATGCTGTACAGAAGTTTGTCTGAGGTGTGGGGATGTTTTTTTTTTATTTTTTATATATATACACTCACTGAACTTTATAAGGAATACTATACTAATACTGGGTAGGGCCTCCCTTTGTAGCCCATCCGCCTCAGGGTTCGACACGTTGTGCATTCTGAGATGCTTTTCTGCTCACCACAATTGTACAGAGTGGTTATCTGAGTTACCGTAG
>JAOUQW010000028.1:5740132-5756280 GCA_028565825.1 Olivaichthys viedmensis | reverse complement strand
GTCTGTAATGTAATGAAACGTGGAGAAGGTGAAAGGGGTGTGCAGACTTTCCGGCTTGACTGTATGTGTGTGTGTGTATATATGTGTGTGTGTGTGTGTGTGTGTGTGTGTATATATTTATATATATATAAATTACTGTTTCTAGTTTAACAGGTACACCTACCTTGTATCTAAAATCATTGGCTACATCAGGTAAACCTACCTTATAGGTCACTTGGATAAAGATAAACAATTACTGATTGTAGCCAATCTTTTGCTATACACAGTTCGTCAGCAGTGGAAAGGGACCACCACAGGACCACCGATTACTTTTATTATTTGGGTGGTCTATCATTCTCAGTGCAGCAGTGACACTGACACGTTCGTGTGTGTGTAGTGCTGGTACGAGTGCGTCAGGAGCATTGCTGAAATTTATGAACACCTCAATGTCACTTCTGGGTTGAGAAGCCATCAACCAAAAATATCCATTGCGATGACGAGCCAGAGGCTGTTTAATGCACACTGTACATGGAAAAAGATGATCTATAGTTTCTAATTGTACACTTACTAGGTGGACCAACAAGATAAGTGTGTAACAAAGTAGCCAGTAAGTGTACACACACGCACTACCATGTCAGTCTCACTGCTGTGCTGAGACTGGTCCACCTGCTGGTCAGTGCTGGTTCTATGGTGGTCCCTTTCCATTGATGGCTGTGTTAGAGGGGGGCTGACACATTGTGCATATCAACAGATGGCCTACAGTCAGTAATTGTATATTTACAAAGTGCACCTATATGGCAGGTATACCTAATGGCCAATATATGCTGGGTATAACTAATAAACTGGCAGCTGAGTGTATGTGAGTGTATAAGATTACTAACTCTGGTTCAGATTACATGAGGTAGAGCTATGGAGGACGTGTGTGTTTTGTGTTTTCACTATCTTCGTGTACCTGTCTCTTCTGTCTCTACCTGTTGCATCTCTGTTTCTCTCTTTTACTGTGTTCACACGGTCTTTTTGTCCCTCCTCCTCTTCGTGTCTACTCAGAATTAGGAGGGGCCATGTGTGTTCTCCCATAATGTAGTAAGTAAGCTGTCGTATCTCCCTCTGCCTGGCTTGCTTCCGCTTTCTTTCACGGTGTTTCTGCTCTTTCTGGGGTTTTTTTGGTTTTTCTTTTCTTTTTCTCTCTTTTTTTCTTTTCTTTCCAGATGATTTGATGCCGCTATGGGGGAAAGATGATTAACGCTAAAGAATAGGTTTAGTTTTTTTTTTTTGTTGTTGTTTTTTGTTTTTTAGTACACTCTTTTTGAATGAATTATCTGAGTACGAGAAAATGCTTTTGGGCTGTAAAAAAATTGGACCCCAACTCAGAAAAGGGCTTTGACTTTCAAATATACAGTATGTGCATGTTAAATAACTTGATTTCCATCCACACACCTATAAACAGGAATTGTTGGTTATATAAGGGGTTTTGCTATTAGGATTCAGGAACAAGGTGTAGATTCCGAGCAGCTTCTGCAATTGACCCGTCAGCAACCACAGGAAATGAACAAATATGTGCTATTTTTATTTTATTTTTTATTAATTTTTTTATTTTCCTTCCCCAAACAGCATGGACAAGAATGGCACAATGACCATCGACTGGAACGAATGGAGGGACTACCACCTGCTTCACCCTGCAGACAACATCCCCGAGATCATCCTCTACTGGAAGCATTCAACAGTAAGCCAAAGTTTGGCATTTTTCTAACAACACTACCTGACTGTAAAGATCGATAACCCACTGAAGGTGGGTAGTTTTGAAGGTTTCTTTGTTGTCAGACTTGTTCTGTGTATGATCACATAAAATTTGGTAATCCAATAAGATTTTCATTTTTACGCGTGCTGCTACAGTAGGATAACAGGCTGAAAAATGGCCCATGTGCTGTTTAGATTATGGCCATGCACTGCAAAATATAGCAGCAATATTATATTGTATTTCTAGCTAGAAAACATGTGGAAGAAATGGGACTGAACAAAAACTGAACGGGACTTTTACACGTCCGGTGTAAAAAATGAGCTTAAGAAATCACGTGTGGGAGCAATTTAAATCATCGGACATTAAGAAAAATGCTCAGTGCAAAATTTGCGGTAAGAGGTTGGTATAGCATGGAGGCACGACAAGTTTGATGAATCATCTCAAATATGTAAGTGTATATATATTGTGCTGTCGAATGCAGTATCTTGGCATTATTATTATTAATACATCATTGCTGCCTACTGACTATATTGTAAACTGCAGTAACGGAATTAATTAATATTATGTCTAATTATGAAACGTAAGTATTATTGGGGTTTTTTAAGGGTGAACAAGCATTCGGATACTCGTTCGAAAATACCGTCGAGTATTTTCTCTTGGACCTTTTGACATGCTGTCCGCAACAAGCAGGCTACTGGGTCTTTTTAAGGGAAGTTGTTTACCATATATGGCTATTTGTGGGCGTTTCTTTATGTAAATGTGTGTGGCCGTGCACGAGCAGAGCGATTTAGAATGCGTAGGATTTATCAACGTCCATTGCGTACGCACGTGTGATAAATGCCAATTTGTGTGTGCATGCTGGTGGTTCTTGCGCACAGAATTGGAACTTGAGACCCCTGGTTACTGTTGGGTTTAAACTTAACCTTCATGACTTGAAAATATTTCTGACCTAAACCACACACCCACGCCGTGTCCCAAGTCGTTCACAGCCGTTAAGCTTCAGTCAAATTAAGCGGAAATACACCGTTAAGTGGCACACAGGGTCATCGTGTTCCAATGTAATCCTGTTACACTGATCAGATCAGTGGTGCTACTTTTTGACATCAGATATCCACCCACTCAACACGCTGTGTGTCAGTTTCCATCTCATTCCAACTCGAGGAAAGCATATACTTTAGGATGAAGGACAAGCTTCCATGTCTTGGAGTTTTATGCAAGGCTCAAGTTTACGGTACGAGATCTTTTAATATAAGTGCTATATAATATGCTAATATTTTAATGTCAGGACTATGAGG
Organism: Olivaichthys viedmensis; assembly: GCA_028565825.1. Taxonomy (NCBI): domain Eukaryota; kingdom Metazoa; phylum Chordata; class Actinopteri; order Siluriformes; family Diplomystidae; genus Olivaichthys; species Olivaichthys viedmensis. The sequence goes on along the minus strand of JAOUQW010000028.1, from coordinate 5,753,268 downwards.
TGTTACTTAAATGTTCCCATCGTGGTGATTGAGTTGAACATTGTTGGTATGTGAGCGTCAGTACCTCCAGCACTCTGTCTCTGATAAAGCCTGCATGTCTGTCACTGAGAAACAGACCGTGTCCTCAGGCCCTGGTTCTCATTTGAAAAGATTGATCGAGTTTTTCATCTTTAGAGCCATTCTTTCGACATGTCTGTTTTCCTTCAGTGATGTGCAATAGTGGAGTGAACTACTCCTAATGTAATTCCTATTTGGTTGCCCCTCCCTCTTTGGTCAAACCATGCTGCTGCTTCTAAAGGAAATCTAGTCATCACCTACTTAATCTTCCCTTTCAGATATTTGACGTTGGGGAGAGTTTGATGGTGCCTGATGAGTTCACGGCAGAGGAGAAGAAGACAGGCATGTGGTGGCGGCACCTGGTGGCGGGAGGTGGAGCGGGCGCAGTGTCCCGCACCTGCACGGCCCCACTGGATCGGCTCAAAGTTCTCATGCAGGTAAAAACCCTCGCCAAACTGCTGGGAGAGGTGTAAGAGACTATTAATCCGATTTTAGTAACTTACTGATACCATTTTGACGTCTGTGTTGCAGAACAGAACTGCAAAGTGTCTTTCCGTTGCTGAAAAATACTTACAACGTGTTTTCCAGACCGTATGCAAATAGGAAATGCCTTCAACCCTACACGAACACACCCTTTTTGGAACATGATGAGCTCTTATATTTGCCTGTCACATGTTCAATACTAATTCAGATTTTCAACTGAACGTTTTAGTTCCTCCTGTTTCTTAAAAGAACCACTGCGGTGACCATTTTCATCCCCTAAAAGGATTTAATCATAAACACATGAAGGGTAGGGTGACTTTAAGAACCTCTACATCCAGCAAAATGTATAACTGAAAACCCACATGCTCTTCACTCTGACTGGGTCTATTTTCACTCAACAATAGCCAAGTTTCCATCCAATTTATGCGCATAATTTAAGCGATAAAATTTAAAATGCGTTAAATATTTTGCAAACTTTTCTGCTGGCAGCTCGTTTCCATTAAATGGACGTTTTGCATTAAAAATGCTTTACGTAATGGCGTCGCTTCCTGCTAAAACCTGCTCTGCTGTGGCACAAGTTTTGCTTTGTCAGTCAAAAAAAATTGTGTTCGACACGTTTCCATCAACGCGTTCATGTATATCGCAAACTTCCCCGACTTTTCCCTCGTCACCTGATGTGTGTGACAAAATAGAACATACAGATTAGACCTGATCTACAGTGCACTGATTAATAATGTCAATGTCAAGCTTCTCATCGTTTCTACATTGAACATCGATAAGACGACGGCAACTTGTCACATAAAATTACAAGAAACTGCTCTTTTAATGTGCTGTAGTTTCCCATCAAATAAAGACGTTGCGTCATTTTCTATAGTTAAACTAATTTTCATCCTTAATCCATCCACATCACTCGCGTCCTTCCTTTTTCTGCGACATAACTATTTGACGCATTACAGCCATTTATACGCTTATGAGTTTATATCTTATGATTCGAGGTGTATGTATTTTACTCAGACCTTGTTTAATGCGTAATGTGCGTGTTTCGCCTCTCGCACTGTCCCATAATGATTTAAACTGAAATGGTTCAGCCTATAGATAGTAAATGTTAAGAATAATACATTATGGCGAGATCCTACCATAATACTGTATGTTTAATATTACGAGGGTACGTTTTCCCCCGTTAGAGACAGGAGTTATTAGAGAGAGAGTTTATTGTAGCAGAAGCATGTGATAAATAAAACCACATGATGCACACTTTATGCGTAATTGCAGTGTTTTTCTTGTCAAAGTTTCCACATTTCACTTATCGACAACCAAATTATCCGCTAAAGTTAAACGGAAAAAAGTTTTGTCGATTTATATGTAAAATATTACAGATAAAAGCCGTTTACATCGGCAGACATTTCAATTCGCTAAAACATTTTTCGCATAAACTCCCTTGAATGGAAACCTGGCTACAGAGGGCTGGGATGTAGAACGGATTGTATAGTGGGTACGTGGCTAAATAGAGAAAAGGTGAGGCAGAGTTCACATGCTGTTCCTTAGTTATATGACAGAAAGGCAAATGTATGGTCAAAGGTTCTAACAGCTGTCTCCGGTTAGTCAAACAGTTCAATGAGTCATTCACAAATGCAGCGTACCGGATAATGGCCTATAAAACGAACTATGGAATTAAAACTGGACTTTGGATGACATCGGCCTATATCGTTTTAACCCTTTAATTTTTGACAAAAACAAGTGGACTAATCTCAAACGTGAAACACTCTTTCCTCACAAACATGCCTACAACCAGCCAGCAAAGCATGTCGATGCAATGTGTCCTTGTGAACTCTACCTTGCTCACGAATTGCCTAATTCACTCTTCAATCTCACTACATTTTGCTCACTATCTGACACTTTTAGGTACACTCCTCTCGTACGAACACCATGTGCATCACTGGCGGTTTCTCTCAGATGATCCGCGAGGGTGGAGTGCGGTCACTGTGGCGAGGAAACGGCATCAACGTCCTGAAGATTGCACCCGAGTCCGCCATCAAATTCATGGCGTACGAGCAGGTGGGTGTTCTAAGCATATTACTTTCATATAATTCTATTTCAATTAAGAGAGAAACCCTGAAAGTGATAGTTGCCAATCATTAATTGTTTTGGGGGTTTTTTTTCTGCTGTTTTAACTCCGTCAGATAAAGCGTCTGATGGGCAGCCATCAAGAAACCCTGGGCATTCGGGAGAGGCTTGTCGCAGGGTCTCTGGCTGGTGCCATTGCGCAGAGCAGCATCTATCCCATGGAGGTGAGAGAATGGAGGAAAGCGGGCTAGAATGCTGTTAATTGTACATGTGCTTGTAGAACTGACAGATCTTTGCACAGGTGTGTATGGAGAAAACCATGTTCACCTGGTTTGAAATACCAGCTCCATTACCAAAGCCACCCTAAAGTAGGCGCGATTCTTCAACTTTGTTTAAATGAATGATCTGTGTTTTGTGCTTGTCCTTTTTATGTACGGTTGCCCGTGGCTTTTTTTTTTTATAAGCAAGATACTCTAATAGACATTCTATTTAAAAAGGTCTCAAATATTTGTATTCTTAATTAACCATTTGCTCATGGCCTGTTATTTGTGGCATTATGAGAAAGACGGCAAGCTCTGAAACCTAAACAAAGGCTCTTATGTTTTCTTAAAGGTTCTGAAGACCCGACTAGCCCTGCGAAAGACGGGTCAGTATTCCGGCGTCGTGGACTGCGCCAAACACATATTTCAAAAGGAGGGCTTGAAGGCGTTTTACAAGGGCTATATCCCCAACATGCTCGGCATTATTCCTTATGCTGGAATAGACCTGGCGGTCTACGAGGTAAGTCTTTCTGCTTCACTCTTATTGACCGGGAGATGGAGAAATGTACTTGTCTGTTCTGAAAGCTAATGTGCCGTTTCTCTATCATTCTCCATTTCATTAAAGAAATACTCCAGCGTTTTTTCAACCAAATCTCTATCTACTGCTTCTGTAGCATATGTGCGATTACTATAGACAAGAATTGACCCGTTTCCCTGTTCTGAAAAACAGAAGACCTGTTTACTCGAAACTCACTTGAGTAAAAGTTGTAAGGGCAGTTGTTGAATTACGTCGAACGTAAAATACGACTGTTGCACTCCAACAATAAAGGTCTTGGGATGAGACGGGGGTGAGAGAAAGTCTTACTAAAGCTGTTCTTATGGCGTTTTATCCAACTTTCCAACACTGGAGCAATGGAATAAAAAGTAACCCTGGTTACTTAAGTTTCTTGACGGTTTTGTGGTATCGATGCGCCATCAGACCCACACACACAACCACACATGGTCTTTAAAAGGACGACTTGTACAGATTTAGAGCTTCATTTACAAATACCTTTGACTTAATAAATAAAAAATGTATTTAGTTTATCGATGGAATTTAACAGCTGCCCTTAGACTTCCATTATAAGTGAGTTTTGAGTAAACCGGTTTTTCGCTCTTTTCTCAGTAAAAGGAAACGTCTCAATTCTTGTCGGTGGTAATCACACACTACAGATTCGGTAGATGGAGATTAGATTGAAAAATAATGATGTATTCCTTTAATGATTGACTGAAAATACAATTAAGGCAAAATATTGCAATGCATGTTAGTGTGTATGGAGGTCTACAATAAATAGACTTCCTACTATTTATTCCTACTTTCTATAGACTGCTACTAAATACTGAACACTAAATTGTAAATATAAAAATATTAATTGCAAGTTTGTGGCAATAAATGTGTTTAGAAGGCGACCAATTTTTACTTTTCTCTATCTTTCTTTTAGACTCTACATACCTTATAGCTGTTTTTATTATGGTTCTTATTTTTCTTTCTTTATTCCAGACTCTGAAGAACTCATGGCTACAGAGATATGCCACAGACAGTGCAGATCCTGGAGTGTTTGTATTGCTAGCCTGCGGCACCATGTCCAGCACTTGCGGCCAGTTAGCCAGTTACCCTTTAGCTCTGGTTAGGACACGCATGCAGGCTCAAGGTGAGGCTCTTGAATTTGTTTAAAGGAGTGAAGGTAAACAAATTTTCAATTGTGTATACCATCTGTAGTTTCCTTTTACAGAACACATGATTCTACAAGCTGTTTGATTTAAAAAAATAAATAATGATTTTGCTCCTAGTGACGCAGACCTGAATTAACACGCTCACTTGCATAGCCCTTTCACTGTTGTGACTATGTTGTCACCTTGCCCAACTTGCGTCATGTCTAGTGTAAACAGACGTAAATGTTCCTTCGTTGGTATATTGATTACTATGGGTCATGTTTTCATTCTCCCCTAAAATACCAGAACACACAAACAAGGATTAGAATTCCTCTTTTGGTATTCTCACAAAACTTCACACTGACTCATTTCTTAACTTTGCCCAGTACTAAGCTGGATCTCCCTGTATAGTATTGCTGACCTCTTCACCACCACACAAGGTCTACCCCCCGATGCAGCCAATGAGACCAGGGCTCATTATCAATGACCAAACTGGGGAGAGAAAAACGTAACCCTACAAAAACAACACTCAAACAGGCACTCTAATTAAAGCTAAATTAAGGTGTTTATTTATTTATTTTTTAATACTCCTCATGGATGTCTTTTTAAAGAGCACAGGGAATTGCATTAAATTGTGTGGGTTTGGTTTCCTTAACCAAATAATTAAATTTTAAATAATTTGTTTTTCATATTAATTGGGAAGCCCAGATGTGTTTTTGTATATCATTTTAATCCTCTTAAATGACATGCTCTTAATACGGTTATCATCTGTATCTTCATAACCCATCTTCTCTCTGGCCAGCAGCTACGTTGGAGGGAGCGCCACAAATGACCATGAGCAACCTGTTCAGGCACATTGTGCGGACCGAGGGCTTGATGGGGCTCTACCGAGGTCTGACGCCCAACTTCATGAAGGTCATCCCTGCTGTCAGCATCAGCTATGTGGTGTACGAGAACCTAAAAATCACACTGGGCGTCCAGTCCCGGTGAGAGACTTGGTGGGAATCTTTTTCTTTTGAATTTCCGTTGGGATCTGAAATGGACTTAGCCCTGGTGAAGGAAAGGGACAGACAATTTCGAATGGCAAGTCCTGAGGTTTGGTTCTCATTCTGTGAATGCCAGAAGGGCCAAGGAGGGTAAGAATAAAGAACACCAAGAACCCAAACCAGAAGGTGGATGACGTGTTTGGATCCTACATCTACTTTTCCAAGAATTCCCAAAAGGTCACGACTTGATCATTAAACTGTAGGCACCTGTTTTTCAAGACGACGCACTTCTGTTTGTGGTGTTTTTAGGAGATTAAGGGAGTTTTGTAAGCTGCTCATGTGTCACTCTTTTAATTCCCAATAGGTGGCAGTGTTAAATAACAGGGCTTGAGACCAGCACCTACCCACACACACCAAATCCTAGCCTCCATTACATTTTTTGTTTGCATTGTTGCATATATTTAAGCACTACCTTTGTTGTCAATGTTATCCTACATAACTTATTTACATAAATGTTTTAGGTTTATCCTCTTTTTCCAAAGTGCAGAATCCATCAGTGTCCTTTAAAACCAAAAGGCAATCCATGTAGCTGAAGGATATCCCAGAAATTTCATTTAAAGTGTTTATTCTGAAGCCCATAGTGTCTTTTTGCGTGCGTTAATGTTATACAAGCTGTCAATGTTTATTTATTTAATTATAAGAAGAAGAAGAAGAAAAAAGTTCTAAACATGTAAGCAGCAAACTTAACATTCTTAACTGTGGTTGATTTACAAGTCTGTACAAAAGTCTTTTGTTTTGTGTTTTGTAATCATTATGGGTTCATGTTACACACTTTAATAATTAGCTTAAATTAAATATTTACTAATCAAGTTCACCATCCAGATGAACTGGTTTATTGGTATCTGATTCAAATTCTGACACTGCAAGTCAGTTCTTCAGGACATGGTTAAGAAAAGTCTCTGTCTAAAAGGCAGCGATTTTTCTTTTTAATGTTTCTCTCGCTGTATTTTTTCATATGGGGCGAAATGTAACGGTGTGCAGAGATGGCTTTCACCCCATATGTGCAGGGAAACGGAATCAATCAACTTAAAAATGAATCGGTTCAAATCGAGTTGCTGTTTTTGCACCTTGCTGTTATGTGAATCCTTGCCTTTTCTTTTCATTTAATTTTACATGAACATTTCTCCCAGTATTTGTGCGCAAGCATCTCAAACATCAGTGCCCTGTGTTCTCATTGTGTTTTTTTCCTAAACAGAAATGACCATCAATTAGAAAAGCCTCAGGTTATTTATGGGATACAGACTTGAATTTGTACAACAGACTGAATGATGCTAGAATGAAAGTACAACATTGTTTGTTTGTCTCTTTATTTTGGTCATGTAACTGAGTGTTCAGGTTAGAAGCAGGAAATTTGACGTTGTGGCTGAAGGTGAAATTCTTTGGTAGAAGAAATGTACTGTAGTGGTTCTGAGTGGGTTGGAGACTCTGTTTTAATGCTTTGGTACAAGGTTAACAAACTCTCTACACCCATGAAAGGGCACTCCATTTAAATGTCTGCTCTGCTTAAATGTGATGCAGCTCGTTAGTTATCAGGTTGTATTAAATGTTAGACGAGAGAAAACGCAGAACTGTGGCCGTCCAGGATGCGAGTTTGACAACACTGCTTTAGTATGACATGGTGGTTATCCAAGTCCCTCCAGAAAAGCTTTTTGTTTTCACCCGTCACAGAAGCTAACCTAAAAAGTGAATTGGTCATTTTAAAAAGTACCTATGGATTAATATGTACATGTGTGCATGCATATGTACAGCTATGCTTTGGATTATCGGCCTGTCCATGGATGAAGAGTTGAGAATAAATCTGCATCCAGCCAGATATCAAATTTGATCATTTGAAACTGGGTCAGGTGTCCCAATATCTCCTGTAAGAGACCACAGCGTTCCCTAAACTCAATACGGCTATAGGTCACAATATAATGAAGATTACTATAACCAGTTACACAGTATGTAGTTATATGAGATGTTCAACTCTAGTTTATGTGCTGCTATCGGACAGTCCGTTCATGTGAAGGGGAGAGGGGATGAATAATGTTTCCTGCTAACGCTGTGATTGTCAAGAAGTTAAGCAGATATAATGCCGGAGAGAACTAGCTGAATTCTAATTGGCATACAGGCTTAGTGCGGTATAGGAGATGCAGAAGCCGGTAGCCTGTGTTAATGCCATCTCGTGCGTGTGTGTGTGTGTGTGTACCAAGTAGCTGTCAGGATCTTGGTTCCTGTTTAAGACATCTGATTACACTAATAACCGTTTACTTTTTAAAATTCGCACAGTGAAACTAGTTGCAGATTAGCAAAAAGGGCGAATTCTGCATTTCTTTCTTTGTTGGTGGACTAAACTGGAGCTTTTTTTTTTTTCTTTTCTTTTTTTTTAAAGTACTTATGCATGCATGTATGTGTGATGTATAAATGTGTGCAATTGATGATGCAAAAATACTGAACAGGGCTTTGTAGTGGATACCTCCTGCTTTACTGATTATTTCTCCTACTGCATTTTGCACTTTCTCCTCCTTCAAGCAACTGTGGAGCTGTATGCTAGAACTGATTGCTTGATTGACAGATCATAAGTGCTTATATGGCATCAGATTAATCGTGTGCATGTGGCTTGGATCCCTTGAGCTTACAAGCCATCACACATCCTTTTAAAAAAAAAAAGAAAAGAAAAAAAAGCAGCTTGTACTTTTATTAATATGGGCTCAGGCTTAAATGGCTTTGTATGAAGAGAATTGACCCCTTCACTGAATGAATGTAGAATAAGTGTATTTATGTTTGTATGAGAACAGTGTTCAATAAAGATATTCTTATTTCAGTTCGATGGTTTTCTTTCTTTCCATCATTTTGCTAATTTACTGATTATGTAAGATATTTAACGACACCATGTGATCACCAGGTGTATCAAACTACCTAAGCTACATTTTAATGTCAGTATTTTCCTCAATTATTCTTGAAGCTCTTGTCGTCTTAACTGGTTGTGACAATAATACATGATGTGGAAGAGGAGAGAAATTTGCTATTTATGGTAATTATCCAATTACTGTTTGCACTGCACTTGTGTGTTGCACCATGGTCGTGTAGAAATGACATTTCCTTTCACTGTATACGAGGTATATGCAGAAATGACAATAAAAACCTACTTGAACTCTTCCTAAATTTAAGCTAAAGCGGATTTTGACTGTCTTAACGCTTTAAGCGTTATCTCCTTTGCTCTGACCCCAGCTTACCAACATGCTGGGATATGCGAAGAATCAAATTTCACTGTACTGTACTTGTATATGTATATGTGACAAAGAAGCTTTCTTTCTTTCTTTCTTCACACACTATCTGCTCAGAATGGTGTCAGTAAAACACAGTGGACTCACTGACATACAGACTGCTGTTCCCTTTATTCTATGTTCTGTAATCTGATTGTACAACACAGTGCACTATGGGGCAAACGTTCCTTATTTTCATTTCACAAAGGTGGCAACCCTACTAGGGACACCAGGAATGTGGTAAGTATGAGAAAAACCGCACACTAATCCTTACTAGCAAACTGACAGCAAGAGAAGTTCTAAAAAGAGAAGAGAGTTCTAAAAAGAGAAGAGAGTTCTAAAAGAAAAAAACTAGCAACGGTTCACTCAATAAAAACTTGCAAGCAAATCAGTAGCATTTGCCCATTGAACCCAACTATAAAGACATCAGCAAACCAGGAGAGAAAAAAATTAAAAGAAGAAAGGAAGAAAGAAGAAGAGGAGAAAGAGACAGACAAAAAATCTGATCCAGATAAAATAGGGTGACAATACATGATAAGAGCACCACAAGACACGAGAGGAGGCAAAAACAATAGAAAATATAGTGGGTTAAAAAATAGTATTGTCAGAGAAACAGCACCCCCTAAAGTTTCTTTTGGTTACTAGAATATTCAATAAAATATTTAATAAAGTATTGAATTTTTAATATATTCATGTATCACATTTTTCGCATCAAAGTAAACACACTAGATTTTTAATTTGAAAATGTCCTGTAGATGGCGCTTTACACATTGGAAGGGGAACGTGCATTTATCTCTGGCAGTGGGGAAGTGGCAGTATAAACGCACGACATCCTAAAAGGTGTCAAAATATTAATTTTAATGCATGTTTTGCCATTTTATATTGTTCTTGATGTATCTATAGTGTTTTGTAAGTGTGTTTAATCGAGTGAGTTGGGCATTGGCGGCGTTCATTCAAACAAGCAATGCTGGAGTTGGAGTCTGTTGCTTAGACCTAACAAATGCACTCATGTTGGTGGAGCTAAATGTTGAATATGCCAATTAAATGTTAAATATCCAGAGGTTTTAATCACAGTTGCATTTCTTATGTATTGCTGATTTGCTCTCAAGCTAAATTGTAATTGATTCTCTAGACATTCTATTTGTTGTAATGCTGACTATACTTAGGGGTATTGCACTAAGAATTAGGTATTGAAATTGGGGCATTGATGGATGTGTTTTTATGTTCTATGGACATGCATAGAGGATAGACATTATTAAAGCAGAAGCACTTTAATATTTCAAGTAAATGACTTGTGTGAAATGTTGACGTGTTTTAGTAGAGATCTATATTTTTGGAATAATGTATTTTTGCAAATGTTTAATAAAGTATGAATACCTACATGCACTACATACTAACACCTGTATCTGTTCTCTCTTCCTAAGTGAGACAACATGGTTTGTACCGTGGCCAGGTTCCCCCAGGCCTGAGGCCAGTAACAATTGGGTGCTTGTCTGAGATTTCTTGGTTAGCGTCAAGACACTGCCAGTTGTACACCTTGATGGATTCTCTGTCTTTGCTTCACGGCCGGCCAACATTAGAGGGTCATCCAGAGAGCAGAACCAGGCATCCAAGAAAGATGTCACCATCTGAATAGATCCTACAAGAAACTACCACTGCTGAACACTTCTCAGCTATACAAGTTGGTGGCTTCTTTATAATAAGATCATCCAGAACTTTCCAAGCTCTGAACCTCAGATGTACTATTACATCTCAGACTACATTAAAAGTGACAAGCTGTTAAGCTTGGAAGATATAGGCATGTCCTGCCTTCTCATCCTTCAAGATGCAGTCAACAAAATGTTAGGCACCAAAGACTCACCCAGATCTCAGGATAGCATAATAATCCACCAGCTAAACCAGATCACCTCAGCTCTACAAGAAACGTCTACAGCAAATTCATCTTCAGTATCCATGATGGACAATCCGGTACACTCCACTCATACTTGCACTACACCTGTAGAGAATAGGGACAGTTCTGTCCCACCCACATGTAGCAGAGACTCTGTGAACACAAGCATACTATACCCTCAATCTAAGGTGTCAGATCAAGTTGTAAGAATGACTGATGTTGCAGGTTTCTGCCTTGCAGAGAATTTAGTGATCAGATTTCTGACTTGGGTTCTGAAATATCCTTGACTCATATCTGTAAACAAATCGATGTGGCTATTGTTGATGGTTTTACTGAGTCTGAGGTTATTAGGGCTGTCTTGAGGGTAACTAATGGAGTGACTTTTAAAGATTTGCTCACTAATAAAGATGATCTCACGGTAGTGGAATTAAAAAGGTTTCTCTTTTCAAGGGACTGAGTAATACAAAACAGCAGGAAAAAGAAACACCCCAGCAATTTGTGTATAGAATACTGGCTCTTAGACAACTTGTTCTACTTGCTTCACAACACAATAATTCAGATTTTTACTATGACAAAAGACTGGTGCAGGAAGTATTTCTTCACAACCTTACCTCACTGACCTTCATGTTCGAGATGATGTCATTTTAGAGCAGATAACTAAGTTGGCTAGCGAGGAAGCAAAGAGGACAAAGAGCTTTTCTTCCCTGGCAAAACTCAAACAAGTCACAGTCAGCAGTCTGATGTGGAGCAGGCTAGCCAAACAAAACAACCAATGTTTGTAGACAGTGAAGTTCAAGCCAACCGCACTGCCATTATGCAGTTAACTGAGTCAGGCAAGGACATAAGAAATGTCTTTACTACTTTTGTTGTGGCCACCAGGCAGTAGGCTGTCTGAATGGAGTCAAGTCAGGAAACGGGGTGAGGTTGCTGGAGGAAGGGCCAGTGGCCAGCCTTAGCCAAATGTCCCACTTGCATGTTATGTTTGCCAGCACAGAGAAAGCAGCTCTTATACACACCGTCTAAGATGCCCAATATATCGCGTACGGCTCAGCTGATTGGAGACAAGTGCATGGTGTGCAATTAATGGTGTCCAAGTGCAGATACTTTTTGATACAGGGTCAGTGTAATTGGGAATGCGTGAAAAGCGAGCTACCAGATGTGGAAATTAGGTCTCTTGTCAGTCTACTCTCTGAACCACTATATGTTATTGCTGCTAATGGTTCCAATATTCCATTCGCTTGATGGATGCAACTTTTAAGTGCTGGTCTGAAAAGAATAGCTGTTCAAGTTCCCTTCTTAGTTTCTCAAAGCTGTATCGATTGCCTACTGCTTGGAGTCAATGTCATTGTAGAGCTTATTTGTAAAAATAGTGAAACAACTGATGCCCTTAGCTTAAGCACTTTGCTGAGTGAGACCTTGAACCTAAGTAATAATACCGTTCAAACCTTAGTCTCTGCTGTTCAAGAACAACCTATGCAAGAAATGTTCCAGAGCTTCACTGTTAAAGTGGGTAAGAAGGGTCTCACTATCCCAGCTCGTCAAGTAAGTGAAGTGTGTAGGATAAGGGGCTGGACTGAGGGCAGAACTATGTTTTTTGAGCCGGCTACCGGAAGCTGCTGGCCTGATGCGCTTGAATTGTTTCCAGCAATTGTTGCCGTCCCTTGTGGCTCTTCAAAACTGGTTGAAATCCCCATCCAGAACTCAACCCAAACTGTAAAGCCTGATAAGTTAACTTAACTCAAGTTAAGTACAATGAACTTAATTTCTCAAGTTAAGTAAACTTTTCTTTTTCAAGTACCTTTTACTTGGCTTTTTTTGTTGTCTGTATACTAAACTAAAGTAAGTACAGTTAACTTAATTAGTTTGACTGCCTTTAACAAACAATGACCCTGCTAATAGCACAAATGACAAATTCACACCATGTACTAACCACAGCAGCCCTGGGTAAAATTACACAGCAACCTATACTGTAGAGACCCCGTGCATTCCAAACACTCCACGTCAGCAGCAACCCGTAGATGGATGGAATTCCTAAAACAACAAAAAGACAAAAATGAATACAATCCCTGTAGGCAAACACATTAGCAAGAAAAGCAAAATACCAGTCTACCTGTTCTTTTGTGGCCTAGGCTGTAGCTTGCCACAAAACAAGATAATAATACTCAACCAATAATAATAATAATAATAATAATAAACACAATTAAACAAATAAGAAATCACACATCCGGGGTATTAGCATTGTCACGATCCCACCCACAACGGGAGACTCCGCAAGCCGGAAAGTCTGCACACCCCTTTCACCTACTCCACGTTTCATTACGTTACAGACTTATTCTATAGTAGATTGAGTTCATTTTTTGCCTCAAACATCTACACACAATAGCCCATAATGACAAAG
>JAOUQW010000028.1:5720513-5731587 GCA_028565825.1 Olivaichthys viedmensis | reverse complement strand
CGATTCTTACTTTTTATAATACACAATATGAATCATATTTCGGCTAGTTTTCTGAAGCAGACATGATGCACAAGGGGAAACAGTAGTGGCACATGTCAAATAGATCTATATAAAAAACATCTATTCAGTGATGTTTTTCATTAAACATTTACTAATTAGGGACCATAAGGAAATTCATAAAATGGCATAACGGGCTAATATCCGACTTGTTACTGTGCAGTTTTAACATGACACTGACACCACGGGTTGTTGTTAACACTGTCTTTGTTTCAGTTCACTGCTGTCATCACTGAGGAGCAACAGGACATGATTCCCCAAACCAAGCCGTTCCGTCAGCGTCGCTGCGGCCATTGCCTGTTACAGGTGTGTGTGTGTGTGTGTACCATTTTCTGCACCTGTAGCAAATATTCATGGTGTTTCTGATAAATTAGGCTTTGTCATTCAATAACATGTGACCAAGGACTGGAAGGAAGGAAGGAAAATGATATTTTCTTGAATCTGTGCACATATTTCCCTCTCAAGCAACCGATGAGATCCAAACACTGCCAGACGTGTCAGCACTGCGTGCGTCGCTATGATCATCACTGCCCCTGGATTGAGAACTGTGTAGGGGAGAGGAACCACCGCTGGTTTGTGCTTTACTTGGCTGTGCAGTTCATTGTGCTGCTCTGGGGGCTACACATGGCCTGGTGAGTGTGTGTGACCCCGTACCCAACATGGGCCTAATTAAACCTGTGTAACGCTCCAGTGTTTTCTTTTGCTCACTGTAAACGTATTAGTAGTGTGAGATGTGTTGTTTCATTATTATTATTGGCCACCACAAAGCATTGTGTCATTGGCAAATGTGCACATACATAGTAGGGAACGAATAAAGGTAAATCTTTACTTTAACTTAAACTAAAGTTAACAGGGACGCTTGTTGTATACATTATTCACACTTGCTTGTATTACTGGTGTGATAATCTTTGTGAAGTGTCCTTGAAAAGGTTCAATGTAAGTTCTTATTATTAATTTTTTAAATTATAATTATTGTTAATCTGTCTGACTGCCACATTTGGTTGAAAATTGAAAACCAAGTACCAGATTATTAAAAAAATTATTTTTCATAGCAAGTAGAATCGGATGCTAATTCACTTCACTGTAAACCAGCCCTGAAATGTAACTGACATTTGGCTCAAGGCAATTAAAGACTGATGAATCATGGGGGATTCCACCCAATCTGGCAACACTGAACAAGTTGTTTGAAGGCTTCAGATACAAGCCGTGAAGTGTTTTTTACCCACTATATTGAATTCTCTTTGCAAATAAAATGGTTGCGATTTATGCGCGTTTTATATTTTGATACATCGTTGTACTTAATCTTTAAAATGGAAACGTGGTCAAAAATGACACGGATGAAAAGTTTTGGCAGCCTAAATTTCGGCGTGTCCCTGATATGACCTGCTTCTCCATATTAAGGTCAGGCTTCAGCGACGCTCCAAGGTGGCCAGTGTGGCTGAAATCGAATGGCGTGCTGCTGGCGACATGCGCTGTGGTGGCGCTGCTGGCGTTGACCGTGCTGCTCCTCCTGGGCTCCCACCTTTACCTGGTGTCTCTGAACATCACCACCTGGGAGTTCATGTCACGCCACCGAATCTCCTACCTCAAACACTGCGGCGCTGACGAGAATCCTTTCGACCGCGGGACCTTGCGCAACCTGTGGAGTTTCTTCTGCGTGTGGGGCACAGTGGTGTGGGAGCAGGTGTACTTCAGGCAAGGCTGCGATCCCACTTAAAGAAGAACTCGGATCAAGTATTTTGATCAACATTTAATATAGCCAAGTAAATAAAAACACTATGTCTTGGGTAGAAATACAATTGAACAACATTCCTATTATTGATCCAATCCTTTATAAAGTGATTCTTAATTGCATGGACGTTGTTGTTGTTGTAAGAACCATGTATCATCTCCTGTAGCACGTCTGCTTTAATCCAGAGGTTTGGAATGACGTTTTTTCCTGTGAACAGATCTGTACAAATACTTCATATCAAGTTGCAGTTGCACTTTTTAAACTTAAAGTTAAGAATGTTTTCAGCCATGTGAAAAAGAAATTCATGAAAGGTACCAGTTTATTATTTTTCGCATCAGTAAGTAAGCTTCAATATTAATGCCCATCTTCCAGTTACATGGTCGATGGGGATTCAAAGCTAAAAGTAATCATGTTACTAATTTACAGTTTCTTTAAGGGACATCTGTGAAATAAAGAAAGGGGGCACTAAGGAGCACAACATCACTTTAAAAAGACAGGGTAAATTACTGATATGTGAAATATGGCTTTTTTACAGCATGGATTTCTCGCTGCATTTTTCAACACTCGAGTTCAGGCAGTTTAACGTAAAGCGTACTCTTTAATGAATTTATACCAGGCATTTCCCTTCTACTATTAGAGAGGTGAGGTTGGCTCGCCTCTGGCCTTATCGACCATGGCTCCTAAATCAAACGCGCAATGCTTTTTGAGTAGAAAGAGTGTTGTATAAAGCAGCTCTCACATACTGTAACCATTATAACTGACCACTCTGTGCTGTTTTGTAGCTGAAAATTAGCCTAAAATTGTTTCTAGGGCCCTACCAATAGCAGTTGGTTGATCAAATCCGCCGATATTAAGGGCCAATGGACTTTTAGTGGAAATCTTGTCAATAAAGCACTGATCATGTCCCTTAATTCTATAAGAAAGCCATATTTTTGGTGCGTGAACACTTTATTTGTACCGGTCATGGACGTCTATGGCATCAGCAGAACTCATCCTCACTCATCTTCCGACTATGGGGTGAAACCTTAGACAGTCGCGTCACTCAGCGCCCCAAGACAATGTACTTTTAAGATCCTTTTGTTTGAGAGTTCGGTCATTGATTGGTCTTTTATATACATGTTGCCCTTTTTCTGCTGTTTGAGAAATTGACAATCATATCAGGAAAATCCTTGTTTAACTAAACATTACTGGTATCCTTAAATTTTGCTGATGTTTTTGGTTACGAGTGTTTAGCTCCTTAAAATTGGGATTGTTGTCGATTTTTCATATTTGTTTGAGCCCTGCTTTACAATCAGGTACTTCTACAATATCAAGCTATTACAAATCAAAGCATTTAATGATGCCACAGACCAGACTGCCAGAAAATCACAGGGTTTAAATATAGAAACATGGGAAAAGAAAAGCCTAACTATTATTTTATAAATATACGGCCGTTCCTTTTCATACTACCTAATCAATAAGCAATTTAAAAACAGAACTCGAAGAGCGTGTACGGTCTTGACTGTTTAGTTTTTAGCCTATTTTGTACTGTAGAAAACCTGAGAATGATGTTTTGTTAAATGGCTGCAAGACGGTCTGTACTGTGTTCCCTTTCTAGATCAGATAAGTAGAATGTCTTCTGTGCAATACATTTTAAAACCTTAATGGAATAAGCAATAACAGTTTAATTCTCCTTTCAAAATGACTTCCAATGACGTTGCACTTGACTGTTTCAGTATTTGTGCTAAATTCCCGTAGACTTGCGCCGCTTTGATCAACGCAGCGTTTTTGTGACATGCAATGATGTATTTGTTTTCTGAAACAACTTAACTCGCAGTGGCAGTATTTAAAAAACTAAAAAAATGTAGCCTTTTTTTTTTTTTTGAGAAAATACATTTATCCCCTTTTATTACTTTAGTTTTTTTTTTTTTCTCCCCCCCCCCTTCATTTGGCATGTATAATGAGAAAGTCCCATTGAAATACTTGTTTCTGCTCACAGCATCACTTCAGAACTTGGCCATGACGAACAGCAAAAATGTAATGCAAATATAGACAAATACATTATAGAATCCTTACAGTTTAGAGTACAGCATGATACAAGGCTCGTTTCAAAGGCGAGAGGCCACAAACACTTTAGATGCTTAAAATGAACGTGTAGCTACATCGTGATTGCTATATATATATAGCGCGCATGCTGGGACACAAGACTAAACAATTACATTTAATTGACTTTAAAAGGTACAATATGTAAAACTTGCTTAATGAAATATTAAGTAAAATAAATATTAGTGATGGTAGGATGAAATTTTACAACGATCATGTCGTTGTAAAACAATCTGGGACAAAAAGGTTACTTTGGATTCCAGTGAGCAAGTAATGCCAGAAACAAATAAAACAAAATGTACCTTTTAAACTTCAAGATGATCAGGATGTGCAAGTGCACACAAGGTTTTAAATTGAAGAGAGTTGCTGTTTCTGCCAGGTTACACGTGTTCACAATTGGATCTTTGACATAGATAAACACATCATACAGATGGCCATGGCAGAGTTTCTATAGTCTAAAAATCAGAGTACTTAATCCACCATGGGGGTTTTTTTTTGTTTGTTTTTTTAAATCTAAGCTCCATCTACCATATCTGTAGCATATGTGCGATGACCATGGGCAAAAATGTCCTGTATTGAGAAAACAAAAAGTTACTCAAAAAACTCACTTAAGCCTAAGGGCAGTTGTTGAACTCCATCAATAAAAGTTTTTAATTATAAATTATTTATTTTTTTGTAGAACATTATGAATTCTTCAGTCAAAGGTATTTGTAAATTAAGCTCGAACTCCGTATAATTCATTATTTCAGAGATGTAAGGTCTTTTTTGTTAGACTTGATCAGTTGCAGTCATTTATATAGACATGCATTTTCAAAAAGATTATTGACGGGATTCAACCACTGCTCTTCGCCTTCCATTATTTCTCAGTACGGGAAAACGTGTCAAAATTCTTGTCCTTGATAATCGCACATACGTTATAAAATGCGGTAAATAGAGATTTCCCTTAAGAAGCATCTCTACTGTATTATGCACCTTGAAGTAATGAGATGTTAAGAGCTTCATTCGTAAAAAATCTCGCTTTCCGCTCCGCTTCATCGCAAGAACGCGTCACGGCTCCAAGTTGGAAGACCTCCGACTACATTGACTGCGCAATTTACAATAAATTGAAGAAGAAAAAAAACGACTGGAGGCCTCATTAACAGAACTGAGGTGCAGACAGTACAAGACTCTAGAGGCTCAAAGTAAAAAGAGTGAAAAACACCAGGTATGCACACTGCAGGACAGGGAAAGCTTAGCTCACAGTGATGACTGGTAATCTTTCATTTTGGAGAGAGCAGTGTTCTGCTAACAGGCGAGTAACAGCAACACTGCAGCAGCTACCTGCTCTGTTCAGAGGAGATCTGGATTGGAGAAACTCCGATGTAGCTCAAGCACATTTGTGCAGCCAGTAGCATAAAAGCACACAGCCTGTGACAGTGAGCCAGCTTCACTTGGTTCAACTGCAGAGAGAGAGAGAGAGAGAGAGAGAGAGAGAGAGAGCTCAGGCAGGATTGGGACAGAGCCTTGATGTGTCACATCTGCTCGTCTTTCAAGTCTTAGGTAGTCAGTGAAGCGGGGAGAAGTCGAAGTCAGCGAAGATCTCCTGCTGCTCGGCTGTGAGGAAGAAGGGTGTGTGTGGAGGGGTGAGCACAGGCTTGAGGTGCGTGAACTCCTCGTCAAAGTTGCTCACGTCAGACGGGGCTTTGATGCTCGGCAGGAACGGAGGCTTCACTCGCTTGGCTAGCAAGGCTTCCCAGTCCACTCCCTGTGCAGTTACAAAACAAAAGTCAGCACAGAGCCATGACCTGTTATTAGTCATATTAATACAATTGTGTAGTCAGTACACAGGATGGTTACCTGAAAGAACCTGTGCCTCTTCACCTCGTTAGCATCCTGCTCTCCTGCACCTAGCCGTTTTTCTGGGGTTTTCTGTAGCAGCTGAGAGGAAGATGTGCAAATGTCACAAACGGCGTGAATTTAATGGACTACGAGGCATTAGGAAAAAACACAAAACTATTAGAACAAGCCATATTGGGCTTTCCCTGCCATCATCAGAGACACTACACCATGGGCTTTGCAAATGCAATAACATTTTAAATGAAGCATATCAGTAAATAGAATGGGGCATTTTCAACTTCATGGCGACTTCTTGAGTAGGGAACTGAAACCACATTACTAGATAGTGCACTATTTAGGGAGTTTTGCCATTTTATAAATCATGTCTGAAAGCAAAGGGGCCAAATATCCGACACAGGAAATCCCACAACACGCTGCGATGGGTTAGCGTCCAACAACGTAGCCATGTCACAAACCAATAAACACAATACCTCCATACACATCCATTCGTTTACATTACAACACTCCTTTATGTAGGTTACATGCAAGAGATAATTTTGCCCTCTTCCCTCAAGTGCTGCTCTGAGTCATCACCTAGTTTGTTTATGTAGACGCCCTGGCCCTGACTGACTCATACACTCCGTAATCCAAAAAGACGGCAGTTTGGGAGTAGATATGCTCAAACACACAGGCCTGTAAGACTGTCATCAGGTTAGTATTAGGATGCTATGGGGAAAAAAAGACGGAGGTGGAAATGCAGACATACCTTCTGAACGATCGAGACCGACTCTGGAGAGAGAAACCTGGGGTAACGCACTTCATCATTCACTATGCTGTCAAACACTTCCTCCTCATCATCACCTGGGAATGGAGACTGAGAGGGAGAGAAAGAGTGACAGCTGTCGTCATCGTCATTACTGTAAGATAGTGATGGGACTGGTTTTGGGGCTTCTCTTATTATGGTTAAGACTTCAGCAGTTTAAAATTTCAGCAGTGACAACCGGTATCAACTAAACGATCTGTGGCAGTGGTAGTAATGATAATGCGAGATGTTATTCAACAGGTTTGTTAAGCTTTCAGTGATTACACTATACATTGCGGGAAATTAACGTGCTGGCTATAAAATGCACAAAGAGGCTGTTATCTATCTGGGCAGGCCAACGCAGCTAAAAGAAACAACGTTAGGGAATGTTTAATAAAACTCGCATCAAAAGTTGTGTATGATCAAATCTGACAGTGAAATCTACTCACTTTTTACGGAGGGAACATTTTAATAACTATGATCTGCGGTTAAATCGTCATCATTATCTGCATCAATAACAAAAGCACTTTTAGCTCAGCGTCAGTGAAACTCCTTCTGCGTCCTGCATTCGGGTTGAGACCTTTTGACATCCAAAACCCAAAAAAATATAACGCTACAAAGATAAAGTAGCAGTGCTAGGCTACTAGTGTAAGGATGATGGAGTAGAGGTAAGGCAGTTCACTTCAGGACCTCTCCAGCTCAGCTCCCAGCACTAATGAGTCTCTTTGGATGTCCTTAATTATTTCTCAAAATAAGACTTTATCCTTGTAATAGGCCTTATGACTTTCTATCCAGGATTTTTACAACTTTATTCTTACTTTTTGTACTTTCCTCATTGGGTCAGTACCACTACACCTGCATAAAACAGGGAGCAGGCCTTTTAAATGACCCCCGCCCCCGTATATGCATATGACATGTAAATAAGGGGATGGAGGGTGTGCCCTTCTATCCACACACCAATGCTGATTCATCACTTGCATTCACAAAAAGACAGTTGCGCGAAAAAGACTCGAAAAGAGTTTGTACATCATTCCCTGTGATCAAATCAGCACTTGTTTCTACAAGTTTTGATGAATAAGGGCCAGTATCTTTAGAAAGAGCTGTAAATATTAAGACTGCCCAATATAGACTAGATATATTGTGATTATAGTGTGATGATGTGTGGCAACGTATTAAAAACACCTTAAGGGTTGATGATCTACATTATAGTGAGTAAAATGATTTACATTTTTAGATCGTGCGACTGCCTTGATTCACAAAAACACGCAATAGAACACTCGAGAACTGATGTCGGGAAGGATGCTCACAACACTTAGTAAGACAAAGAAGTTTTTCAATTTTATGCAAATTAGTTAGGACACAGTAGCGCTCCAGTAAGAGTAGTTGCTTCAGTACGTTCCTCGGACCAATCGTGCGGCGCGGGTTATCTGTCGTCCACGGTTTTAAACTCTC
The DNA here is from genome assembly GCA_028565825.1 of Olivaichthys viedmensis. Taxonomy (NCBI): domain Eukaryota; kingdom Metazoa; phylum Chordata; class Actinopteri; order Siluriformes; family Diplomystidae; genus Olivaichthys; species Olivaichthys viedmensis. The sequence goes on along the minus strand of JAOUQW010000028.1, from coordinate 5,723,647 downwards.
CTATCTGCATTTGGTTCCAATGAATCTCACTCTCAACTAAGCTCGGCTCGGATTACATATAAATGGGAGAGGAAGCTGTAAACGCCATTTCCGCTCCATTACCAACACAGATAAAGCATCGACAACAGTCAGAGGTCTAGTGAGCTTTACTCGTGTTCACAGGGACGTTTTCCCCTTCTGAACGTATAGCCAGCTAATTTTGAAGCAGGAATGCACATGATTGGATGGTCAATGTTGTATTGTTAATGATTTATTTATAAATCAATTCTGTTTAAAACAACAGAAATAAAAACAGTATTAACATGCATTTTGAACAAAAGTAACATGTTGACATTTCTATATTATAAAATAGCCTAAATATGCGATATGAATGATATGAGGTAAATATTACGATAATGTTTAGAAAACTATACAATCATGCACTTCCAAAAAAAAGTCTTCACTAAAAAGAGGGGCTGGGCTTTAACAGACCTCTCCCACCAGCATCTCATAGATGAGCACTCCGAGGCCCCACCAGTCCACGGCACTGGTGTAGGTGCTGTCCGTCAAAACCTCAGGGGCCAGGAATTCTGGGGTGCCACAGAAGGTGGACGTACGGTCGCCGTGTCCCATACCTGAACAGTGAGAACTATATTCAGTCACTAATGTCTAACTATTTTCCCCCCTATAAAACATTAGTACAAAATGATTCCCACTCTTGTAGGTTTCTCTCCTTTCATGCATCGATCAATCTGTAGCCGTGTCAATGAGCTTAAATAAAGGTGTTAAAAAAAAATCTAAAGAATTGTAGGACTAACCAACATGGTGTGGTTATATTTTAGTATTCGTCACAGTATGGAGCCATGTTGTCATGGTTGATTCATTGCAACATTCCAAGAGGAGAATACTTTTTTTAGCCACTCCATCAATGATGTGACGTTACCTTCTTTGCAAAGTCCAAAATCCGCTATTCTCACAAAGCCATCGGCATCCATTAAAAGATTGTCCAGCTTCAGGTCTCTGTTAAAGAGTGTAATGGAATTCAGCATTTACGTGAAAGGGACTCGGGCTGTATTTTTATACAAAGACCATAAAGAGAATATTTACCTGTAAACAATTTTGTTCTGATGCAGAAACTCAAGACCCAGAAGTACGCAGGCAGCATAAAACCTGACCAGGACACAAAGGAAGCTTTAAGTCAGTCTGGTTATGTAGATGCAGATATAACTTGATCCAGAAGCTGCAGGTACTGCGTCCGAGATAAGAAGGTGAGAAATTAGCACTTATTACTTTTAATTATCAGCTCAATGTTTGGTATATAGTGGGGCTCCTGATGTTCTGCTTAAAAGTGAAAAATCATATTTTACACAATTTCCCACTTACTCCAAATGTAGTCAATCAGCCAAGACATGTTTTGTGTCCAATGTTTGCTTTTTTTGTTTTGCACTTGAGCTACGACGCCAATGTTTTGCTAATTATTAATGGGAGTCTCGCTCACCCAAAGTCATGCCCAAATTTTTATATGCTTGCTTCAAACAACATTGTTAATATACGTATTCTTAAGGGCTTTTCAAAATAGCAAGCATCAGAAACACCAACAAACAATGAACATGCCTTGGCCGACTACATCTGGGGTAAAGGGTTTCGAAATTTAGGAGAAAGTATGATTTTTCACCAAACTATTCCTTTAAAATACAAACCTTATTGATAAGAGGATGTGCTCATATGCATGTAAGCACAGCATTTACATTTGCATTAGTAAAAAATAAATTAAATTAAATTAAAATAAATAAAGTAGTGTGTGTACATGTACATGCAAGAAGCTGCATGCATGCCTGCATGCTTTTGTGTGCGTGTGTGTATGTGTGTATATAAAATGTACCGGGCCTGCCGCTCAGTGAAGATGTTGGTGTGTATGTGGGTCATCAGGTCTCCCCCAGGCGAGTACTCCATAACAAAGCACACATGGTCACACGTCTGGAAGCAGCCATGAAGGTTCACCAGAAACGGGTGACTGGATGCGTTAATGGTCTCAAAAATCCTCTTCTCACACATCAGACTGGTGGGAAACATGCAACAATGTTTTTCAACCTAATCTCTGTCCATTCGGTCTTTTCTCAGTACATCTACAGCGTATATGCGATTACCACGGACAAAAAATTTGAGAAAAGTTGCCCTGTACTGAGAAAAGAAGGGAGAACCAGTTTACTCCAACTCACAAAGTCTTAGGGCACTTGCTGTTTTCCATCAATAAACATTTAAAATACGCGACTATATACCTCAAAATTCAGACAGACAGGAGAGCAAGTTTTACTAAAGCTGTTCTTATAGAGTTTAAGCCAACTTTCCAACACTGGAGCAAGACGGTAAAAAGTCATTACGGTAACTTAAACGGTCCCAAAAGGTTTCATGGAATAATTCATGGAAGTGCTTTCCAAAAAAATATGTGCTTTGCATAAATGTTTATTGGCTTACACGAGTGCCCTTCTATTATAAGTGAGTTTAGCGTAAGCGGGTTTGCTGTTCTTTTCTCAATACAGGAAACATGTCGAAATTCTTGTCTGTTGTAATCGCACGAAATACACTAAAGATGCACTAGATATACTGCATCAGGTTGAGAAAGACAAAAACAGAACAAAAACAAACCCCTATGATTAAACTGGCACACATTGCAATAAACAATTACAACAAACAAAGGCCTGCAAGTCACTAATAATGCCACCATTTACATAATGCTAACGGGTGGCCATGAGCTCGCATTCACTTTTAAACCCCCCCGTTGGGTATTAACTAAGGAGACGACAGTTCACAGTCACCTGTCCACTTCATCGCGTGTCACCACATCCCCTTTCTTCAAGGCTTTGATGGCGTACAGCTTCCCTGTGCTCTTATACTCTGCTAACAGCACCTATAATTTGACAGACAGGAAAACTCTTTGGCACTGGTCCTGAAAACAACAAGTTTAACACCGGAAAGATAAGCCGAGGGCTGGGAACTGTACCTTCCCAAAATGGCCTCTACCAAGGACGGAGATAGAGATGAAATCCTCCATCTGCAGCCCCTGTTGTTTCCTGAAATAGAGGCCATTTTGGGAAGGTACAGTTCCCAGCCCTCGGCTTATCTTTCCGGTGTTAAACTTGTTGTTTTCATCCGGA
>JAOUQW010000028.1:5700633-5710975 GCA_028565825.1 Olivaichthys viedmensis | reverse complement strand
TAGATAGATAGATAGATAGATAGATAGAGAGAGAGATAGATAGATATGGGGAAACACTACTGTTTAATAAATAGCATTTTTAAAAATCCAATGGCTTAAACTGGCTTTCAGTGTAAATGAAAAGAAAATCACATCGGTCCACGCCCCCCCCCCAACAAACAAACAAACAAACAAACAAAAAAAAGGAAAATAAATGATACGTATTTTCCATTTTTTGTTTGTTTGTTTGTTTGTTTGTTTGTTTGTTTGTTTGTTGGGGGGGGGGCGACTCTCTCCATCATAACCGAGAGACCACGCTCGTTTGTTTACAACGCGTGAGTGGCGCGCCCACGTCAGCACGTCAGCACGTCGATAGTACTCGGGATACGTCCTCGCGTGATGACGTCACGCCTCCACTCCGCAGCAGCCAAAAGCGAGCGGAGCGATGGCTGCTTAGACCCGGGCTGGTGCTGGAGCTGGTGCTGGAGCTGGAGCTGGAGCTGGAGCTGGAGCTGGTGCTGGTGCAGTTTAACCGAGTGCACCGGCGGTGCGGCGCTGCTTCTGCTCGAGGTGTTCATATAATCGGCATAAAGATCGTCTTGAGAAGGACCGATCCCAGGTGAGTGGAAATGAGCCGCGGGTGTGCCAGTAAAGGGCCTCCTCGGCCTGTTGGACGGGGTTCCGCCCTCCTCGGAACCACAACAGAACTACACCCGCATCGCCACCATTGTAGGCGCTGTCACGTGCGCGCAGAGCCGCTACGGCAGCGTGACAGCCGGCGGACGGAGCAGCTTGCGGAACTGAGCGGATCGATTAGCTGCAGGGACAAGAGATCCTCCGAGCAGAAAATGTCACGTGTGTGCACTTCTGCATGGATATTCTGAAGCGGTGGTGCATTGGCTCGCTTGCCAAACACAAACACAAGATAAAGAAACACGAGTGCCTTTTCGGGGTTGTTGTTGTTGTTGTTGTTGTTGTTTTAATCGCGTACGACCCACATGTTTTTGCACGACAGCACTCGTTTATCTGTACCGCACATGTTGTTTCTCTCCAGGGGCGTGGCCACGTGAGTGACACCGTGAGGCAGCTGCCACCCTCGAAGCAAACCTTTCCACCCCTGATTGCCACCCCGTAAATGTGATCTCTCTCTCTCTCTCTCTCTCTCTTAAATCTCATCTCTGAGAGGACTGTTACGCCAATGCAATCAATGAACCACATCTTAACTCCAGATATCTTTCAACAAATCAGATGCTCTGTCAAATGCAGCCTTGCCCTATAGGTTATTAGGTGGCGACACTCCTTTGTGTGCTCCTGCCCGCCCTCCTTTTGCCACCCCATGTCTAAAAACCTGGACATGACCTTTTATTTCATGTCATTCCATTGATTCCCCAGTGTTGGTGGATGAGGATGAGGATGATGATGATGATGATGATGATGATGGGCTTTACATTTGAGCGTCTAGCATGTTCGTTGTGAATTTGAACGCAACCATATTTCAGACTGTCAAGGGGAAAAACAAAACGTTAGGGCACGTTTAAGCGTCCATTCAGTCCCAGCTCGGAAAAAACCAAACTTGCAGACAACACCTGGTTTTCATTGACAAGATGACCTATGGACAACAATTAGTAAAAGGCGGGTATGCAAACCTGCCTTCAAGGCATTGCGTATCTGAACCTCACCATACTACGTTATTAAAGGTCCACTCAGTGACGTTTACGCCTTTGCATTTCTTACACAACGTACACTTGCGTGATATGACGAGTCAAATCGCCGTGTAGGCTTTCGAATGAGCCGGTTTATTTTACGTAGCGCCGGTCTTCCTGCCGTGGTGGCCGCCATGTTTAGATCATGTGACCACAAGGGCTATAAAGGGGAAAGGTCGCTGTAGAAGCAAAAGATTTACGCGCTCATTGGCTGCTCTTGTCACTTTGGGTCGTGTTCCAAATGGCACCCTAAGCTCCAAGGTGTGTTCACTAAATAAATAGTTTTGGTGGGTTAAAAATACGTGATTTGTTTTTGGGTATCGGTTCACTCTAGTACGTTACTGTGTTTCTGGCAGAGTCAAGAGAATTTTAAAACGTCACTGGAGGTTAATTGTTATCCACGCCAGACTTCATCATGACTCTCACATTAGTGCTGAAGTATATGATCCGGTTAGTTAAAGCCCTCCCCTTCATTATGAGCTCTCCGGTATAAAATCCCACACAGTAAACTGACTGCACCCACTTTCTACGGCCTATTGGGACTGCTCTTTATAAGTCAGCAATCTGTGATCTGCATTTGTAGCGGCGGCGACCATTTTTGCTGGAGGGGAAATTCTGAATCTGCTCTTACAAGGTGAGACTTGTTTCTAGGGTCCTCTGTTTTGTGCGATTGTACTACGAAGCTGTTTAAAGACATTTGGGTGCTTGTGCATTTCTTTCACCATTCAAGCATGCTGCCTGCACCAAGTAACTGTTATTATTGCATAATGGATTGAATCAGCAGTGATGGACCTACCCCCACATTTTCAATATCCAGTGTGTGTCGTTGGCTGAATTGGGACTTCTTCGATTTTGTAATTTTCTGATTCAGAGCTTCATAAAAGTAGTGTAGATGTAGTGATGTGCTGTGGGTGTGTGTGGAGCTTTCTCAGTGGAAAGTGCAAAGGCAAGAGTGTGAAATAACAGCCACAGGTCAATGCAATAGTCAACTTCTTCCTGTCAGAGAGAGCTCAGCAGGAAGTAACGCTTATGTTGTGGGGTGTTTGTAAACATATGTGCAGGGACCCTGATGCGCTGTTGGCCGTGAAGCGTCAGTGTCCGACCATCGTGGTAGTTTTTGTGGTGTGTCCTGCACCGTTAGAGCTAGTCGGGCCTTGTCGGGGCCGATTGAGTGTGTTGAACAAGAGAGCGAGTTCTCTGATCAGAGTTCTCTGAACGAGTTCTCTGTTCAGCTGAGTGAAGCAGTGCACGATGAGGGAAGCGGAAATGAACAAAGCGAGCCAATGACACTCTCAAGAGGGCAACTTTAGCTTTAGCTAGCTTTATTTTTGCAGTGAAATGGCCCAATAGCGCGTTTTAAATTCTGAAAAGAATTTTAACAGATTCACAGTGATGTAAAAAAAAAAGTCAGCTAGGCTAGTTTGTTTGGTTGTGTCCCAAATGGCATACTGCTGTACTAAATAGTTTGTTAAAATAGTACACCACTATAGGTACTGGCATATTATAGGCTGTCGGCTACTACTTTGAAATATTTATTTTGTACAGTAATGTGTGATTTGTCTTTCCACGATACTGGGTCTTCTGATTTTCTTTTTTTGATTACTAATACTGCCCCTTCTGGCATGGCGAGTTATTTTCTTTCACAGCCAAGCAGAACGCATGTGCACGTTGGCCATCAGCTGGCGTCTTTGCGTTGTGTTCCAGTGCAACTTTTCACGGAAGATGTGAGGCTATCAGTTGACATTTGGTGTGTTACGGCACTAAGACTGTGCCAGAGTGTGTATAAATAATGGTTTGGACCTTTTTTTAAATTTTAGCCAGCTGAATCAGGTTCTCAGCAGTCAGTCCTCCAATGTGCTGAGATCTCAGCAACTCCACCAGTGGGGATGACTGTTTGTTTTTCTGGGTATGTGTGTACGCAAGGTCCACTATACGTGCATGTCTGATGTTGACATTATCTCCTCCGGGGCTTACCTGGCATCTAACATCAGATCAGATAACATGCAGCCCAGCAAGTCTACTTCAGGGTCAGTCCTTTCCCACTGCAGTGCTACAGGGATGAAAAATCTGTAGTTTCGAGGCAGAATGGATAATATGACATAAGTGATTCTTGAGTTAACGCACCATATGGATGGGAATTCTGTTCAACTCAAGTAGCTTGATCACATTGTTTTTTTCGGCATCTGCCTGGTATAGTTAGAGACTGTGCCGGAATTGCGCCATTTGGAAAGCTTGGGGCTGCCTTCATTTGTATCGAGACAAACGGAGCACGTTCGAGCGTGGGAACACTCAGATGATACTTTGCAAGTTCTGTTAGGACCTTTTAGGGATGCAGTGTTTTTGAAGAGAGTTCTAATATGCACATGTTGTCAATAACGTGACAGATAACTGTTACGTTATTGACATTAGTGCTGAAAGCATGGATTGTTCTTTCAACAAATGTATTGCATCACCTTTCTTCATTATCTGCTCAACAGTTGAATACTTTAAACAAATTTCTTTCTTCATGGTAATGGCCTTCAGCTAGTAACTGTGCGAGGCTTTTCATAACTCATTCCTTAACACGAACCAGTGTTGCCACACTGAAATAGGCGTAGCACACTGATCCACCCGTAGTGTCGTTGACTTCACATGGACTTTTATCGGTCCATCTTGCAATTTTGGCATCCAAATCGTGACAGCTTTGCAGCAAGAATAGAGCTACCACATTTGGTGATTTTTTTGCTCCACAACCTCTAGCTAACTTGTAAACTAGATTTTTTAAAAATTGGAAGCTACGCCTGTGTAAACTGGTATATAAACTGTTTAAAGCCTGGTTAGCTTTCCATTAGCCATTAGGGCTGGGTAATATGACGATATGATATCGATATTACGATAAATTTGATTATCACTTGGATGTTAAAATCACTTTAAATTTTTTTTTTTTATAACGTGGCACCGCTGTTTTGCTGCCACTTTGTTAGCAATCCTTAGCAAAACTAAATATTGCGATACATATCGTGTATCGAGAAAATGCCTTCAACTATTGTGATATATTGTTGCTGTAGTGCACTTACTTTCTATGAATGTAAGGACTTTTGTGACCAGTTCTTGCTCTGCAATGTTCTAGACTGTCGGTCTTTCTCTAGTGATGACTCCTTTCCATGTGGCTCAGTTGTGACTAATCTTCTGGCTCTTCTTTAGTGTGGTTGAGATCCAGCAGAGAGACCTGGTGCTCTGCGGAGCGAACCCCCCTGAACCGCCCCTCCCTTGTAGGGGCCATGGTGAGTGTGTACTTCAAACACACAGACTCCTTATATTGGCTATAGATAATGTATTAATGAGAACCGGTAGTAAGGCAAACAGTAAATGCTCATGTTAACGAGGTGTGTGTGTGTGTGTGTGTGTGTGTGTGTGTGTGTGTGTGTGTGTGTGTGTGTGTGCGTGCTAGGGTGAAGAGGAACAGCCCAGTCTGGAGGCTGGGAGTCCAGATGTGGAAAAGGAACATCTGCAGGCAAGAACTCCTGCAAAGGAGTGTATATATATATATATATACACACACACACATTATTTTTATGTTTATCCTTCTGAATTTCCACTATTGTAATCGTTTATTTTTGATCCTCTCTATGAATGTGGGTGTGTGTAGGTCCCGTTCCCAGTGTTGCACGGTGAGTGCGTGGAGTATGTGGAAAGGACCGAGGAGGTCGTCATTGCCTTGTCTAGCTACCGCCTTCACATTAAGTTCAAAGACAACGTTGTAAACGTGAGTCTCTCTTTCAAAAGCTTTTTTTTTCTTTTTCTGTTCATGTCTATTTTTGTGTTCTAGCGCACTGAACTGAGACGGGCAAGTGTGGGAAAGACACTTGAAGCACATTTTTATACTTTTGAATGGTAACTGGTAAAAGAGCTCCATGCAGCTGGTGCAGTGCCATCTGTCAGACAAATATGTCTCTATAAATGCCTGCGGTAAAAAAGACAAACTGCCTTCATTCATTCACAGCATAGTTGATTTGATGTGACCTTTTATGCAGTCTTTCCTCCAGACTTTCTCTCTTCTAGGTCACGTTCTTCACTCTCTTGTGTTCTCTCAGGTCCCTCTGCAGCTGATAGAGAGTGTGGAGTGTCAAAACCTGGTTCAGGTGCACCTCACCTGTAAGGACTGCAAGGTCATCAGGTGTGTACATCATATGCAATACACATTCACAATCCATACTCTGTTCTTTATGCTACTTCGCCACTCGGTACTACATTAGCATGTAGTAGTCAATTATTGACACTCATGGGCAGTGTACTCTTATCCTCAAGAAATCTAGTCTACGAATTCTCAAATTTGAAATTATCCCCAAGTTTACACAGCCCTTCCCCTAGTAAACCTGTGTAATGAAGCGTTTATGACACAGTAATACTTGCCTGACTTGTTTAATACTAACGCTGATTGTCCAGTGAGATGTTCAGCTCCCCGTTGTGTTAAAGAATGTGGTAAAACCGCTGCACTGGCAATTTTCACACTTTTTACATTTAAATTTCACAATTTAATCAAGAGGAAACACGTTTTATGAAGGTCAGAAGTCCAAAAATCATTGAGGTAAAATGTTTTACTCACTGTAAAGGAAACCGCATTAAACATTGTGATTTTGTATTATTATTTATTTTTTTAATGACTTGAACGATCACATTTTAGGTCAAATTTTATGCAGAAATTCAGAGAATTTGAAAGCGTTCACAAACTTTCTAGCAACGCTGTAGCGCTTTTGACCAGAAGTGCTATGCTTAGTGTTCTGAGATGATTGATCATATGCACACTGGCTTGTGGATTAGCTGGTGTATAAGCTTGTGCATAAATTTAGGCTTTGTTCACACAGCAGTGCAAATCTGATGTATTTCTTCAATCTGATTTTTAGACTGAGTGTCCAATTTTAATCAATCACGAACGAATGGATTTATAAATCTATGAGAATTACTACAAATCATGAAATGTATATTTAACAAGATAAAAGTCCCAAGAACTAAGAAAAGGCCTGGATTTGAAATTCCTATAGAGAACGAGTTTATAATGCTGTCTGGAACACTATTTCAGAGTTTAGGGGACGATTTTATTAAAAAAAACAAAAAAAAACTCTTCCACTGGAGTGATCCAGAAGGCCTGCCTCAGCTGAGCTAAGCACTCTTTATAGCGCTCTGGGTTTTATGGTAAATGCGGAACTTAATAGGCAGCCTTGAAGTTTGAATCTTTTCTTTTCCTGGTTGCCACATTCTGAACTAGCCGAAGCTTCCTTAAAGAGACAGCAGAGCAGCCAGCCAGCAATACGTTACAATAGTCCAAGCTAGAGATTATGAAAGCATGCACTAGTTTCTCAGTGTCATGTAGGGTTAGCATATTTTTTTATTTTGACGATGTTTCTCAGGTGATAATAAGCAGTTTTAGAGATGTTACTTGCATAGGAATCAAATGATAAACCAGCATTTAGGGTTACACCAAGGTCCTTCACTGTAGCTTCTGGTTTCACAGAATAACCATCAAGCTCTAAGGTGAAATCGGCAATGTTACTGCGGGCAGACTTGGTAACCAACATCAGTTTTTTTTTTCTTCTGTTTTGTCAGAATTTAGGAGAAGAAAGTTTCTTTTCATCAATATAATTGTGCATCATCAGCGTAGACGTGAAAGCCAACATTATGTTTGTGAATTACATGTCCAAGGGACTGGATATAAAACAGAACCTTGGGACCTTGTGGGACACTATATTGCACTTTTTAGGCTCTGAAGAATCTCCATTTATGAAAACCAACTGGTCTGTCAGGCTAGATCTAAACCAGGCAAGAACTCCATTTAAATTGACTGTATGTAACTCTGTTTTTATTGTTTCAATAGAAAAACAGTTGGTGGTTACAATGATAAGTTTTCAAGCCTGTCTATTAAAATTTGATAGTCAATCATCATGAATCTGATTGGGGGAAAAGAAAGTCAGATATCATGTTTGTTTTTTTGCCTTTCAGACAGCAGACAATCTTATCAGCTCAAATTGGATATGCCAAAAAAATCTAATTGAATGCTTCTGATATTATGTCCTAATGTACAGTATTTGTAACATATGAATCCTGCTGCACTTCAACCCACCAGTTGAAGTTAAGTACAGGTGTGGAATGTTTTGAAAGGGCCATATGATAGCTGCATGACCCAATATCATTGTTTTGATACATGATGGTATCTGCTTACAACTTTGCATTGTCAAGAATTTTTAAGAAATTATATTTTGAGACATCATTACCGAAACCATTACTGCATAACATTAATGCTATAACTATTTCACATTTCCTTATCGAGGTATACCATCACCTCCCTTATACAGATACAGGGGAAGAGCAGGTGAAAATGTTCAGGTGAGGTGTGCTGTATAGGATTGGTCTGAACGCTTTTCCTTCTGACGTCAGGTGTGAGTTCAGCTCGTCGGAGCAGGCTCAGGACTGGCTGCGGCGGCTCACTGCAGCTCTGCGTCCACCCACTCGCCTCGACGAGCTCTTCGCCTTCGCCTTCCACACCTACAGTGCCAGCTCGCCAGCTGAGCGAGACCTGCACAACGAGATCAGCCACGCTGGTACGCTTGCACAACGCTGCGTCTCGCACGCTTACGTAATTATCCGGTTATACAGGACTTTTAACTTTTGGTTGCAAGGAGATTTCCAAATGGAGATTAAATCAAATCCTGTTATGGAATTATTGTTACGAGCAGCGCACTATTGAAAGAGTCTAGACTGGATTTACAGCGCTAATCTGGGAAGCTGGCCCTTGGTGGTTCATTAAGCAATGCTGTGAGCTGTTGTACTCTTGTTTTGTAAGGTTCTTCAGGTGAACATGTGAGGAACCGCTTTAAGCACGAAGTGTGCAGGTTGGGCTTCGACACCCACAGTGCCTGGAGAACCTCCGACATAAACAACAACTTCAGGTGACTCTGCCTGAAGCACAATCTCTTAAAAGTTACATTATTACAATGTAGAGGTATTTATTAGCGATGGAGAAGTAATTCATTTTTAAATGCATTGTGGTGATTTTTTCTTTCCTTGAAAGATTCTGCGTCGATGCACAAAACGTCAGAATCGGACTTTTTCATGGCTTAAGCATAAATGTTGACAAATTGAAAAATGTCAACATTACTAATTATTTCTAATGAAAAATAAACTGCTGTCAGATTCCTTTTATATATAAAGTGTATATATATTGTAATTTTAATAACTTAAAAGGTTTAGAATTCAAATATTCATAATATAAGCTCTAGAAATCAAGATGCATAAAGAATGGATTTATAATCGCATCGTGGCACCTTGAATTGAAATTTAATCGAATCATGAGGTCCCTAAAGATTCCCACCACTAGTGGAGAGGTTATTCTTTATTTATAATGTAACTGTATATAACATTATTGTTGTACACAGTGTGTGTATGTGTGTGTATGTGTGTGTTTAAAAAAAATACTCAAAAACACACGTTATCCTTTGTCTTGTTGGAATATATTGTATATTGACACCTGGACCAAGGGAAATTCCTTGTGTCATAATTCTCATTGTGTGTGTGTGTGTGTGTCTGCGCATGCGCTTTTTATCTCAGACTCTGTGCGAGTTATCCTGAGCAGGTTTTGGTGCCTAGCTGGGTCATGGACAAAGAGCTAGAGAGTGTGGCAGCATTCCGATCCTGGAAGAGAATTCCAGCCGTTGTTTACAGGTGTGTGTGTGCATGTGTGTTTGAGGCTGTTTTTGACCCCAAGGCAGATGAGCACATTTAGACTCCTGCATTTTTCACTGAATTTCAGGCATCAGAGCTCGGGTGCTGTGATTGGTCGGTGTGGGCAGCCTGAGGTGAGCTGGTGGGGGTGGCGGAATGCAGATGATGAGCACTTGGTGCAGTCCATTGCTAAGGCCTGCTCCATGGACGCTGCAGCTGTTAAACATCTGAGCAATGGCTCCTGTGTCCACAGCGGCTCAGGTGCGAGTAGCAGCTGCTTTCTTATCGCTCTTTAATCATATATTGTTGAGAGTGGGGATTTTGGTTGGCTGATGGTGAAGTTTGACTGACTTTGGCTTATACGACTTAGATCCTGACATAACCAATGCCAATGAGGAGGTGGTGGCAACTGTCACGCCTCTTCAAAAGCTACTGATACTGGATGCCAGGTCGTATGCTGCTGCCGTGGCCAACCGAGCCAAAGGAGGCGGCTGTGAATGCCCAGGTATACATGCCCACTTGTGTGGTTTAAAAAAATTTTTTTTTATTCTTTAAATTATTACTTCTGTTCTATTACTTGCAGTCTACAAATGTTTCTGAATGGGTTTAACCATCTAGAGTTTTTACTCAACAGAAAATTACTGAATAGGCTCATGGACAAGTTCTTTTGAAGGTGAACTATGAGAGTAATCACACACTGATCTGTTTGGTGTAGAGTACTATCCAAACTGTGAGGTGATGTTCATGGGCATGGCCAACATCCATTCCATCAGGAGGAGCTTCCAGTGCCTACGGGCTCTCTGTGCCCAAGTGCCTGACCCTGCCAAGTGAGTGTACCATCTTCACATTATATATATATATATATATATATATGTATATGTGTGTGTGTGATATACAGTCAAGCCGGAAAGTCTGCACACCGCTTTCACCTTCTCCACGTTTCATTACATTACAGACTTATTCTA
>JAOUQW010000028.1:5674757-5699135 GCA_028565825.1 Olivaichthys viedmensis | reverse complement strand
TGTAGAATAAGTCTGTAATGTAATGAAACGTGGAGAAGGTGAAAGGGGTGTGCAGACTTTCCAGCTTGACTGTATATCCCTTCAAAGGCAAAAAAATCCACTCATGAATGTTTAAGATCTACTGTTAGTCACATAATGTACGTCTGTAAATCAAAGCATAACATTCTAATGCAATTGAATACTAATTACTTAAAATTAATTATTATATTTATATATTATATAATAATATTTATAGAACTATTAAATAGTTTTTAAATTTGACATCCTCAATGTAATATGTGGAATTCTTCAACACGCATCATTTTCATTTTTATTTTTTCCCTTACCTCTCCCACTCAGCTGGCTGTCTGCTCTAGAGGGCACTAAATGGCTGCAGCATTTGTCCCTGTTGCTGAAGGCGTCTCTGTTAGTAGTGAATGCTGTGGATCGGGACAGCAGGCCCGTCCTGGTGCACTGTTCTGACGGCTGGGACCGCACTCCTCAGATAGTGGCTCTGTCCAAACTGCTGCTTGACCCCTACTACAGAACCATGGAGGTGAGGAGAGTGAGACACACGTTTAGACAGAGACCCTAACACAGATCCTACACGTTTTCTTGTTTTTGTTTTTTTTGGCCTCTTTTTAATTATTTAATTAGTAATAAACATGACTGTTGTCCAACTACAACACATTAGGCCATTTAAATTAACACTTCAATTCCTATCCTTGCAGAAAGGTGTAGAATTGGTAAAATACGGAAATACGCTAAAAGTGTCTTTGGAGGACGTGGAAGAATTCCTGGCATTTTAAACCATTTAAAAACAATTATGTAGAATATTAAATGGTTTTTTTATTTTTTAAATGGCCTACATATTTATACCATAACAACTGAAACTATTTTATTAGTAAGTTAGCTAGTTTTGCAGCTAAAAGTTTCCAGGTACAATGTAGATGTTCTGATGATTTGCATATCGGATGTGATGGGTCCAAAGCCGTTGAGCGTATTTTGTGACATCACAAACTAATCTCATATGTAACGCTCCCCGAATCAATAACTTCAGCGCTGTGTTAACCAGTTTGACCCAAATGCCAATTAATCTCATCAGTCAGCTATCTTCAAGAGGAGCCACTTGTCCTCATGTTTTTGAGGGGTACTTTTAAAAGATTTATTGTGAAATGTGATTAAGCTTTCCTTAATTACACAAATGTTAAAGAGGGGTACCAAAAACTCCCGAAATATATTCCCACCATCTTTGTTCATTCTTCATTAGAAAGCAAACTCCTTGTTTTCTTTCATCTCCGCAGGGTTTCCAGGTGCTGGTGGAAACCGAGTGGCTGGATTTCGGTCACAAGTTTGCGGACCGCTGTGGTCATGGGGAAAACTCTGAGGACGTGAACGAGCGCTGTCCTGTCTTTTTGCAGTGGCTGGACTGTGTGCATCAGCTGCAGAGGCAGTTTCCCTGCTCCTTTCAGTTCAACGAGGCCTTTCTGGTACCAGGCGCCCCCTGCTGTTCCACCTATATACTGCTAGGACTCAGTCAGGAATCCCTGCAACAGGCAATTTGTTGACCACATTTAGGCAATTAAGGGTTTTCACGAATTAGGAAAAGAAGCTTCATTGCAATTTATCAAAAGTGAACATTCATAGGAACTTTGGAAAAGTTATTTTCTTAATTTCACTTGGCCCCTTATCCAAGGTTTTTATTTGTACCCATTTTTAATTTCACCCATTTGTGCGAGGACACACTTTAATCCGTTTCGTATGCAGACTTTTAGTTTGGAATTTGTGCACAGGTTTATAAATGAGGCCGCAGGTTATGGGTGGTGCAGCAACAGAAGGTTTGGAGCTGCACAGTTCCATTCACTTAATCATACATTGCTTCCTCATACCAAGCTTCCTCAGCCAGGCCAAGAGTTAATGTTTCACATTGGGTCTCTAATTTTGCTGTTATTGCTGTATGCACCGATTGTCTTGATTTCTTTATTGTTTTGGATTTATTCCTAGTATTAAGCATTTGTTACTCTTTTAGATTTTCTTGCCAAAGCTATTTGGATGTAGCAGTTGTTACTGAACGCTAACTGTTGATGTGTGTTATGCAGGTGAAGCTAGTGCAGCATACCTACTCGTGTCTGTTCGGGACGTTCCTGTGTAACAGCGGGAAAGAGCGAGAGGAGCGAGGCGTGTTTGAGAACACCTGCTCCGTCTGGTCTCTGCTTCAGCCAGCTAACCGAGCCTTCCACAACATCCTCTACTCGCAACACTCAGAGACGGTACTGCGTCCGTTCTGCCTTCATCCCTCTGTAGCTCCAAGTTAGTGTACATGTATTAAGGACATCTCTGCTTGGTGGTGGACGGCATACTGGTGTAAATGAGACGTATTGTGATTTATACTGTTACCATCCTATATATTTCCTTATACTTCTCTACAACCTCCTTTATTTATGCATTGAACTCAAAAACAAGTCACAAAATCACGGTCAGCATTTGCATGTCTTTTGCCCTCCTCATCGTGCTCAGCACATCAGGACTCCTTTTTTTTTTCTTTTTTTTTTTACTCAATTCTCTCCATAGTGTTAGCCATTACTGATTTCCTCCTTTCATCTAAATCTCCGTATTGCAAAATATCTATGAGTCTTGGAGGGTGAGGGCTAAGGCATGCGTTCACATCTTTTCAAGCTGCCGCTCATGCAGTGTGGTAGGAGGAGAGTGCTTCGTGCCCCAAACAGGGAGCAAGGATAACTTTCCGACTGACTCCCAGCCACGGGTGGCTGTTGCATCACTAGGAATCAAACTCATGTCCCTGCAATAAGGCACAACCTACTTGGACAGTTAAGCCACCGAGGAACCACTAGGAATCCACCTTTTATTGGGAAAATGAATTCACTAAAGTAATCAGTTGTCAAATGACCTACCATGTTGGATATGGTATAAATACGAGCACTGGTATTGGTGGCCAGTTGAAATGTTAGTCAGGTCTTTCCTGTCCTGGCAGGTGCTTCACCCGGTGTGTCACGTGAGGAACCTAATGCTGTGGAGCGCAGTCTACCTGCCTAACTCCGCCCCCTCTGCGCTTCCTGAGGAGTCATGTGCTTCTTACTCTGCTTTAGCCTCACCTGAGGACACGCCTCCTGGCAGGTATCTGCACCAGTGGTTCTCGTTTTTCCCTGCTCTAATACACCAGATTCTACTCAACACACGTTTGAAGTATGATTTTAGTTGATTCAGGTATGTTATAGCAGGCAAAGCTTCATGCTCTGCAGAAGACCAGAGCAGAAAAAACACCAAAAAAAAAGTAGTACAGGGATAGAGACCCACTGCAATGTTAATATTGCAAAAGTATATTTTCAGGTACCCCAGAATGTCATTTTTAAACCATTAACAATAATCTGTGTGAATAATCAATTGTTAATTTTATGAATACGCAAGAACCTTCGAAAAATGTACTCGCAGTTTCAGGATTTCAGCATCTGAGTCTCAATTTGCATCGTCATGCTCTTAGTGATTTATTTAACAGTAGCCAAACACGTCAAAATACACTATATCGATCGAAACTGTTTTGCTCATCACCAACATTAGCCAAGTTGGATAGCTAGCTAGCTTAGCATGCAGGTTCTGTGGCTAAAAGTTTCTGGGTGCCATGTCATCCTCTAATCTGGGACCTGATAAGCTAAACATGTATGTACCGCTGTAAATCAGTTTTATACAGAAGTACTGAGAAAGTCTCTCTTTCGAATGTAAAAATTTAAAGTTAGCGCTACAGTATAATCAGAATCAGCCAACGGAGAGGCGTTAAGGGGCACTTTAAAGGCAATGCAATCTTTTTTCATGTACCCAATAACTTGTTATAAATAGGCTCAACTGATCCCACAGTTTCTTCCCACAGACTGCCAAAGACCCGTTCCTATGACAACCTGCCGACGGCTTGCGAGGGAACAAATCTAGTGGTTTCAAACCGTCGCTGCAGCGACCCCAACCTCAACGAGACGTGGCAGGGCCACCTTCGATCGGAGAAGCTAGCAGCAGCAACGGAACCTGAGGAGAACCTTCAGCAAGCAGCCTGTCGTAATACAAATCATCCTGAAATGCTGACTGGATTGGATGAGAGGCTACCAAAGGAGGAGGGATTACTTAATGGGGTGGAGCATCATGACTCTAACATAATAAATGGGATTGTTTTAGCAAATGAGGGTGGGACTGAGACGGAGAGCGGTGGAGATGTGCCCCTTGCTAACACGGATGCTTCCCATGTTGATTCCACACCAACTCCAGCTGAGGTGCCTAAACAGAATGGTAACGATCCAGCGTGTGAGGAGGTGCTAGAACTTCCCACTGAGGAATCCCTTACCACGGCCGTCTCTTCATCGCCCCATCCTGGCCACGTCACTAATGGTCCCAGTAAGAGAGGAGCGGAGGAATGCTTACCTGCTAAAGAGCCTCTTTTTCTAGCTGACAACTCGAAATCTCACGCCGCTTCTCCTCCACAACAGGATTCTACAGAGACATTACCTGAGGAGTGCCTACTCCCAACGCACAGTCCAAACACCCCCAGCCCACTCCCCTCACCTTCCCAGCATGCCTTGCAGCCTCTCTACCCAAAGCCAGCTAATCACGAGAGTTCCCTGTGTAATGGTGAAGCTCCTTGCATTAAAAGCTGCAGCTCACGAACACCCCTCAGCCGCCAGACGTCCACAGCTAGCACCGGCTCTCTACAGCTGAGCTGTTCGGGGCGAGCGCCGGCTGTGGCCGCTCACCTGGGCGAGGATGGGCTCAGCGTGCACAGGGACGCCGTGCAGGTGCGGCTCAGGCAGATGGAGGCGGGCCATCAGCTGCAGGTGGAGACGCTGAAAAGGCAGGTACAGGCGCTGTGGAACAAGCTGCACGTCAACGGAGACCTGGTGAGAAACGGAGCACACACACACACACACTCCTCGCTGATGTCACCAGATTAAAAAAATTATCTGTATAGCAATTTTCTCAACGTTAAAAGGATGAATCCAGCATTGTTCAGACATGCCTTAATACACACAGACAAAATACTAAGACTAAGACGTTTATGCCTTATGAAATAATAAGAAATATCAATAAAAAGGGGTAGAGCCACATGAACAGAGATATAAACATTATTTACATTACCGCTCTTCTCTCCAGACGCCTGTACCAGACGGGGAGAACAACACGGAGGCCGTGCATCTGTCTCGCTGCGGCACCGAGCTCTTCTCCGAGAGCAGCTGGGAACACGAGGAGCAGCACGACAAGCAGGTAAGAGAGCAAGGGATCAGTGAAAGGAGGAGTGTGATTAGACTTTACAGAAATCAGACCATAGGCAGGTTTCCAGCCAAAGGATTTTATGCGAAAAATGTTTGTGCTTTAAGATGTTTGCTGATGTAACTGCAATTATCAGTAATATTTTTACAGCTTTCCAACTTTAGTGGATAAATTGCTGCGAAAAACTCAATTGGAAGCCTTTTTGAGAGGAAACACACTGTGATGACGCATAAATTTAGTGTCCTGTGGCATGATTTATCACGTGCCTCTCCTATACAACAAACCCTGCTGCCCCTCCATGTGAACACGCCTCGTCTCTACTCCTAACAGCGGTTATTTTCCGTTTCTAATGGGGGAAAAAATTCCTGTCCTCTTAATATTAAACATATATGGGTAACAATTTTATTCTTAAAATCTCATATCTGTAGGCTGAACTATTCCAGTTTAAATAGTAATATGGGACAGTGCGAGAGGAGTGATGCACACATTCCGCACTCATACAATATACATGTCTTTATGGAAACGTGTAAAACACCGGGGTCTTTTTTTCTCTCTTCGAACAAAAGCGAAACTCAATCGACGGCAGGTTTTTGCAGGAAATGACGTCGTTGCGTAAAGCATTTTTACCCCAAAACGTCTATTATTATGGAAACGAACGTGCTGTAATTTGATTGCTTGCATTAACCTTGCTATTTACAGTGTGGAAGCGCAGTATTGCGTGTGTGGGGTGTAAAGAGATACGGATGGTGTATTCTCTGTGTTTCCTAGGTCCCTCTGTGGTATCCAGATCACATACCAACCCACTGCTACAGGTGTGAGAGCAAGTTCTGGCTCGCTGCTAGAAAACAGCAGTGCAGGTGAATACACGGTGTCAGGTTTGATCTCGCTTGAGTACATGTTCTTCTCCGTTTTGTCCTTTAAATGTGTTACATCTCAAAGCACCCCCCTATTCCCCAAATCCTTGCCACATTAAAGGAATACACTCCCAGTGTTTTTCAACCCAAGCTCTATCCACTGCATCTGTAGCGTATGTGTGATTTTGTGATGTTTTCTTGAACTGAGAAAAGAACAGAAAACCTGTTTTACGTGAAACTCGCCTATGATGGACGTTTAAGGGCACTTGTTGAACTCCGTCAATAAACATTTAAAAAGCGCCGCAATATAACGAGAATTCAAAACTACAAGCGTTCTACTAAACAATGAAGGTCTTTGGATGAGACAGACACGTTTTACAAAAGCTGTTCTTGCGGAGTTTTATCACTGGAGCAATACAGTGAAAAGTCATTTGTTACTTGCACTGTCCTAACGGGTTTGTGGTGTGGCGCATCGACCCACACAACTACGCTGGTAATGTAAAACCACAAATAAAAAAAGTAGTTCCTTCTCTGAAAGGATGAGGTCTACTTCAAATACCTCTGACTGAATAATTCATCAACGCATTCTACATGAACACGTTTTGCACAAACATTCAACAACTGCTTAGACTTCCATTAGAAGTGAATTTCTTTTCTTAGTACAAGGAAGCGTGTCAATGGTAATCGCGCATGCACTACCGAAATGGTGGGTGGAGATGAGGTTGAGTTTTCCTTTAAACCTTCAGCTTAAACTCCAGTGACGCAGAGTGTAGTGTAGTCTTGGATGATGGACAAAGGTAGTCTCTTCACTTAGCTCAGAGCTTCTGCTGTCCTCTCAAGCGCTCGCTCTCTCTCCTTTCTTTCTCTGTGACTTTTCATCCTGTCCTCTGTCTCCTCCCTTTCTTCCCACAGTGCCAGAGAACCTGTTGAGGAAGCCTGGTGAGATCCCTCTTCCCCTCTTATTTCATGCATGAACTGGATTTATCCATCTGTCTATCCTTCTCTTCCTTTCCATTCCAACCCCAAAGCAGAACTATATATGTCCGTATGAATTCCACATGCTGACATATTTACTGGTCATATTTATTGTCCTCATCCACCAACGGCAGCCTAGAATAAAAGTTTCTTTGTTTTAAATGACTGCATACTTAACAGTAGAAAAATGACAAGGTTTTGATTCTGCCGTTCAAATTTAAAACTCCACAATCAAGAAATAAGCTGTTGGTTTTACTTTGTTAGTTTAATGGACTGAGTTGCTGCCCCCTCACTGTCGCCCCTTTAGGAATTGTGGGAACGTGTTCTGTGCCAGCTGTTGTGACCACAACATGACGAGTCAGCAGCTGTATGAACCTAACCGCGTGTGCCAGGCCTGTTACGGGCACCTGCGCCCGTCGGCCGTGCCCCCAGTGCTGCCTCCTGCTGATCTGGAGCTGGAGAAACCCATAACTGCCAGTTCCAACTGAAGCTAGCCCTTTACATGCTGATTAAGGACCCACCTGCCCTGTAGGAATCTTAACCAAAATCAGTTTAATGTGAAAAGATTAGATGGGTATAACTTCCAACACCACTCGATCTGGACTTGGCAAGGACCTGGGCGGTCTGAACAAGGCATCAAATAATTAACATAATTTTATTAATAATATTAGAAGGATCCAGTTTAGTGGTCATAAAATCTGGAGTCCACTGGACAGGCTGTCAAGCTGTGTGAGGCCTTTATATATGCACAGTGCTCCATAATATAAAGCCATTGTGGGACTCGTAGAGAACAACTAACTGTGCTCATGTGAATAGCAAATGTGTATGTATATAACGCCATGTACAGTCGATAAAGAGCACAGTGTATATGCTGAAATTAAAATCTTTGAATCTGAGTGATGAAGCATATTTGGAACTTTTTTTGGACTTCTTCACTGGACCAAAACGCACAGAGCAAGCCTGGCCTCGGAGACAAACAGAAGCAGATCACACGTTTGGCTTGCTAAAGTCTCAAATGTTGTTGGCGCATTGCTTCACTGCTGGTAGGAAACAAGATGTGTGTGTGTATAATGGTAAAGGCTCATACTTTCTCCCCTCGCTCCTCCTGTACTGCTGCTGCTTTTGGAGTCCTTAAAGCTCTGAAATGTTTGAGTGAATGAAATAAAAGCACAACACACTGCCAAGCCAAACATCATGGGCTCTAACCATTCTTTAATCAGGTTTGAAGGGTAGCAGGTCCTTGGTTTATTAGTCTGCTTCATTCAGAGACGTGCCAGAATTCAGTCATGTTCACGCACTCACCAATCACATTGTGTCGAAACAGGGTTCCTACTCTTTTCCAGAACTTAGATGACAGCTGTTGCTCACGCAAGATCATCTGATTCACAGCTGCCGACATCCTTAACACTAAAATTAACAATACGACCCCTTACTGACTGACAAACACACACCCCAACCGTTCCTTAACCAATTATCATCATTTGATCACAACTTTTAAATATTAGAAGCATAGTATACAGGCTACTCAATGTTAAAGACCAGTGGCTGCTCAAGTTTAATAGCATACTCAAGTTGAAATTAGTTCAAATACCCACCAAAGATCCAAGTAGAATTCCAAGGACTGTATGAACACGAGATATAAAAGAACAATTTGACACCTCAAAGATTTTTAAAAAATCAGATAAGAATTCCTGGTCAGGTCTGATTTGCAAAAGAGATTCTTTCTCAATGTAGAATAAAGGTAAAATAAATAAATAAATAAATGTAGGTAGACTTACTCTGCTCGGTGACAGGATCTCGCTGGCTTAATAGCTTAAAACTTTACACTTTTTCAGAACATTTAATGCATTATCGTGTTTTCCATGGAAAACTAGTCTAGTAATTACCAGGTCTATCAGTTTTTCCTGGACACATGTAGGGAATTCCATTTATACCAAAATGAAATATCAATGGACAATTATGAGATAATTCACATCGGGAAAAATGGCATTATTAACTAAACTTGAAGGAATAAAACCCCCAATGAAGCTCTTACTGTGAAAATAAGAATAATGAGTAGTGTCAATGAGAATTATTGATTTATTTCACAAATTCTTGGTTCATTTTTATATGTGGTGTTTATTCACATGATTATCTCATATTGCCCATTTATCTATGGTATAAATGGAGTTCCATATACATGGAAACCTGCGAAAAGCTCCGAATTTGAGAGCAACTGTCAAGTAAAAGAACCAAGACGCCAGAGTCTACACTCCATGTTTTTGAACATTTAAGTGCATTTCTTCCCGCACATGTTGCATAAACACGTCAGCACATAAATGACAGACAACACACCCCAAAGAAAGATAGAGCTTCTTTTAATAGTTGTTATACTTAATGTGATTTGACATTTAAAAAAAAGGAAGTAACAACTACAAGGAAAGCTACTTCTCATGTCAGCAGTTCTTGGACATCAGCATTAAGAGCACAATGGAGGAAGTGCATCAGGTAACAAAAGGAAACGAGGCCGAAACAGGATTGAATGTGTTATGGTTTGTCCCTCACACGGTTTACATGCTACAGAGTGAGACGGCACTGCACGAATGGCTACTATAGTGTCCCGATGTGACTCAGCACTTCACTGTTGGAACGATATATTGAGAAGTTACTATGGATAGCTGATCACTTGTGGACCACTCGTTGAGCGTGACACTTTAGCATAGCATTCATTCCAATAGAAATATGACTCTGGTCATATTTCTGCTATTCATTCATTCATATCCTGAGGGTCAAAGGTCACGCTGGCTCAAGTAATAAACCAGGACCTTCCAATATATAACAGGCAGCCTAACAGACCGCCGTCATTCTCGGTACGTTTTTTCTGTGCCATAGAAAGAAAGAAAAAAGCAATCAATCATTGTCATAATGCTTAATTGTCTTCTAGAGCTCTGAGAAACAACAGTTAAACACTCTATAGATACATATCTTACAACTTTAATGGAGCTTTTCAGGCAGCAAAATGGTAGAAAAATGTTGAAATTATGCAGGCCTGAGAGCCAATATGTAAATTTGCTTCGACAAGATGGTCACGCACAGCAGTAAAACAGACCCAAGCAAAATGTTCCACTTTGAAGCATATGCATGGACATCGTACATGGTCCACCTAGTGAGTTTAGACATTCAAGAGGGAATGTTTTACAAATGAGCTTCTTACTTTTCATTAACAAAAATAGACAGGGCTTAACCAGCCTTAGTATTCCCTTTTGTTCTTTCTTTTTTTTTTTTTAAGAAAGAAAAGAAACAGCTTATATACAAGTGTCATACGACATCCTGAAGTGTTACAAAGCCCCTGCTCCTTCAACAGGGGCCGTGCATTGTGGGTAGTGCGGTGACAAAAGGGAGACAGAGAGAAACAGAGACATCAGAGAGCGCAGACTGTGCGGGGCCTGGTTTCCAAAAAGCATCACAGTGTTAAGATCATGGTGAAGATTAGAGACAGTGCTCAAAGTGATACTCGTTCGGCCATCTCGTAACGATCTTCGTGCCGTGGTGCTTTCAGGCTCAGGTTAGGAAGATGAAGGGAAGAAAAAGGGACAGAAAAAAAACCCAAAAAAAAAACACGAAAGAGAAGAGCACAGGGTCTTATGTTCATGTGTGTCATGTTCCTCCGCTTGTAAATTTGTGACAATTGACGTGGAACAAGGAATTATATCCAATATTCCACATCAAGTCAGAAAAAGTCAAATGAAATGTTAGTATTACCACATACTGCTGGCCAGTTGGGTGTTAATAATAGTATTCTTACTTAAGGCCTTCTACAGTGAGATTTTGTGCTGTGTCAGCTTTACTGTGCAGGGTGTCACACGTCGCCACTGTTCGGCCATGGGGTAAGTTGACTAGGTCACATGACTTACTACAATCTTCTTTTTGGTAAGATATGATAATATGACCAGTGGAGTGTGGCCTGTTCCTCTCTTCTGATGCTGGGCTCATCACCGGTCACTCACACCGATGACTGATCCCATACCTGTGTACACACACACACACACACACATACACATACACACATCAGTACAAAATCCCTGAAACGCCAGGTGCAAAAAATTTAAATAAGTGCTACGTTATTTCGAATAATATCTTGCTATTTTCAACATAATATCTCATTATTTTGGTTTAGTAACTTATTTTTATATAGCTCATTATTTCAAATTAATATCTCTAATATCTAATCATAAATGAATAAATGTCTTATGCATCAAGTTTTGGCGGCTTTACTAAATCGAAATAATGTGAAAATACCTTGAAATAATGAAAGTGTCTCAAATAACGAGATATTATATCAAAATAATTCAGGGCTAGAAGTAGAAAACCCCCAATGATAAGCATTATTCATCCAGTTTAGAAACAAAGTAGTTTTATTTCACTTTATGATTAAAAGTAAATATGCCACCACAAAAAAGGACCAACACACAGTTAAAACACATAAATGTGGAGCTTGTGATTTAATGCAGCAGAGTCGATAAAAAAACTGTGTCTACCATTAGCCATATTCTCACTAATATTGCAGTCGATTAATTGAGTAATTGAGGAAGCCCAAAATCATGATCATAATTCAAACATGATTAATTGTGCAGCCATAATTATAATAATAACCTAGTGCCTTTCACACGCACATGAAACTCCAACAGGACAGTAAATCACCCGCCATTTGCTGTATTATCGTTTTGAGTTTATGTGCATCAGCTCTGGTTAGTGGTGTACCTTGTTGACCCCGTTGATTGGCGTGCGGGACGAGCCCGTGTGCAGCCTCTCGAATGCTCGGCCAGGAGACCGCTCTCTCCTCAGCTCCATCACTCTGGCGGGCGAACGCTCGAGCCGCGTCTCCATGCCCCTGTCCAGCCTCTGCTCCACCATGCGGCCTGGAGACTTCTCCCTGTCAAGCTGCGCGGAGGGAGACGCGTCCCTGCGGAACTCGGTCCGAGCCTCGCGGTAACGGCGCGGTGTGGCTGCCTGCTGCAGGCTGTCCTGAGGCACGGGACCTGCGGCTAGACGTTTCGAGATGTGCTCGTTGTAGGTGGGAGGGCCACGCTTGTTTGGGCTGCGAGGGGGACACGGGAGGGTGGAAGAGGTAGAAGAGTTACAAACTCATACAGATATACACACGCCCTCATTACATGTATTACTTATTCATTCAGTTCAGTCATTTGGAATTTCTAGTGCAGACGGTACTGCAGCATTGGGACACACACAAACAGTTTCTTCCCTCAGTCCATAAGACTGCGGAACAACCGCACGATGCACGAGTCAGACACTAAATTGCACATCATCTTCCTGTAAGACAGGGTGTACAGACTGCACTACACTACTGCACTCTACTCACCCATCTCACTGTTTACATATACTACTATCTATCTATATATATATTTATATTACTCTGCAATCTATCACTACACTGCTATATACCAGAATTACACACAGACACCCATTGTCCTACACCATACCTGCACAGTTCCATATACAGTTCTACTATTTATTTTATTATGCAACATATCTCTTGTACATTTACTACTTCTTACCGTTATTCTATTTTACTTAACTGTAACTGTCTGCTTGGCTGTTGGAGCTCTGCAACATAAGAATTTCACTCGCCTTTTATACTTTTTTATCCCTGTGTAAACTGCGTATGTGGGAATAAAATCGAAATCTACACTTGCATTACAGTCTAGAGGCCTTTTTACCTCTCATTCGAGGGGCTTCATCAGTCCAGGATGATTAGATTCAAATTGATAACAAATCTAGTTGTCTAGACCAGGGGCGGGAACCTATGGCTCGTGAGCCAACTGGCTCTTTTTATGATTCCATATGGCTCAATGATATTAGATTACAAACAGAGTTGGAAGTTTAAAAATAAAACATGACGTTCAATGTAATCCATTTCAAATAATAGTACAGAGCTAAATTTTTCACTGGACAATATCTCTGAGCTCGGGTCAATAATCGGGTCCTCGACACACCTAATTTGTAACGAATGATTCAGTGCTGCATTTTGCCCACAAAACATCATAAGGGTGACTGCAGATCACAGGTTTGCCCTGCGATCGACTGGCATCTTATTCAGGGTGTATTCCTGCCTTGCGCCCAGTGTTTCCCGGGATCAGGATGAAGCGGTTACTTGAGGTGGATGAACGAATAAATTAACATTTAAGGGTTACCAGTCTGTTTTAATATATTGCATGGTATATCACAGCTGCAATGTGCATCATTATGCTGTTTTTGTGAATATCATGCAGCCCTAATAACTGGTTTAAAGAAAAAAAAAATTAAAAGCTGAAGTGCAGCTATTTCATCCAGCTATAAACAAGTGTAGGCTAATCTATAGGTTTATGAATTATGGATCATCACATGAAATGTCTTTACTAAACAAATAAGAAATCCCACACATTTTAATGTAAACTTTGCTTTGCTTTCTTTAGCCTTACAAACGGAAAATGTTCTCAACCCCTGGTCTAGATTTACACTGCTGGACCTTTTAAATGACCTGGATAACTAAAAACCTTCATAACACATGGAGCAGAAAGGTGTGCTTGTGAGGAAAATCATTTAATGCACATCACGAATCCCAAATTCCCATCATGCCCCTTTGTGCATTTATCAGTAGGCACTATGTAACAGATGTAATAGATCTTACCCCTTTAATGATGATCAAAATATCCAGCGGCAGAGCCTTCATACCACTTAAGATGAATGATGATATAGTAAACAAAGCGGTGTACTAGGCGCATCAGTTTTAACATCACATTGTGCAAACAGCACTAATAGCACAGTTCTGAAAAAAAGCATGTGTGCATGGGAAATGAAAAAATAAAAAGAGCCTAGAACACTGCTATGACTCACAAGGTGCAATGGACCAAACTAGCACCAGGTGGCAGTATTGACATAGAGAGTCCAAAACGTTCTTTAAAAAATTCACACTTTATTCATCATATTTCAGTTGATCACATTTTGCATAATAAAAGTATATATTATATATAACGAACATTTAAAAAACAAAATTTATAAAATAAAAATAAAATAAAAAATAAAATAAAAAAGCCTCCTCACTCCTTGGCGCAAATAAAAAAAGCGCTTTTCCTCCTGAAAAAAACAGGGTGCATTGTGAGCGTCACACACAGATCACATCACGAACTGTTACACCCATGTACAGAGCAATGACCCACACACCCCAAACCCCGATCACCGCTAATACATCACACTACAATTACACACCAGAGACATGCCTTCACACACACCGAGGAACCGGATAGTACAAGCCCAGAGTGACATACACTGATCAGCTGCTGGTACACATCACAGCTCTTTTCCACTGACATGAGGCCGTGCTGGTGCTGCGAACCCTTTTATGAACAGGCCCACATTTCAACCAGTTTGAGAACTGAACCATTACATAACCAGAATGGGGAGTCTCATAACACGCTGCATAAAAATAACAACAAATGTGGAGGATTTCATGAAGTCCATCCAAAGTCAAATCTATCAGCATCTATACACACACAGCACAAAGACATCATCAGAGACAACACGTTTATTAACTGTTTATTCTGAGTGTGTAGTTGCTCAAAGTATATTAGAATTAGCATCATGAATGTAGCTGAAATCATTGTTTCTTCCTAGGAGGTTACAATATTTCATGGTTGCAATATTGCTATTTTTTGGTTTAAAACAATATTCTTCAAACCCCGGCCCCACATTGTTCATGTCTAACCCCAAGTTTACACTAGAAAACGACAAAGCAACAGGCGGCCGTTCATTTTCTATGCAAGTGCGCGACACGGAGCCATGAGCCTGCGACACGGCGAGTGACAAGCGATCTTTGAATTGATATTTTCTCAAATTTTATACAAATTAGGTATGCGATAAAGCAACAAATCCAAACGATTGGCTCCAATGTATTCCTCAGACCAATCCTACAGTGCAGGTTTGTCCGTTGTCCCCCGAAACCTCCACTCTCACAACTTTCTACCTGCGTCTAGTCCCCATTCAACCGCATTTGGCGCTCAAAAATGAAACAAAAGACACGATACTGTAGTTCTCCTGCAGTTTAACAACAATATAAAACGCATTTAAAATTTTGGCTACTACTATCTTATATCAGTACTTAAAAAAAGGCGAAAAAATGCACGCCCACAAGCGACAACGGCAGCGGACGCCACACACACCC
Source organism: Olivaichthys viedmensis (assembly GCA_028565825.1). NCBI lineage: Eukaryota > Metazoa > Chordata > Actinopteri > Siluriformes > Diplomystidae > Olivaichthys > Olivaichthys viedmensis. The sequence continues at coordinate 5,683,865 of JAOUQW010000028.1, read as the reverse complement.
ACAAGAGACAAACTGCAAGCGACGTGTCGCTTGCTAGTGTGAACGCAGGGTTATTTTTATGGCAGTTGCTCGAGTGGTTGTCATGTTGACAAAATGATGTCAAGCCCCTAGCCCCTGACGTGACCTGTTCATGATTTTAGACCAACCGCGTGTTAGTGATGGAACACAACTGATTTTGCCTGTCGAGAACCCTCTTTTGTGCTGGATAAGCGTGGCATGGTTCAGGATTAGGTACTGGCACCAGCACAGTGTCAGTGGATAAGGGTTAGCAGTTACACAGCAGGTTGAGGTTAAATGCCTTAAACAAGGATATATACTGGCCCTCATGGCCAACTCAGGACAAGTTACTCAACTGCTGGCTACTGCTAACTCAGACATGTGCCATCCTCTTCACCAGAATGCTCAAAAACAACCTGGTAATGCTACTCAAGCAAAGTTCCCCTGACTGTGTGTGCTCGTGTGTGTGGGTGTGAATGCGCTCTGATAGCCTGCTGTGGAGTGCCAGCTGACCTGCGGGTGGAGCCGTTTCTCTGAGGCTCAGAAGCGGAGCTTTCCTGCACCAGGTTGCCCTTGCAGCAGATGACCCTCAGCTTGTTCTGGTAGGAAGAGGCTAGGTACACAGCACCGGACGAGATGGCAGGACCCAGGTACCGTGGGTTAGGGATGTCCAGGTGGGCATATGCATGAGGCCTGTTTACACACACACACCCACACACAAACACAGTAAACTAGTATTATACAAGGTTCTATTTGGCATTCTGTCTTTATTCAGATAGAAGAGTGTAAGTGTGGAATAGTAAGTATATAATATGTAGATTCAATCGGAGACCTACCCCAGGGCAGAGTGGCTCTGAACCTCAATCACATCCAGAGAGTTGAAGTAAGTGACAAACAAGTACGGCTCTCTGTAGGCTGCAGTGTGAAAGATTATTAACACAGAGGCACTGATGTAACTGATGACTATTTATATGCTGTAAATAGAGAGCCGCTGAGACTCTTTTCTGAGGAGGAGAGACAGTGACACCCAGGCTTACCAAAGGACAGAGGCAGTCTACTCCATTTGATATCATCGCTGCGACTCCTGCGACCGTACGCATCCACAAATACTCCAAACTCTGAAAATGACAGAGAATGTTACGTATATACCCATCCCTCTGTCTCTCTCTTATACACACAGTACACGTTTGTGAGGTATTTCCATTGACCTGTAGTGAAATAATGCTATGCCATAAACCCATAAACCCTAATCTCAGTAACCAAAGGAATTCTTCATTTTAGGGTTTTTTTCTCTCTGGAAAAAGGAGACCAAGGCCCGTCCTCCTATCACATGAGGTACAATTAACCAGCGAATTATAGTCTAAAGGCAAGAAGCTAAATGTTACAATTGGTGTTTTGTTTTTTTTAATAAAAGAAATTTGAATTGCTCATATGTATATATTTTGGGGAATTTCAACAACCGAGTTACTGCAGGATTTAAAAAACCGTTATGTGCACAGCTCTACCCACAAGGTCAAAACTGGGATGTATTTATGAGGACAAAGCGTGAACAAAACCTGTCCGCACTTTCTCAATGCAAGGTTTGTGTACCGTGGAAGCAGAGCAAGTACTCATCGTTTTGCGGGGCGCAGGACACCTGAATGATGGAGATGGGGAAGCTGTGGGAGGAGGCGGCGAACACGGCCGAGGCCAGCGTCACGTCGTTCTTATCCAGGAACTCTGCGTCAACAAACACACACACAAGCACCTCAATCAAAACTACACGACAGGCTCCACTAAACCAGGTGTAAGTGTGTGAATGAGTGTGTGAGCCTTACCCTCCAGCACATACTGCTTCATCTCAATCTCGTAGAACTTGTTTGTGCCGATGATGATGCTGTAACCTGTGAAGTGGATGCAGCTGCAGGGCTCTGAGGTCTCAATCTCCTGACAGAGACAGAGAGAGACAGAGACAGAGAAAAGAAAAAGGGTGTCAGATTTATATAGTTCCCTAACTGCAGTACATGAACTGGTGAGTAGTTTATGTTTAGGCCTGGGTGAGCAGACCCACCTTCCTGATGCAGAACTTGCTCAGGCTTTCATTGTAGCGCAGGATGGTGATTTTATTGGGCATTGCAGCGCAGATGCACATCCCATTCTCAATCTAAAGAACACACACAGACATGTAAGGAATACAGAGTTAGAATACTGGTTCACAAAATGGGCTCTGTGAAAAAAGCCAACAATATTGTTATTGGACACTAAAATGCTGTTCAACTGATGGCATTGTGTTGATATTTTTAATGACGCTACTGTGTTGGCGATCTAAAGGCAATTTTAATAAAACTAGGAAAAGTGCTGTTAATATGATGCAAAACGTATATCTACATTAAAAAAAAATCTACATTTTAACACTGTAACTTGTTTGGGTTCTACGGTTGAAATGTTCAAGAACAAAAGCTCAAATGCATAAATATGACGGCACATATTTGAATAGTTGGATTATGCTCAAAAAAAGAAAAATGGGGGTCTGAGGAATTTCTTTACATTGGAAGGCTGCAAAACGTTTGAGGACCCCTGCTTTATTGGACCGGAGGTTTGGGAGCAGCATGGGGTCCATATACTGAGGCCCAACTGATGACAATACAAAATGATATGATAATATGGGCCCATATAATTTTTGATGGTCAAAAATGAAGCAGACAATAATAGTTTTAGTTAAACTGGGCTTTACTGATATGATTTGTCAAAGTCTAAAACAAATAACCTGCAGAAAAAGCATTATAAATATTAAATCAAAACACTTAAATATAAGTACTTATATTTGCCTTTAAAACAAGTACTCCAGTGGCACAACTGCGTAAGGTTTTCATCCTATCATCAGGAGATCGCAAATGTACAGTAAATCTCAATGAAGCCACAGACATCCAAAGAGCATAATTGCGCCTAATAAAAAAAAAAAAAAAAAAAAAAAAAAAAAGCATAATAGCACCACTTTCTGTGAGTGATTAGTGGCCTCTAGTGCCCTCCAATACGTTTGATGGTTGTTCACATTAACAACACATTAATTCTTTAAAACATTCAAGGAGCCTTTATCAGTGTGATTCCACAATGGTTTTTAACCTAATCTTTGTCCACTGCATCTGTAGCGTATGGGCGTATGTTGTTGACTGCCCCAACAATTGCCCTTATACTTCCATTATAAGTGAGTTTGGAGTAAACGTGGTTTTCCGTTCTGTTCTTAGTACGGGAACACATGTCAAAGTTCTTGTTCGTGGTAATTGCCCTTATGCTACAGATTAAGTGGCCAGAGATTAGGTTAAAAAAAAACAAAAAAAACAAAACTGGAGTATTCCTTTAATATTGGCCGATTTTATTAGGCAACTGATATATCGTTCAGGCCCTAGTCCATACCTTGCCAGAGGCAAAAAGATGACATCCTTTCACTGCCTCAAAGATATAGGGGCAGAGCTCAGGCTGGGCAGGCAGGTGAGACTGAGACAGAGACTGCTTCACTCTTTTAATCTCCACCAGACACAGAGCACGGTCCTCTCCTGTAATAATACACACGCACGCACAACAAGACCAAAGCGCGGTCAGTTATTAATACTTAAATTGTCTTTTCTGTAACAAGAAAGCAGTCTGATGTTTTTTGCGAGCACTTTGTATTGCTGCTGGTGGAAGGACGAAAGCATGACAGAAATATAAATATCTTCCTAGAGCTTAGAGCAAAAGAGCGAGACATGGATGGTACAGCAAACGACTAGTAATTGTATGTATAGACTGACCCGTGATCATGAGCAATTTGTCTAGCTCTTTGAGAATCTGAATCTGGAAGACGGAGGTCAGGCCCGGGACGTGAGTCAGAGAATTCTTTATCACATTCAGAGCATACAGACCCTCTTCTGAACCCACCATTACAATCTGAAACACAAATACACAAAGTGATCAGTTGCCATTCCTGACATTTACATAGCGCACTAAGCAATTACACAGCATCATTTACAGAGCGCACTGACTAAATGTCAGACATACATACATACATTTTTACAGAACGTTCACAATTGATCACGTCAAAGTTATCACTTCAGATGCTGTTTGAAAGAGGAAGAAGAAGAAGAAGAAGAAGAAAAAGAAAAAAAAAGGCCAATACTTTTGGATCTGTCAAATAAGAAAAGATTAACATGTATTAATGGAATACCTGATCAGTTAGGGGTAAAGTACAGTTGATATCTAACCGGTCATCACCCTCCAGCTTCAGCAAAGAGTTCCCCAACAATTTCTGTATATGAGAGAGAGACATACAGAAAGGGAGAGAGAGGTTCAGTGATAGGTGACCACATAAAAATGGTGCACTAATGTATGCACTTGGCTGGGAACTATGATGGCAGGAGGACGCATCCAGCCTTTACAACACACAGACACAACCAACATGACCACAGGGGCTTTTGCAGATAAGCCAACAGGGCTAAAAAAGTAGACCCGTTTACTGAGTCCTGTAGACAGGGGATGGATATGTGAGCTTGCATGGGATGAAAGTACAAGGCAAAATACTTAGGCACATGCACACACACATCGCATGAACGAAAAACATGCTAAGCCACACACTAACGCACACGTGCTTTCAATGTCTTTGCAAATCTGTGACTGTTTACAACACGGGTGTCAAACTCGTGGCCTGTGGGCCGAGTAATTGAGGGAGCAAACTTACAAAAAGCAATATTGAAACATTTCATAGCACACGACAATCCAGCATTTTCACATTAGTGCAGTATTAGTGTAATATGACTGAGTCTACGACTATCCAGCATTTTCACATTAGTGCAGTATTAGTGTAATATGACTGAGTCTACGACTATCCAACATATTCACATTAGTGCAGTATTAGTGTAATATGACTGAGTCTACGGCAATCCAGCATTTTCACATTAGTGCAGTATTAGTGTAATATGACTGAGTCTACGACAATCCAGCATTTTCACATTAGTGCAGTATTAGTGTAATATGACTGAGTCTACGACTATCCAGCATATTCACATTAGTGCAGTATTAGTGTAATATGACTGAGTCTACGACAATCCAGCATATTCACATTAGTGCAGTATTAGTTAGTATAATATAATGACTCAGTCCAAATTCTGAGCTGTATCGCTAGTTCCACCAGCTACAAGCGGACCACAGCACCGACACATGACGTACGTCTTTTCTCCCCCAAAGTCATCAGTGTAGCTACAGAGATGTCAAAAAAATGAAAAGTTAATGGATGGAGAGCGAATACTGCGACACTGGGTGTGTTTGATTTTGAAGTGGAGATAAGCTGGTGTCATTTCTTTGTAAAGAAGCTGTGAAAATAATTGTAAAAAAAAACAATTCCCATCACCATTATGACACACAGCTAAATTTGGAAACCTGATGCACAACCAGAAACAGCTCAAAGTTGAAGAATGCCATTTGAACACAGCAGGGTGTGTTTAAAGCAGAAACCGCACAGAAAGACGCAGCAGTATGAACAAGTTTTGATTTTTTCCGAAGAAAAATAGGTCCCTTTTAAAACTTTGTATATTATTCTTGTAACTTATATCAAATAAATGCACTTATAATTATAATATGTTAAAATGAATTAGCCTTGCAGATTATGCTCAGAGGACACACAAAATGCCAACATGGCCTAGGGGAGAAAGCGAGTTTGACATCCCTGCTTTACTATTTGGGGGTGTGAATATGTCTTACATGAGCATCTGTGTGTATGTGTGTGTGTGTGTGTGTGTGTGTGTGTGTGCGCGCGCGCGCATCATCCTGTGTGATATGTAAGAGGAAATGAATAGGGTACAATCCAAGCAGCAGGCAAACTCAAATAAGCTGGAGGCCTGATATGGGTTTACCTGTACCAACGGAGAGAGAGTCTTCTGTCGTTTAGCTACACCTGCCTATAGCAGTGATCATACAACACACGTCACAGATTACACATTAGATTAGATTATAACCACATAGACTAGGGACAGACAGGTTATAAAAAGACAAAAGACCACAAGAGAAAGGATGAAGAGGATTAGAGGAGAGCATTACAACTAAAAATGTTTCAGAGACATGATTGGAAACAATGAAATGTTAATTATGTATATATATATGTATGTATATAGTGGAGTATATAGATACAGACACCACATTGAAAATCGGGGATTTTTTTCCCCCCATTGCCACTGTACGGCACTCTAAAACGTATTGCTGAAACTGGATCAGTCGTATCTAAAGCACGATCAGGCAGACCAAAAGTGAGCACACCATCAGAAGAGCAATAAAGCTTTGTTCACTGAGAGAGAGAACAGCAACTTCATCACAGATACAGAATGTGCAAAACAAAACTTTATGTGTTGCTCTTCTGATGGTGTGCTCACTTTTGGTCTGCGCCTGATCGTGCTTTGGATACGGCTGATCCAGTTTCAGAAAAGCGTTTTAGAGTGCCTTACAGTGGCAATGAAAAAAAAAAAAAAATCCCAGATTTTCAATGTGGTCTCAAACTTTGGACCCCACTTTATATACACGGTATATAATAGTATGAACACAGGCTTCTTCTCTCCACCCCTGAGAAAAATCCAGCCTAAAATAACAACTGTTTTTCAAATGTACTCAAGGGTGGTTTGATAATTTTAGTCCCGTCTGAATAGACATCTCTCAGATTGTACAAGCAGATGTTGCCTTTTGCGCCTTAAAAGAGTTTTTTTTTTTTAAAGCTGCTACACGTTGTGTTTGGTCGTCATTGCACGTACATGCAGAGAATCTTTAAAGCTACAGTGTGTAGGATTTATTTATTTATTTTTGTTAAAAAAAAGGGGGGAAACTAAATTATTGAGCCAGGGGAGGAAAAAACAAATACTCTGAAACATGATGTTCCTGAGCTTCTGTGAATTGCCATGCAGATCCTGCAGTAGCAACACAGTAATTCACAGGGTTTTTGATTGCACACGTCATAGGCCAGCTCAGATCCGTCCAGCGTCATCTGAAAAAAGTATGGCCAAACACCCGCCCCCAAATCTCCGGTACAGCTTAACACAGAACCTTTCCCATTAAATAAGACCTTGTCTTTGAGCTAGCTGGCTAACGTTACCATCGGCCTCAGAAACCCACGGAGAGGTTGTAATGTCAGGTTGTAGCACGCTGATGGATCATAACAGAGAGGTGCATTTTCCCTTCAACAAGGCCTTTTGTTTTATCTAGCATTAGCTCTGTGCTGTGTACTGATCTCGCAGAACAAATGGTTTGACCATGCGATCCACAGCGATCCGGGATCAGAGTAAAGCACAAAACAGTAAAGCCGATGGTAGTGAGCTAATCGGCTAACGTTAGTGCGATAGCAAAAAGAGAGGTTCCTGTTGTAGGAGAGATAGTTTGATCTTTTAGCACTCAGTGTGACAGTCACATTAATGTGCACGATAAAAGTTTTTTTATTTTCATACTAAATTAAATGTCAGTGCACCAATGGTGTCATTGCTATTTAGACACCCTAATTAGTGCGTGGAATGCGGTTTGGGATGCAGCCCTGAATTCCCATTCAATGAGAATCGCAACCGTGAGATTAATCCGCACGGTGGAGAAGGGCGCAGCACAACGCGCGTTACAAAATGTTCTTCCGTGAGTAGCTCGGAATTGCATTTTTCTACCAGAGAGGGCGAAATTCCCTAATCTTACATCCAGCAGCTTTAAATACTTCAACCAATCACTAAATAAAGAGTCTTGAAATTGTTTTGTTGCTATGGGTCGCATTACTTTGTTTCTATACTGCCCATTACAAGGAGAAAGATCAATTAAAATAGACAAAGCACAATGCTGCAAGCTGATTAAACTGGCTATTATAATAACATCTACAGGAAGTCACAAAATTATGATTGTAGTGTTTTATGAATAAATGAATGATGCAATAATATAATCATATCATCATGTGCGATGCAAAAAGGATGTACGAGTTTTATCATGGAGGAGACACGCAAACATTTTATTATAGACATCACTCTTAAAAATAAATATTATATTATTATCACACACACGTCTACGCACCACATCAGACTCCGATTTTTCACGGGAGCTTCTGCTGCCGGCGACCACTGACTCCAGAACAGCCACCCAGCGCTGCTTATCAGGGAAACTGGGGGCCATGAAGTAGAGTGACTGACCAGGCCAACACGTTGTATGGGGATGAGACTCCAGTTTTAGCACGTATGGTATATCTGCGCGCACACACACACATTTTTTATTGCTACTATTGTGAGGACCTTACACCTTGTATATGTAGTACATGTATATTGTTTAAAATGTTTCTTTAAAATAACTTTGCATAAGGCCGTGTTCACACTCTGCGTTTTTTTCCCCTCAACCATCAGCGCATTTTTGACATGTAATCCTGGGAATGGGAAGCAGCTGCGCCGTCGCTTCCTTCAGAAGATATATATAATATACACCTTTATATATATTAAAAAAGGTGAACTTTCCAGAAAAGAGTGACTTCAAGTGCTTTTTTTATCGACTGGCCAATCAGGTCGCAGCCCAGGGGGCAAGTAAAAACAACCAAAGATGGAGGGCAGAGTGCTGGTGGGAAAATCAGTCTTGTGAGTAAATATAAGGAGCTTTCACGATATGCTGAATTAGTGATATTTCACTATTATAAATAATAAAGAAATCAGATCTAGATAGGTAGCTAAGCTAGCGAGTTAGCTGGTACAATTGGAATACAAGGCAGAACTCGGTGGTAACAGCGTTGTTATGGTTACAATGAACAAGTCGCTGTGAACCGCTCCAGGCAGTGCTTTTTCTGTACACAAATAACACCCAGTGTGAACACAGCCTAGCATGCAATCCAATATAAACGACGTCTCAAATAAAAGCGAAAGAGCCCAAGGAGCAGAGATATAAAAATAAATAACCCAACAGGTGTGTCCATTATGCTAACAAACTCTAACCTGACTTTGCAGTGTTGATGAGCTCGGAAGCTCCCACAGCTCCATGTACCGTCACATCACCGTCAGGCAAACACAGCTCAAACTCCTCCTGTGGCATCACTGAATCTGACACACACACACACACACACACACACACACACACACACACACACACACACACACACACACACACACACACACA
>JAOUQW010000028.1:5637484-5651016 GCA_028565825.1 Olivaichthys viedmensis | reverse complement strand
TGGCTCAAGTTTTATGAAGTGCCCTTTATCAAGCTGATATATATATATATATATATATATATATACATATACACACACACACATACCTTTCTGGGAAATGTCTATAATGTCTATAATGTCTATAAATAAGTATTTGGGAGCAGTAGGGCTGAACGATGGTATTTGAGAGTCTGATTGAATTAAGGTCCGAGGGTCCTATAAACTCAGGGATGCTCAAATATTAATGCCTTTTTAGGGGAGAAAAGCAGACGATAAATCCATTTCTCTTATTAGCAGCATCAATAAAGGCACATTAGAGTGAAACCACACTCACAATGGCCCTCCTGAGGGCAAGTGCTGCTGCACTGTAATGAAACAGAGGAGTCAGAAAGACCCTGGCATGTCCTTACCTTTTCTAGCTTAGTGAGCAGCTCCTCCGCCTCAGCCTTGCCCTGCTCTTTTGCCTGCGCACACACACACACACACACACTTTAGCTTAAAAGAGAAGGTCATAAGGACGACACGTGGCTTAAAATTCTCTTCCCTCTCAAAAGCCCACTGACAAACCACCGAGAATTCAATTCCTCACTAGAAGAGATAAAGCATGTATGCACATTTCCGCTTAAAGGTAATGTGTCTCTGGTAATATATAGAGATGGCACGGTATCACTTTTTCTTTTCCGTTACCGATACTGAAACCTTGAATATCAGCCAATACCGATACAGTGCCGATATATACATCTTTATTTATTTATTTTTACTGCTAAGCCTTAAAATCTGCAATTTTTTTAATTAAAGCACTTCACTTAAGATGGCCATCTAAAATGACCATACTGAAACTGCTCAAACACTCGACTGCCCTACAGGAAAAAATACATCAACATGACTTGCACAATAGCGCAGCATTTTTTATTCAAATAAACTTTTTCAAAAAAGTAAAAAAAACAAAAAACATAAATATCACAGTGCAAATGTGTGCAAAATGAGACAATTGAAAATAAAACAACTGTAATTCCAGTATAACACTTATTAATGCCAAATATAATAAAATTCATATGTAAAGAAAACTGTCTCAATTTAAAAAACAAACAAACGGAACAGTGGAAAATGAATAAAACGACCCTGTAGGCCATATTTGTTACAGAATCGGATCGGTGTCATCTCTAATAATGTAGTGTAAAAGATGAAAAACGTTTCTATGATACCAGACTTGAGTGGCTTAATAAAGTTTAGCAAAATTTAAATAAAGGGATATTAATGTCATAAAACACTGGGGCGTGGCCTAATATTCTAATGAGCAAGCTTGATTGACATTGCTCTGTCCGAGACCTCAGCCTGCTACGCCACTCAAGCAGAACTAAATGCAAAATGCACAAGCAGAGCGAATCGGGATTGTTCGACCCTAAAGTCAGCTCTAGAATTATTGGCACCCGTCATGAAAATAAGCAAAAATGATTGTATAAAATAAAAAATCTTTTTTTTCCCTCTAAAATATATGTGGCAAAATTACTGACACCCCTAAAGAACATTTAAAATAAATCCAAATAAATTGTCTTTCTTGAAAGAAAAAAACTTTTTATTTTAATTTTTTTATGTACCTGTATGAACCCGCCCAATTATAGAAAAGGCTATGTTACCTTTTGCTTGCTAGCTTGCTCAGACTCGAAGAGACCGTTAAAGTGGTAATAGTTTTGATAAAAGCTTTGCGGGCGAGAAAAGCAACATCCGCCGTGCGATTCGTGATTCAAGCTTTGGTCAAGATTAGCCCCAGCCACTTTACATACTTTACATATAGCCATTGGAAAGTCATCAATTACGAACCGTTTGTAGAGGCATATTGTGTTGCCAAAACAACCTTATTAGAAAGCAATCATAAATTTAGGTTCCCTGTAACTTTAAATGTCAAGTTGGCAAAAACATGGCTGCACTTTTTCTTTTCCCTCAAATGGTCATCGACAAGCCAGCAAGAATTCAGTTTCTTGCTAAAGAAAAACAAGCATGTAAACAAACAACAGTGCTTCCATTGAGCCCTCTTTTTTTGTGCACACACACACCTTCTGAATTCTCTGCTGGTAGTCTGCAGCTTTCTTCTTGAGTTCCTCGCTGGTCTGGCGTGAATCCCGGAGCTCGGCCTCGTAGAGATCGCTGCGGCGCCGGGCAGCGGACAGATCCTCCTCCAGCTGCCTGATGGTCACCTGCATCTCCTCCAGCTGAGCATGGTACTCCTGAGTGCGGCAGCCACAGACGGACATTCGTACAATTTAGTTACAACATTCCATATGAGGAAACATAAAAGCAGCGACGAGACCAGATATGAGCCTTCATAGGAAGAGAAGGGAAATGTGTTTATTTTCTTTAAAAAAAAAAAAGGGTTATTCCTTCATTTCATATCTATTAAAATCATAAGATAAGCTTATCAGCGTAATTGTACGATATGACAAAGTCATCCTCCCATTATGAGATGTGTATTCATGCAAGGCATACCTAAGGATAATCACAGAGGATAACCTCCTAAATCTTAACTGATGTCTCAATGCAGGTTTTTGTGAGCACACCCTTAGAGACACCAGCACAAGAGAGACACGTCCTTAGAGACACCAGCACAAAAGGAATAGTTAAAGGAGAATTTACAGTGAGTTCAAGGAGGTCAAAATTAATTGTTCCCCTTCTTGAGCAATAATGGAAGAGCATCCGAGGGTATGAAATAGCCTGCTGATGGGGACCAACCGGGTTAATGACAGTAAGTCATTAAGGAGTCAAGTGTATTGCAGCATGTAGTTAGCAGTAGGCACAGAGCTGGACTGTGGTCTTAAGAGTCCTGTATTGGAGACGGATTTAAGTTATAGCAAATATTGTTATAGGGCTCTATTGTTATAGGGATCTAAATCTTTAGGCTGGTGTTTAGGCTGCTCCAAGTTATCTATTTCTCATGGCAGACTACAATAATCAGAGCAAAGAGATTGGCCATTTTTTTTAAACCTGAAGTGTATCTCTGATTTATGCACTTCAAAAAGATGACAGCTCTACAGAATTAGAATAACTTCATCACCAAAGTGTTGCGTAGCACACTGCAGGTTATACATTCATATTGCAAATCTGCAGCCCAGCCACTATGTGTACACCGATTTTATATAGGCAATGTCAGTATAACAGGGGTAGTGGCTGAAATCTGTACTGTGACACGCTGATGACGTTAGTGGCGTCGTCACGTTTCAACGCTTCGTCTACTTCTATTTTCTAACAGCTAGACTGTCAGTGCGATACATGGCACAAAAAAGCAGCACTGTGTGGAAAAGATCCTCAAGACAGCCGGGCTGTCGCTTTTTCAAGTTCTGGCATGTTAGAGGAGAAGAGAAGGAGCTCGTATATCATCCCATCCCAACCCCGTCCAAATGCAGCCTGCTCATCCTGAAGAGTTTTCTCGCGAGTGTGACTATGATGACACCAGCTTCAAAACAGCCTTTGCTAACACTCCGTAAACATCGGCTACAACACAGACGCAGAAAGAAATCACACACACTAATTGCATTCATATGCAAAGAATTACGCCCGATAAGCATCATCAACAGGTGTGTTTACTGCAGTCATGTAGTACTCATTTTATTCACAACAATTTAAACAAAAAATAAAAAAATTAATTTAAGTCAAGGATTTGAATTTAACTTTTGAGCCCAGCTAACAGCTCTGGTTCCATATATGAAAGGGAATTTCTTATTAGGTTTAATGCTATTATTATTACGCCTCCTTGGGGTGGCGTAATGGCCTACGGTGGGGTGTGTGTTTTTAGGTCAGAGCGCTTTTTGTAATATTTATTGCGGAGTTATCCCCCCATTCCTGTAGCTTAAATAAAATATCTGCTCAGAGGTCTCTATGGTGCCCCAGGCTCTGCAGACGGAAGAAAAAAAACAAATAAACCTCTAACCAATCAGCACAAGGAGACGTCTCTATCTGCCTGTCGATCACGTTGCCTGTCCGTTCAGAAAACTCTCCCTCTTGCACTAGCTTTCAAGCGTGCATGTGTTTTGGGGGCGTGGCTTTGGCGGGAACGCTTAAGGGGGGGTGCTTCATTTGTTCGGCTTTGGGGTTTCAAAACAACTAACCGCCGCCAAAAATCACTGACTACACCTTTAAAAACGTCAATTACTGAAGCCGTGCCGTTTCCTGCAAATAAGCCACACTGAAATCCTCTCAGTGAGAGAAGAACTTGATGAAAGAACGAAACCATAAAGTCACAGTGTTGAAAGTAGTGACAAGTTCCTCCTGAGGTGCGGAGAGAGACTTTGAGATGAGGGTTTGAGATGAAATGCGCAATGTTTTTCTAGTGTCTGCCGCCATCAAAATGCTTTTATTAAAAGTCAACGTCTGGGTTAACAGTCAGGGCTGGGGGTCTAAATGTAGAAAACAGTTCCACAGTCTTGAGTCGGAAAGTGTACGAATTTGTGGGCTCCCAGTCCTCTAAATGTCAGCAGCCTCTGCGTGATTATGGTTTGATTTGCGGATCACGTGATTTATTTATTTATTTTATTACAGAGTGTGTAAGGAGGGATTCAGGAGAGGCAAAAGAAAGAGCTGGGGACTGAGGTGAGAACGAGAGAGATAAGACGATACTGATGAGAAGATAAAAGGAGAGGAAACCGCAGTGGAGAAGCAGAGAGCTAACTGACAGCTCAAGCAGGCAGAGGGATGCAGATGGGGAGACTTAGATAGTGGGATAACGAGACGAGTAGAGAGAGTGAAAGAGTGAAGGGAAGGAGTCTCATTGACGCATTGGCACATCAATCAAGGTACTAACCACCTTTCCAACTGAGACCCATTTGTGAGTGAAAGAAATAGGGCGTGGAAGACAGAGGAAAGATAACTGACATGATGAGACAACAAACAAGGGAGCACAGATAGACAGACAGGGAGAAAAAGGCAGGATTAATAGCTGATGGTAATCAAGAAAGAAAATGGATAGCAGATATAGGAGTGGATAAAAACCAAACAAACCAACAAAAAAAAAAAAACACACCTGCCAGAGGCACAGCAGAATCTGACATGGGACAGACAAAAATGTCAGAGCACAAACAACAATGCCAGAAACCCACTCAAGGCACATCACCACCACCACCACCCAAATCCAGCCTTGGTATTGTTCCCCCAGGCTTACCTCTGGCATATTACCGTCTGAATCAAGGCTCCCTGCTCCTCTATCCCTCTCAGTGCTGCCAGGCCTGACAGCTCCCAGCAAGATTCACACCTCTTAACATCACCGTTTTTAATTAAAGCAGCGCATTGTGCTCGACTCTGTTGGAAATGCTACTATTGTACCTTAAGCACGGGGGGAGAAAAGCACAGGGACTAAAACGTACGTCCATGTGTTTTGTGTTTGTGTATGACCGGCCTGCCACCCACAGGCCACAACATTCCCACTAAAAATGTGCTAAGTTTAAAAAGGCTTGGGGTGCCGATTAATACAGGGCTGTAAATGATGACTGCAGCATTAAGGCTAGAGTGGAAAACAGGGCTTTTTAATGCGTCCTCCATTTCAGAGCTATCAGTATTCAAGTCAGAGTGAAAATTATAGCGAGAGTGCAACTTGTGTGTGTGTGTGTGTACTTATTATAAAATAGCTCCATGTGCCCAAACCGGGCTGAATTAAAGACGTGCCAACTTAAGGCTGCATTTAGACAGTGAGACTAAATGGATAAATAGGGGGGGCCTAATGAAAGAGTGTAGCAGATTGGTATCGATTGTGGGGACACAGCGTGTGGATTGACTGATGAGACACGACCGACATGGACGCAATCCAAGACAGACTCACTAAAGATCTCTGACTGGTAACCTCATTGTTATCATGCAAATATCCTGATTTCATTTTAAACACTGATAAAAAGCTAATGCGTGGACATGTGCAGTCACCCTTCACCAATCATCAATCACCATTTCTTTAATTAAACTCCTATTAGCACTTAATTGCTAATGGAATGAGGTTGGAGGGAGACGTGCGGACTAATTATAGTGTCTGTTCCATAAAGACCACAAGGTGCGTTAATGTCCCACATCTGCGTTATCTGTTGCGCATCCATTGTAATTTGAGATTTGTTTATAGAACATCATATCATGTGGAGCCGCTGTAACAGATTTAAAAATAACGGCAATTCCTAAGCGCAATTTAAAGAAACAGTATCTGTAGTGTATGGGCAAACAAGAATTTCAACACGCTTCCCTGTACAGAGAAAAGGTTTCCTTAAAACTCACTTATAATAAAAAAGTCTAAGGGCAGGTGTTGAATTCCATCAATAAACCTTTAAAATATGCAACTATATAACACATACTGAAAACCATTACACTCTAACAATGGAGGTCTTAGGATGAGACAGACGCGAGAGAAAGTCTTACCAAAACTGTCCTTATGGAGTTTTATCCAACTTTCCGACAATACGGTGAAAAGTCATTCTAACGCTTTTCCAAAAAGGTTTTGTGGTATCCATGCGCCATCAGACGCACCCAACAAAATCTTCTCTGAAAGGACAGATTATACACATTCAGAGCTAAATTTAGCAATACCTTTAACTGAAGAATTCATTAAAACGTCAAACAAAAAAAAACATGTTTTGCACAAATGTTTACTGACTGATTTCAACAACTGCCCTTAGTCTTTCATTATAAGGGTGTTTCGGGTAAACAGGTTCCCGTTGTTAGCTTTTTGTTTTCAGTACAGTACAGAAATGTGTAGAAATTCTGGTCAATGGAAATCACTCATACGCTACAGAGGCTATAGGTGGAGATTAGGCTGAAAAACGCCAGTGTTTCCCTTTAATGTTTTGCTTTGTAAAGCGTTGTTGGGTGTGAGATGGGTGCTGTACAGATCAAAGTTTTTTGCTGACATCACAAATGAGTGCGTGTTATATTTCTCACCAGATCTCTGTTGATTTGAAGCTGTGCCTGCCTTTTCAGCGTTATATAGTTGAGAATTTGAAACGTTTATTGACGGAGTTCAACAACTGCCCTCAGACTTCTATTATAAGGGAGTTTTGAGTAAATGGGTTTTTCCTTCTTTTCTCAGTACAGACAAACGGGTTGAAATTCGTGTCCGTGGTAATCACACATGCGCTACAGATGATAACACCCTTGGAGTATTCCTTTGACATACTACATATCCGACTCAGAGTGTGTGTGTGTGTGTGTGTGTGTGTGTGTGTGTGTGTGTGTGTATCGCAGGACAATTTCTGGTGCCTGTGTGTGTGTTGGTATAAGGTGAGGCATTTTTGTACAGAAAGAAGGAAAACTTTGCATTAAGGTGCTAAACAGAATTCTGCCACGGACCCCAGACCTTCTTAAAATCACTAATCGCTACTGTTCCCGTGGAGATGAATCTCGCCTCTGCATTTGCGCGTGTGAGCATGTACACAAAAATGAGTCATTCTGCTGTTTCCCCTTCTCCCAAACCTCCTCCTCCGCTCCCTTTTCGCTTTCTTCTTCATCTTTTCCTGCACCAAATCAGTCCAAACGCTCTTCCTTTAGTCAGCACATCCACTTTCACTTAAAAAAAGACAGTCGCGACTCCATTTGCCAAATCAAAGCATCTTTGTGTGACTCACGAGGTCATAATACTAAAGTGGAAAAGAGACAGAGACCAAAAGCAAGTTAAGTTTCTTTAGAAGCCGCGCTCAATCCTGAGGTGTCCATAACTGAGCAAACCTAAGCTGTACTGCAGCACATTGTGTGTGTTGAACGTCGACCAAAAGTTGAAGGTCTCACTGAGCCTGCTGCTGAATCAGCTCTGCTCTATTGATTGTATAATGCAGAGAGAGAGAGAGAGAGAGAGAGAGAGAGAATGAGAATATTTGGGCAGAGTAAAGAATTTGCTTCTTTGTTCTTTAAGTAGCCCCGGTGATACAAATAAAACACTCTTGAAATGAAAATGAGTGCATCTTCCAATATCATTGCGTGTATAGGTTGGGTGTGTGTGTCTGTGTATGTGCTGAGTAGAATTGAAGTGCAAGCATTTAATATCACTGTATCAGTTACAACTAAAAAAAAAATTAAGTTAATAAATTCTTCTGTGATGCAGTAAAAATATATTAACAGTACACCATATAAAGCACGTAAATAAGTACTGAATCTCTAAAGCACTGCATATCAGCACTGAAAGAACTTTTAGCACCAAAGAACTGGAAAAGTGTTTTTTTCTTTTTCCAGGTTCCAGCTATTGGTCACACAACATGCAACACCATACACACAGATAAACACAAATAAAATAAAGACAAAGAAAACGAAAAAACACAGTCAGGTTCATTGGTGCTAAGTTTGTGCTGACAAAAGCAACATTGTGCTGTTTAATTTCTCAAACTTTTCATTTTTCGCACAAACAAAGAGCAAACTAATACTTTTGTTCCTGATTATATGGCTTAACACTTCATGTTTTAGTGTGTTGACAACGTCTTTAGAATGCCATTTTTGTTTTGTCATGGTGCGGATTTTTCATCCTGCTATTACGTTTGACAAATTTTAAAAACTGTTGGTGGCGAGCGTTTTTGTCAGTAATGTCGGTGCAGCTGATATGAGCTAGTTAACCGAGCGGCTAATCAGACAAAGGAACAATCAAAGCAATTCTTCCATGTTGGACTTAATGGTGGTGTTGTGCGTTGTAATGACGATGCAGTCGCTTTTACTGTCACTGTGACTGTTCCAGTCATATCTCAAGTTAAACCCTAAATTCTAATGGTTCCTGTTTGGGCCAGTTCTTCTTTTCTCATTGGGAAGTGGAAAAACACCCAAAGAAAGATATCTAGTGAACCACAGTTAAGCCCTAAAGAATGACTTTTCTATATTCAGGCTGGTGTTGGGACCCAGCCAACAGGAGGCTGTGCAGTGTAGGAGTTTTGCCAGCATACTGAGGTTTGTGTAAGGCTGTGTTATGATGTGTAATGAGGATGTGTGAGGCTGTATGGTGAGGTTATGTTATGATGTGTAATGAGGATGTGTGAGGCTGTATGGTGAGGTTATGTTGTGTAATGAGGATGTGTGAGGCTGTATGGTGAGGTTGTGTTATGATGTGTAATGAGGATGTGTGAGTCTGTATGTAATGAAGGTGTTTGAGGGACTTTACCTGCTCTTTAATCTCCTGTAGCTTGTTGCTCTGCTCTCGGATATCATGGAGCAGCTGCAGAGCCTTATCGTCCTCCTGAGACACCTCGACACGAGCCTGCTCCAAGCTGCGCTTTAGACTCTACAAACACACATACATGCATGCACACACATGTGCACACACACGCACCCAATTATGCAGGAATAGGAAAACTCCCATACACAGTGCTACAAAGACTGATACACAGCCAATAACTCATCCTAAAAGCACCTGTGTGATAGACACATAACTCAGGGCAGCATATCTATCGATCTGCACTATCCGCATTTGCAATTCAGTGACTCGAGGCGCATTTAAAACAGGTTTAAATCCGATCACTCAAACCATATTAGGAGGTCTGAGACGTATTTCAGCCACATTACACAAGTGTAAATACAGCAGTCTCTCAAAAGCCACATTCCACAACCAAAACTCCTCCCAATACATTATGTCATGACCATGACTGACAGGTGCTGTTTTTACCTTGAGGAAATTAAAAACGGTATGGAAAATCACATTTTTGATGCGACAACTATCTTTTGCAGAGAACTGGAAAGAGGAACTACCCAGGAAGTTGGTGGTCAAATGCAATAATCGAATTGCAATCCGGCTAACTGGAGATGAATTTACCTATACTTGTAACTGCATGAGGTTAAAGTGCCCATGAAATCGCTCGAGAGCCGTGATTTGATTCCGTATGTTGACGTATTTCCTTTTGAAACAGGAAGTCAGAGAGGGAGCGTGATTTCCCCAACAGCCAATAGTGTTCGAGTTACACCACAGCTCCCGCCGAATCTAAATAACTCAACAGTGGCTTAGCAAACTGGCGAAATATGCAGCCAAAAGTGTAAAGAGAGCTCGTTTTCAACTGTGTACACATTTGTACGGCTCCCGAGTGGCGCAACAGTAAAGCGTTTGCCTTATCGTCTGGAGATCGCTAGTTCGAGCCCCGACGATGCCGCAGCCATCCGTGGCCGAGCGTCTAAGAGAACGTAATTGAGCGTAATACACTTTCTCTCCTGTCGATCAAATGCGGCACCAGCCAATCGTGGGCGTCTGAGAGCTTATGCATATGGAAGAGAGCAGTTGGCGCTTTCCTCTGAGCGCGCGGGACTGCCCTGTGACGTTGCATGAGCAGCAGTTTGAAAAAATGCGGTGGTCGACTTAATGCCTCCACGGTTGGTGGCTGTCGTGCTAGAGAACTAGCTAGTGGGTGGCAATTGGCAATGACTAAATTGGGAGAAACAAAATGGGGTAAAAAAAAAAAAGAAAAAAAAGAAACCTGCCCCAGTGTTTGTTACTGGCCCACATCAGTGCGGCAGTGAGGGCATTAGGCTTCCCACGGGGGAGAGGGAAAAGACTGCTGTTTAACACGAGGCAGTGAAATAAACTGCATCAAGAAATGCGCTTTCTGGACAATCTAAACACACCCACCAACGTGGGTCGCGGTCCGGTCCGCGTTGTTAAAGGGTTGAGAGCCGCTGTCCTAGACAACCATGCACTGTATGTTTTCGGAGTGGGACATATTTTCCCAGAAATAATAAACTGAATAATTGAAAATCACAAAATCTACAAAACACATTTTTTGTCATTTTTTCGAGATATACTGGCTTATTTGTGTCCACAACGCCAAGAGACACTTACAAAAAGCTCCAAAAACACATTTTGATTTCATGGGCACTTTAAGATCTAATCAGGAGACAATCACGATACAAGACGCATGAAACGACAAAGTGTAAACAGGGACACATTTTAACCAAATGTCATACAACTGTAAACACGTCCGTCTCTCCAAGGCTCATGAAACCAAAACCCATCCCAGTATGTTACATCATAAGGCATGTGGTCCAAGACCTCCATGCCCTCCTTAAAGTAATCATAGAAGAAACGCAGAGTTGATATACATATTGCTAATTCGCTATTTGGTAGTAGTGGCGTTTGCTATGGCTGCATTAAACAGTCTACACAGGGTCTTCTTCTACAGATTATCAGATAGAAAAATTCAAAACTGCATGCAAAATAGCAATTTTCGACACGGCATCCACCTTTTCTATAGAACCACTGAAAATTAAAAACACCACAGGAAGTTAGTTGTCAAGTGTTCTGAGCTTTTTTGCATATTACTCGCAATACAGCTATCGGATTTCAGTCCGGTAAACGTATGTGGTTAAAATCATATAAGTATATTAATCAAGATACAAGATGCATAAAACCACCAGGTATAAACGGGGTCTTAGACCTGCGAAGGCACCCCACTCTTTCATCTATAATAAAAGCACAGCTATAAACTAAGAACCCACAGCAGCCTAACACAAACCCAGAGGTAACAAGGGCCAGAGCTAAATGCAACAGCACTCACGCTGCACTCGGTGATGTAGGTGGCGAGGTCCTGCTCCAGGATGCTCCTCTGCGTCTCGGAGGCCTTGAGCTCCACATCCTTCTGCTGAAGCACCGACTCCAGGTCGGTCATCTTACGCTGGAAGCGTGAGATCTCCTGCTCCATCTGGGCCGCCACAAACACAAGCACCAGATCTAAATGCATTTTACAGCGTCGCTCCGGCCATAAGGAATGCGTGATACACGCATACATACACACACACACACACACACACATACATGCTTGCATATGCACTGAAACACCGGGTTTAAGTGCATTTTAGAATATAAGACAGATAAAATTATACACACAGTCACATACACTTTAATGTGAATTTACATTAGTGACCCATCAATATGATTTTAAAGAGGTAAAAATTCCATTAACTGATCATTTTAGCCAATAAACTTTTATGTGGTCAAAAATCAAGCGATTTCCACAGATACCGATAAGCACTTGGAACCTTAATATCAGCCGATTTTATTGACCAACCGATATACATCAGTTAGGCCCTAATATACATTTGCACTGTGATCAACGCAGAGAACGTGAACACTAACACCAAATATGAGAATGCATAAACACCAACACTCTGCTAGTTAAACAGCACTGTAAAAATCAATCAATCAATTGAGGCTATTAATAAAGCTGAAGGGCAGAACGACTGTGGACTCCAAAAATGAAGGTTAGGAATCTCATTACTCCTGTACAGGTTTAACCGAACAGTAATTACAAAGAGGATTAGCATGCAAAACGCAGGGGTAAAGTATTGCACCTCATTTTCGCTGTGTGCCCACACACGTTTCTTTTCAAATTAAATGGATGACAGAAAAATGTCACTTTGCTATCCATTATTTTTTTATTTTAAGTGCAATCTTACCTTGTGACATTTGTCTTGGGTGTCTTGAAGTTCTTTACTTTTGAGTTGCAGCTTTTTTTCCATGGAGTTGGACTTGGCAGGGGAGTTGAGGCCTGCCGCCACTGATCTAAGAGCACAGCGGTAGAGACATGCAGAGGAAGGTTAAGATAATGAAACAAATGATATTAGTCTCAGATCAGCACCATGAAATGTATAATAAAAGAGATGGGAATGCCAGACACAAATTCAGTCCCTCAAAAACGCACGCACACACACACACACACACGCACACACACCATTTCAGCTTTTGATCTCACTCTAAATTCATTATTCATCAAAGCACAAAATGGAATCACTTTAGTTGCCATTCATAAATCAGGATAAGACAAGAGCAGTCTGATCTCAGTTTGTAAACATTATTGATGTGTTTAACAGTTGGGATGCTATGGATGGCATTCAGCCTCCAGAGAGTTCTGATCCAAGACCGAGATCACCCTGACTACATTGATCACACACTGAGGAATCCGTCTGTAGAATCAGTGCATTGTATGATTTAAATGTCGAGTGATGGTCTTCGATTAAACAGCAAACACTTTCATGGTCACATTCTTGACTGAAAAGATTTAAGGTTTCTCCCGATATGTGCAACTTTTATTAATGTAGATATGATGGTAAGACTAGGGTACAGACAGAGATATTGAGCACCTGCTGAAAGTACCCTTCAGTAAGACTAAAACATGACGGCCAAGTGGAAACCTGACTGTCGACAGCAAGTTGGTCTGAGGATGATATCCTACAGTAAGCCTAGATTACATGAAAGTCCCCATCTCTCTGGTCTCCCTGCCAATGATCATTTCTCCTCCATCTCCACAGAGCTCATTGCTTTATAGTACCGCCGTGAAGCTGGCACCCCATCAAAAAAAGAATTCAAATAAAACATACAGTGTGGTCCAAATGTCTGTGGCCACTTTAAAAAATCTGGGATTTTTTTCATTGCCACTGTATGGCACTCAAACACACTGCTGAAATTGGATCAGTTGTGGCCAAAGCACGATCAGGCAGACCAAAAGTGAGCACACCATCAGAAGATACATAAAGCTTACATAATGCAATACATAATTTATGTATAAGCAATACATAAAGCTTTGTTCACTGAGAGAGAGAACAGCAACTTCATCACAGATACAGAATGTGCTGAATAAAGA
>JAOUQW010000028.1:5608876-5620771 GCA_028565825.1 Olivaichthys viedmensis | reverse complement strand
AAAGTGCAAATACACGACAGTGAGGACGAGTGCAAATATACACAGAACAATAAATACACAGAACAATAAATACACAAGGCAATGCACGCTAAACAGGACAACAGAACAATATTAAATGGGGTAATTTCCGTCTTGTCTTTCCATTTAACCATAATCGCCAATGATTTAAAACAAGCTAACATACGTTTTAAATAAACATTTAAATATGCTAAATAAGCCTTGTAAACCTTAGCTAGCTCGTCGTCACCACTGGACAGGCTAGCCCTAGATAGGGTGGTTGCTCCGATTAAAAGAAATCTGATATTGGGAGCTTTGGTCTCTCTTACACTTGCTCATGAGGTAAATTTTGCCTTTGTGCTTCCCTTTATATTTGTATGACACTGGGGGCATTTTTGAACTGAACTGAAATGAAATCTTTTCATTGTACAAATAGTACAAGGGGGGAAATGCCACTGTTTCCACAGCATTTAGACAAAATATTAAATATTTTATGAAAAAGATTTATTGGATGTTAATTTTAAAAAAGACCCTTTAGGAATAATAATTGAAAGTAAAGCATATTCATTTGGCTTTGATGGGTATTATAAGAGGCTGCAACATTAAGCTTATTGTTGCATGCAAATAAGAAAACCGCACTTCTGTGAGTGTGACTGGGTTCTGTGTGTGAAAGCCACACACAACTGAGAGAGCAGTGGCAGCTCGTCTTACCTGAAAGTTCATAATGTTGTTGATGGTTTTGGCTGAGGTGCCGTCGGTGAAAGGTGACTTCATGTAGATCATCTCGTACGCGATAACCCCCAAAGACCACCAGTCACACTCGGGACCGTAACTGCACTGAGAACCCCCGTTCAGGGCTGAGAGAACCTCCGGGGCCAGGAAGTCCTGTGTGCCCACTGGAAGCTTGGAGAAGCCCACCTGAACCACAGCATCAGCTTCATCAAGTGAGCACTCAATCATCATCATATTTCATCACCACAAATTACATCATTACAATAAGCATAGTGAACTTCTGATCGTGCAGTATTACTTTAAATCAGGTTTTAATTACACACACTACGTTTCACCACGAATGTTGTATTACAAGTACAAACTGTGTCAAAGCTAAAGCACTGAAACTCTGATTATAGTTTTATGATAGTCAATGGGTTATTCTAAAATGTGACAAATGCTAATTCCAGGACGTGGTTTCTGCTGGTTAAAGGTCGAGATTACCGTTTTATTTGGGGACAGTTTAGAAGCAGAGCCGAAGTCCGCCAGCTTAATGTGTCCCGTACGGTCAATAAGAATATTCTCTGGTTTCACATCTCTGTCAAGAAAGGGTATATTTAAAGAGAAAAGAAAGAAGGAGAGTGAACAAGGCATGGAGAGACAGTTATAGCAACAGAAGGCAGAAAAAGCAGGAAGAAAAAAAACCAAACATTTTAACGTGGGCCTAGAACTGGCACAGAATAAAGTCTCTAAAAATATGAGTTAAGCAAGTATGCTAAGAATTTCCTATTGCACGGCAGATACCAACTTGCAAGGGTGAGGGTTAACATGTGCTTCCTCCGAGACAAGTAAAGCCTGCAAAACTGCATCTTTTTTAACATCTCATGCGACGTCCTAGGGCAGCTGAACACGCTGGAAATGGAGCACTAAATGCGCTCTTATAAATTCATAACTACAAGGCTATGTATGATTATCTAGCAAAACTATGCCTGCGTAGAGCCATGAAAGTCCTGATTTTTATCCCCAGTCTCTTTTAGGGATTTGTTTTCCCACCAGTTAACCCCAGTAACCTCCTTTAACTCAAAACCCAAACTTACTAATACAGAGGAGCTCACCTATGGACGTATCCCATCTGGTGCACAGCGTGGATGGCCTTCACCAGCTCTGCCAGATAAAACTGAGCCATCGACTCGTCAAACTGATCCTCGTATCTGTTCAGCAGCGCCATGAGATCCCCTCCCGGCAGGTATTCCATCACCTGCAGGCACAAATCCAGATAACGTTCTACACTCAGGGAGATTACAGCACAACACACACACAGCCTGTCCACAACTGTTTACAGCTCTCTCTATTGAAGTCCTGCAGCAGGTGGATTAGAATTAAGTGGCCCTGATGCTCTGCTAAACCGCTGAAAACCTGTGAGGCTGGGCAGCACAGATAAGATGGCCAGCGAGAATATGCCAGCGTGCTACCGTGAGCAGCTCCTTTCCTCTGATTCTCTTCCAGTAATATGAGTAAAAGGCATGATGCATGCAGCTGAATGTATCAGCGTACTCAATAGAAGCATTCACTAATAGGACGTGAGGAACGGGCCAGTCCTCAGAGAAAAAAAAGTGCCGAGCATGTTCTAGTAGTTTAAGCGCCGCAAATCTAAATCAGAGATGTAAAGGTGGTCAAGGTTCAGTGATTAAGGTTCCAGGCTACTGATCAGAAGGTTGTGAGTTCAAATCCCAGCCCCGCCAAGTTGGGCCCTTGAGCATGGCCCTTAACCCTCATAGCCCGCCGTATCACGGCTGACCCTGCGCTCTGACCTCAGCTTCCTAACAAGCTGGAATATGCGAAGAAAAGAATTTCACTGTACTGTATTGTATTGTACTTGTACATGTGACAATACCCAAAACCTGCACCAAACTAACACCAAGATACTGTTTGTTAAAAAGTATTGTAGAACATTACTTTTGAAGAATGCGCTAC
Source organism: Olivaichthys viedmensis (assembly GCA_028565825.1). Classification (NCBI taxonomy): domain Eukaryota; kingdom Metazoa; phylum Chordata; class Actinopteri; order Siluriformes; family Diplomystidae; genus Olivaichthys; species Olivaichthys viedmensis. The sequence goes on along the minus strand of JAOUQW010000028.1, from coordinate 5,618,089 downwards.
ATTTTGAAATGCTACTCATGATATTGGGCTTTAAACACAGTGTATAGAGTCCGTAAGTGGCATGTTTTGGAACTGGGCATTTGGCTGCATTTGTTATGTAGACCTGGCAACCCCGGTTACAGCTGTCCCCATAGCAGCAATGATATGAAAATGAACGCAGTGAATTATTAAATGTAAGCAAACATTTTTATTACCATGCCACAGGCTCATAGCAAAACTTACTTTAAAGAATTAGTTTACCAATAAGTAATTTTGATTAACAAAGGCTTGGTGCTTGGGTTATTTCAGAAAATCAGAATCTCAGTGAGCAAGTGTGAACACACTCATTATCATAATCATTCAATATGCAAAACTGTTGCGCATTATTCATAAGGCCCATGGCCATGTGAAGAACGTGACTAAGAAACGCACGCACACACTTTTTTTCCCTCAGTATCTCATCTTTGTCCTGTCATGACAGGCAGTCACGCACATGTACATATTAGGGCTGTCAGAATGTATTTTACAGTTTAAGTACTATGAATTTTTATAGTATTTACACATTCAAAGAGAAAAATCCATGTTTAAGATCCCATGTTTTACTTTTAGCCGCTTAACACAAGTCGCATTTCCTAAATGTTTTGGCTGAATGACTTTTGTGTCGCTTGATGTCGGAAAAGGGCTCTGAATAAATGCATGTCATTATTTTGACATATTTTTAATTAATGTACCAAAGTAGTTAACAATTTACAACAGACACTATCTGGAGTTGCTCTTTTCTGTTGCTGAATATCAAACGGCGCTCAATCAGACATGCAGTGCCGTACGTAGGTTCCGCAATACCATTTTGTTATACCTTAAATCGACAATATCGTCACCTTCCTTTTCACCTAGTTTATGTGATAAAACTGCATAGTGGAGCACTACTGCTGACATTCTGTCTGTGGCAGTGTAGAATTATAGGATCTATAATATTCACACGCATTTAAATACTTTTTTTATTTACCATACTAAACCTTTAAAGTAACTGAAATTCAAAACCAGTTTTTAAAGAAATTTTAAAACACGTGCACATACATGTCTGATCTGGTCTATTCTGAGAGCCTGCATGCCAGATGCTTGCCCCTTTCCGAGTGCAGTTGGATGAGATATGTCTGATTCAGTCTGGCGTGATGGCGCTCTGACTACACATCAGGTCAAACACATTCACATACATAACATGAGTCTCATACATTTCCCTTCAGCCAACACAGAGCAACATTAGTGGCAAATACCCAGAGGCTAGATTTCTACCACAGAACCACATAGAGGCCACCAGGTTTCCAGAATGGGCATTCTGCATAGCTGTAATACAATCAGTGTGTGTGTGCGTGTGTGTGTGTGTGTGTGTTTTGCCTCACTTACATACCCACGCTAGCACACAGGAGCTTTGAGACCGTGTGGTGACGCATTCACACATACACACACTCCACACACACACACACACACACACACAATGAATGGGAGGCAAAGCTTCCAGACCATAAACGGCAGCCGCAGCATTCTAGCCCACGTTACCTAGCAACAAGGTAGTGAGGGTCTTTTAAGCCCAATGCTTAGGCAATGACAGATTTGGGGGTTTTTTTGTTTGTTCTTTTTTCTTTCTTTTTTTATTTATTTATATTTTGTATGCCTCGTCTCAGGGAGAGGGCGATGTATGGTGAGGGCAAAGGGGAGTTTAGGTTGGAATAAGAAAACGATATCTGTGCAGTTCGCACGGTCTGTGTTTACTCTCATGAGAATCCCGCTCCTCCGCTGCAGGTTTTCAAATCTCACCACACCCCACATTTGAGCAGGGGGCTTCTTGTAAGCACAATGCGCAATGTGTGTTGATGTGCCAATCCATTTGCACTGCATGTCAAAACATACAGGCACGAGGGGAATTAAAATCCTGCCAGACAAGTCAGAACCACCAATCTTTAATCATGAAATTAAAATCACTGATTTAGAAGAGTGTCCTGAACCACACACTGGGGACATCATAGTGGAGAGTCCCATCGCCAATCACAGTTCATTACATTCACAAAACCTTATCAAACGTCAGGTTTGAAGTGCCATCAAGCCCCTTAAACTCTTCAAATAACTAATGGGTAGTGATGCAATGTTCCTGAAGCCTAGGATGGGAAAAGCCAAAACCAGATTTCACCATCCTCTCAGGATATCATGAAACCTCATCCAGTTAGGTGTAGGGGTGGGAATTTCCTTGGGGCTGTCCAAGTAGATAAAAATTTTATTCTAGGTGCCACAATGCAATTCCAAATGATGCAGTACTTTATGCATCTTATTTATGTATTTAATAGCAACAAATCTACATTCTCTTTTTCCTGTGCCTGCATCTCAAATGGCTTTCTTTGGGCATATAGTTTATATAGTACACAACACCATTATTCCATACCCTTTGTAGTATGCATATACTGTGATTAGGAAGCCATTTGGGTTTCATCTTAACAATGTGAATGATTATTTCTGTTCGAGGACAATATTTACGCCAAAGAAATGTAAAATTGAGCTAAAAATCAGCAACATGAAAACCTTACCGTGGGTAAACAAATCTGAAACATTAACGTTTTATGATAAAAATGATGATAATGCTACTTGATTTTTTTTTGCTTTTATGCGATACAAGCACATAGTGTAGCACTGCTGCTAATGTTCACACAGTCTGTGGCAGTATAACATTATAAGCTCATTAATATTTAAATGTATTCAAATACTAAATATTTTCAGTAATTAAAACGAAAATACTTTTTAAAGGAATTTGACAGCCTGTTTATTTTTCATCAGAAATGTTTGATACTGTTGACGTTTTCAATAAAAAATAAATAAATAAATAAAACATTAATGCTTAAGCCAATTTAAAAGTCCGATTATAACGTTTGGTGCAACAAAGCAGAATTTTACAAGAGGAAATCACGATGCATCTACGAATTGATTATTCTTATATGAATTAATTCTTCTCATCCCTAGCTATGTAAAGATAAACAATTAATTCTATGAAAAACAAATATAATCTGGTGTGGACTCTGCGGTCTCTCAGATGAAGGGTTCCTGTGCCTGGTGAGGAGAACCTGATAGAAGATGTGAATGCAAGTTTGTATTTGAAATAAGAGGCTTGACCACAGATAGTTAAGGGTCCCTCTGCTGGCCTTAAGGAGTATGACAACAGAAGAGAAGCTACACAATCTTAATATTCCATCAGAGTTTGGGCAGAACAAGAAGAACGGCAGGAGAAAAAAAAAGAAAAAAAGAAAAAAAGAAAAAAACAAGCTTGAGGATGCATCAGGAGATATTAACGTGATTTGTGATGTCTCTCCATTTCCCAGAACTGCACTGAAAGTTTTATGCCTCTCTTTATTTCTCTGTATCCCTGTCTCATAAGAGAACTAAAAGCTTTTATTATCTCACTCTCTGGGTCAGAGTGACCCAACTGAAATGAGCCAAATGAGTTGGCCAAAATGATGGCCTTTATTTCGCTGAAAGCAGGCTGAGAACATGGGACCATTTAACTGCCTGGCACTGATCCCTAACAGCCCATTCATTCAGTGCAAACCGACCTACAGGACCTACAGGTGTTTGTGTGGAGAGCAGAATCTCATCACGGTCTTCAGTCTGTCCTAACACAAGGGTGCTGCGGTTCTATGGAAGTACGAACATTGGTCGCCTGGTTGTGTAGCATTACGTAAAAGAGCAGTTTGTAGTGTTTAGTGGCCTCTGCTGCCTGAAAGGCAAATTGCAAATGAAAAACATTGACAAGCCTTCCCCTTCATCACCCCAAACCGCTGCCCCCTCTGTGGAAACTACATATGATTTTGTGGGGTGCCTTGTAAGAGAAAGCGGCAGAGCCGTGCAGCTCTGTTCCAGCTGAGGGTAGGGTTAATTTCCAGGCCAGAAAAATGTGAACAGAAGTCTGAAACAAAACTAGCGAGATCAATTGCATGGCAACATTGCAAATTACAGTTTTTTTCCGAAGGTACGTTTCTAGACATTTAATAATTACGTGACGTCATCTTTAAACATTACAAACTGCACCAGTTCTGTGACCTGAAAAAGCAAAATAAGGGTGTTCCCACGATTCCGGGTCTCATCTCTTCTTTCTTTCATTCTTTCATTCCATTTCATCTCTCAAAAACAGATATATTGTACATTGTATTTTTATGTTTCATATTTTTATTGTACTTTTTCTATATTTATGTTCTTAATGGTACTTGCTTTTTATTTTTATTTCCATTCTATGTTTATTGTTGTGCACCAACATACCAAGGCAAATTCCTTGTATGTGAAAACCTACTTGGCAATAAACCTGCTTCTGATTCTGATTTAGGGAAGGGCATCATTATTACAGACAAATGTCTTCCAATCTGCAGATTGATTGCGCAATTTTATACATCACGTCTGCTGTATACGGAATCTTTGTACGTCTCTTTATTGTTCTTATTAACGTTTCAAAAAAATGTGAACACCTCATTGTCTCTGCACTTTTTATTTGTTGTATGATGTGTGCACTTAGGTGTGAAATTGTCCTATTCGTCACCGATTGTCTCTTGTATTTTTATGCAGTTAGGGGTGCAATTGTACTCTTTAGCACCTTGCCCACTCTAGAACTTGTACAAACTAGCATTAGCCTCATGTCCTCCAGGTTATGAATGCTTGCAGATTCACTGGGTGCTCGGCATCGCTGCGTCTTCAACTGTTTGCCCGTTTTGTAAGTCGCTCTGGATAAGAGCGTCTGCTAAATGACTGAACGTAAATGTTTACTTCATTCTTGTTTTATTGATTTAAATCGTGTTTCTTTACTTTTGCTCTAAAGCCGTTTAGTCAAAGCTGCCTGCATATAGCTTGCCCACACAAAACACTTTTTTTAGTTGAACTCGTTTAAGCTTGAATGGGTTTTTTTTTGCTCGATATATCTAGAAGGCATTCAGTTTCATCTGCAGACCACAACATGCCTTTGCTCACCATCGTGGAGCTTGAAACAGGAAGCTTTTTCATTGAAGTGTGCCTGCATGTGGATCCAACTGAAGCGGTCACTCACCAGGTAGACGTTATGCTGGTCCTGAAAGGCATGCTGGAGCTGCGGAATCCAGGGACTGGTGCCAAGAGCCAGGATCGTTCGCTCCTCCTCATAGAACGCCATCTAGAGAACAGACAGGAATGGAAAAACACAGAGAGTTTGTCGGCCTGCAGTAATGGTGGCAAGCGGCCCGAACGAGGCCAAGCGTGCCAATACCAAACTTTGTCAGACCAGGTTTTTAAAAAAAAGTAAATCAATTAAAAAAGGGGGGCTCCTGAGTGGCGCAACGGAGAAGAGTTTGACCTATCGTCGCAACAGATCGTGAGTTCAAATCCCGACGATGCCACAGCCATCCGTGGCCCAGAGTCCAAGAGAGCATAACTGGAAGGATGGCATGACTCTCTCTCCCGTCGTTCAGAGCGACACTAGCCAATTGTGGGCTAACACGTGTATATGGAAAAGGGTAGTTTGTGCGTTCGGCTGCCCTGAGACGTTGCATGAGCGGAAGTTCAAAAGGATGCAGAGCTGCCCATGTCTCGGAGGAAGCATGTGTTAGCCCTCACCCTTAAACGGGAGGAGAAAAAAAAAAAAAAGCCTGCCACATCCATACCAACAGCCTTGTGATAGCAAGAAAGAGAATGCCGACCTCCTCCTATTTCTTTTTAAACAAAGTTTTGTAATACATCGGAAGACTTTTTGACTTATTGATTTTCAAGTGCTGTATTACATTTAAAAAATGACACAAGATGCCACAAGCTGCATTTTATATTTTATTTTATGATTATCATTTTTGAGGTATGCTTGGCTTGGTTATTTAATCTAATCAACTGCCTCGTTTATGCCACTTGGCTTTATAAGGAAAGTGTAATGAATCTGTTACTAAACTGGTGTTGCCAAGTAAAGCCAAATCATTTCATGCATAGGTCAGACATTTCATGCATAGGTTAAATGATTTTTAAATCATTTAATTGCGTCCGAGTACTCGACTACAAAATGCCCATCAATAGTGTGAAGGTGACTCACATTGTCCTGAGTGCGCAGGCAGTCCTTGTCCATCACCTTCATGGCGTACACGTCTCCCGTGGCCTTCTCTTTCACCACCTGCACCTCAGCGAAGCGTCCACGGCCCACCACTCCCCTCACCTCGAAATCTTTCTTGGAAGGCTGCAGCTGCTGCAGCTCTGCCACCACGTCTGAGACTGACACACAAACATAAAAAAAAAATCAAATCCCTTTCGATATGAATACTGAAGTAAGCATCGGATCTTGATAAATGAACAATGAAGGTGAGCATTCATTAGCTTAACTTTCCAAAGTGTTACCTTTTAAAGAAGAGTAGCCAAGTTTTTAAACCTCGCACAGACATTAGCAGCACTGCAGCGAGGACTTACATTTGTTGACAAATCTGGCCACATGTTTGATCTTCATGAGCTCTGGAGACCTGCACTCCTGATAGAGCAGGAGCAGAGCATCCAGCAAGGTCTCCCTCCTCAGCTCACTAACTCCAGTGGAGCCATACGCACTGCTCTTCCCCTATATCAAAGTTACATAGCACATAGATACAATGTCATATGGCAAATAGCGCCAAAATAGATTCTAGACATTCAAGGAATACTCCGGGGGGGTTTTCACCCTAATCTATATTTACTACATCTGTAGTGTGTGTGATTACCACATGCCAGAATTTCTACATGTTTCCCTGTACTGAGAAAAGAACGGAAAACCTGTTTACTTAAAATTAATTCACTTATAATTGAAATCGAAGGGCAATAGTTGAATTCCGTCAATACATATTTATGCAAAACTTATTTTTGTATTCTTCAGGTCAAAGGTATTTGTAAATGAAACTCTAAATCTGTATAATTCATTCTTTTAGAGATGAGACTACGTTTCAGAGGAGAGAATTTGTGGTTAGGTGTTACCAATGTAGTCAATGTAGCTGAAAGTAAACACAGAGGTGTCTCCTGTGTTTCAGCCTGATCCCACATGGATACGACAAAACCTTTCAGAAAGTGTATTCCTTTTTACTGTATTGTTCCAGTGTTGGATAAAGCTCCATAAGAGCAGCTTTGGTAAGATTGCATCATGTCTCTCTCATCCTAAGACCTTTGCTGCCTAACAGTTATAGTTTTGAATTCATGTTATATAGTATATTCATGCGTATTTTAACCGTTCATTGATGGAGTTCAACAACTGACCTTAAACGTCTATATATGTGAGTTTGTAGGAAACAGGTTTTCCTTCTTTTCTTAGTACAGGGTAACGGGATTTAATCTTGTTCGTGGTAATCGCACAAACCCGACATACCCCATCATGGTGAATAGGATCGGATTAGATTTGTATTATTAAACAGCATATCTGAAGAAAAAAAAAATATGATCACCAAAATGTCAAGGACATGACAGTCACACACAGGGGCATCAGAGACGTGGGACACACCCCTCCACAACCACAACTTCCAAAGAAATGTATATCTGTATGTATACAAATGTATACCCCCCCCACACACTTCTTCTTTTTTCTTACCTGTAAGAGCTGGTTCAGTCGGGAGCAGCGGCTTGTGATGGGCTCCACTGAGGCCAAATCCTTAACGCTGCCATGTCCTCCATATTTAAACTTCAACATTGCTGGAGGAAATATAGGGGTTAATCTACATGGCAGGCGGATGGTAAAGTGACTTCATGCATCTGCACACATACAGACACGACGGGCTGTAAATATCACTGCAGAGTTTAGTAAAATACATAGTAGCTGTCATATATTAAGAAAGAAAGAAAGAAGAAAGAAAGCTTCTTTATTGTCACATATACAAGTACAGTACAGTGAAATTTGATTCTTCGCATATGTTGGTAAGCTGGGGTCAGAGCGAAGGGTCAGAGCGAAGGGTCAGCCATGATACAGCGCCCCTGGAGCAGGGAGGGTTAAGGGCCAGTGGTGGCTCAGTGGTTAGGGTATTGGGCTACTGCTCAGAAGGTCGTGGGTTCGAGCCTCAGCTCCGCCAAGCTGCCACTGTTGGGCCCTTGATCAAGGTCCTTAACCCTCCCTGCTCCAGGAGCGCTGTATCATGGCTGACCCTGACCTCTGACCCCAGCTTACCAACATGCGAAGAATCAATTTCACTTGTATATGTGACAATAAAGGAGCTTTCTATTCTATTTGTCCTAGAAGTGTCCTACCATCGCGCACATATACAGTACAGGTGAACAGGTACCGCAATATTTAGTGCGACTTTTCTACTTTATTACCGTGACCTTATGCAGAAAAAATGCCTCCAGCAGAAAACTATAGGTAGCATGTTTTGATGGTCTAAATGATCATCAGAAAATGCCTCCAGCATAAAAACATTATAGGAAGAAACGTGAATTAAAACCCGAAACTTCAAACAAAAGTGAAGTGCGCATGCGCAGGAACTCTCGGTAGGTAGGATAATTTGTCAGAACACCGGTTTAGCATCGCAATAATAATCCAACGGTATGTTTTTATGAAATCTTTAGCCTTTAACGGTTCTATTAACATGTTAATTGTGCAAATACATATTCTAGGGGAGAAGCTCGCCAGCCTATAACCTTTAAGGTGTGTTTTATTTCTTAAGTCCTTCATTTGTTCAGGCCCATTTATGTTCCATTAATTATATCCGTATTTGTTTATATGTTTCTGTGTTCGAATTGTGAATTTGTTGTTTGATTCCGTATTTTATTATTTCCACATCTTTGTTCACATTGACTTTACGACTTTCACCTGTGAAACGATGTGTGTGATTTTTTTTTAAATGTGTTTTTAAATATTTGCATTAAACATTCATATATGGAAGAAAGCAAGCATAAAATGTGAAAAACTCTATTTCACATGTGAAAGTCCGTTTTTCTGTAACGGCTTTGCATTCCCCCCTCTAACAGGATCTGACATGGTATGTTCCTGGGGTGGTAAACACTCACCTGGTTAGGCGTTGGGTGAGGAAGTGGTCTGCAGATGGAGGATGTTGGATCAGCTCTGCTCTGAAAGACTTTGGTTTGACTCAGTTTAGGGAGGAAATCCGTTTTGTGTTAGTTGTTATTTTATTTGGAGTCCGTTTTAATTTCATTTAGTTGTGTCTTAATACCAATGCACACAGAGTAGTCTTCTTGCCTAACCCATCATTACTCCACAGTGTGTTTAACTGTAAGCCTACGTCTGAAGGTAGTAGT
>JAOUQW010000028.1:5590436-5605316 GCA_028565825.1 Olivaichthys viedmensis | reverse complement strand
GAACAGAAGAGAGATTGATACCACAGTGGATCAAAACAACAGTGAAACATGGTGGTGGATTTTCAATGTGCTCTCACACTTTTGGACCCCACTGTATATTCGATTAGATTTTTCAATCATGTTGAGCTGAACCTACAGTATAATGATTTTGTCTTCACTAAACCATGACATTTGAAGGAGGATGGGATAATAATATAATGGATTAATACTAAACACTACAAATAAATGATAAGGTAATGGATTAACATTAAATAATAAACACTTAATTTAAATATAGTCGCAAGAAGCGATCATAAAGCACCACAAAGCACCACTTGGCACACAGGCCCAACACTGCAGTTAACTGGTATAGCGCCCCTATAGATCTACGTTAAGCTAAGAAGCTAAGAATCAAGCTAAGAAATAGTACTCTTATTGATGCGACCATTAAATCTGAGCATTTTGAGGCAATTCTGCAGAACAAAAATCTGGACATATCACTGAAATTAGACCCTGGAAAGAAGAAACTAGGTAAAACAGTTAGGCGAAACGGGAAAAACTGAAAAGTGTAATTGAAACCATAATTTCACAATTTTAGGACATTGCAACACCTCAGTCAGTGCAACTTATAACAGTCCCAAAACAGAGAGTGAGATTATCGTCATTATTGGTAATATTACAACAACAAATACAGTTGATTTAATGAACGCTACTGAATGTTTCAGTGTATTTGCTGATGAAATGAGAGATTGCTCCAGGGGCGTGACCACATGGGTGAAATAAGCCTTGCCACCCCAACTCCTACATCTAAGAGGTCTGTTATTCCAATGCAATTTATGCAGACTTAATTAATCATATCCAGCTCATGTTGATTTAAATCATCATTGTAGTGTATTAGTGTATTTTGACCAAGTCCCTCCAGTATTAGGAACTATAGAGCAACTATAAAAGCCAATACAGTCATGTCATTATGTGACCGTTCATTTTGCACCAAGGAACAAATCAGTTATTCTGCAAATGCAACCTTGTCCTACACATAATTAGGTGGTGCCACCCCCTTAGTGTTTTCTGGCCTCTCTTTGCCACCCCATGTCTAAAAACCTGGATGCACCACTGGATTGCTCTAGAGGAGAGCAGGTGTCTACCTGCATTAGATAGTAGACATAGGAGCGCCTCAGATAATTTTATTACACAGCTTGTACTTACTTTCCCTCTGCCGAGGAAGGGGTCATTTTCTACAGTTCTCTGTTAGGAGGCACATAACAAAGCCAAGCCATGTTTGTAGTAATTGGGACCGGAACTAACATTGACTTTTTGCAGGGAAAAAAAATAATTTGAAGGCATTTTATCCAGAGGGCGGGAACGTTCTCCTTAATGCCAGGCTGATTTAATTACATTAAGTACAGATTGCATTTACACCTGCCTGAGATCTGATCACTAAGCGAGTGAGCCGACCTTCACAGGTACCCTGGCTAATCAGATCCCATTCTGATTTCATATTAAATGCATGTTAATCCAAGGTGTAGATTAGATCCCTAATTATGTGTTATATTAGCACCTCCCTGCGGCCTCTTGGCAAAACATTTCAGAAACTTCAGGTGGGCATGAAAAAATAAAAAAATAAATACAGTTCGTTTATTTTATAATGTTTATTATCACCGGTTAGATTGAATGATACGGCAAACAATGAATGAATGGCAAAATATCAAAATATTTTTTTTCCAGTGTACACCAGATCAATAAGCTTACACATATATAAACACACACATATTGATGTCTACATACAGACATGCGTGTTTGTATACGTGGCATATGTACATCGTGTAGATTACAATAATGATATGCACACACACATTTAGGGCTCTTGTTCATTTTGAATCCTTGATAAGACGTTTGCTTGTGCTGTTGTGGCGATCCAAAACAGAAAACGTTTGTGTGTGTGTATCTCAATATGATCAGACTTTCCATTAAGCTCCGTGTTTGGAATTCAAACCATAGTTGGGTTACGCAGATATAACGTGCTAAAGTGGAGTTTCCAACTAGATTTGACTGCTAATTGAACACTGGAGTGTGTCCTCACACTCATGTGTATTTTTTATATTTTGATGGTGTCTTTTACAGATATCAGCCTGAATTTGGCCATATTTGTGCATATGTTTATGAGATGATATTTTCTAAAAGGATAAAGACTGAAACATATATAACATCAGTTTTTTTGTTCTAGTACTGTTCTCTTTACCACAGATACAGGGTTCTCTTCAAACTCAAGACTAGCCCTGACACCTTTAGATTTTCCATATTGGACAAGGGTCTTCAAATCTGGCCCTCAAATTCAGATCTGGTCCTGGATTTTGTAATCGCTGGTAGTTGATTGAACAGTTAAAGTAACTGGTTGGCCAGGGGAAAGGGTGGAAAATCTGGAGGACCGATTTAAATACCCCAATATATGTACTGTGTATGTCGAAAACGCAATAACCACTTTTCCATGAATGAATTATTATTTCCGTAAGAGCAAAAAGGTCCGGTTGGTGGCACCAAATCTCATGTGTGACTGTTTACAGTGTTACAGTTTGTTAGTTACAAAAAAAAGAAGTACATGTACAAAAAGAAACGAAAGAAAGAAACAAATAAGGAGCGAAGGCAGAAAACAACTCATCTCTGAGGGATTGGCAGCGGAGTGAGCATTTGGTCCAAGCTCCTGTGTGTAGCTTCAGTCGACTGTGAATCAGAAAAGCATGAGGAGCTGGTTGGGTGCTCAAAAAGAAAGGGGGCTCCTTTAATTTTCTAACGCATGATTCTTCATCATCGTCATCCGTATTTCTGTCAGTTGGCACGGTGGTGTGCTGTCACACTCAAATTTATGACAGAAAACAACAAGCAGACGAGATCTGTCAGATCCCAACGTGTCAATGGATTTCAAAAATAGGCATGTGGTTGAGGGCTGGCATGATTATAGGTGTAAAAGAAAACACTTGACTCTCCTTTAAAGGTCATTGTGGCAGTGGGCTTCCTCGACCTTTGCAGAAAGGACGTGGGGGGCCACTTCAATCCGTTCTCGCTAAAATCTACACATTTGAGTCTGCGCAAGTCCTTTAAGAATTTAATGTCCAAAAAGGTCATGAATTTTATGACTAGATTTCTATATAGATACATCTCTTAATTTTTTATTTGGCTAGTCTCTTTCTCGAGATGCTGCGTTGTGTGTTCTCTGGCTTTTGTCAGTTCAGTGGCATGTTCAGTTGGCTCTGAGAGTGTACGAGTGTGCAAGTTCAGTCTGTTAGCAGCATTTCTTCCTGCGTTTGCTGTTCCTGCTGAGTTTGACCACTTCACTCTGCTGCTGTTGCTGCTGCTTGGCCACAGAGTCTTTCCTCGCCCTGAGAACCAGCTCTGTAATGCAGTTGAACATCTGAGATGGACAAAAAAAACACACACAGAGAAGATTAGACAAAACAAAAACACAGCTGGCAGGCAGTCAAAATGCGCACAGCAAAAATCCCCACCTTAGAGGGGGCTCTGAGGATTTGGCTAAATCTGTCCATGTGCGAACACTTCAAACTTGTGAGATAGAGTGTGAGAAATGCTTTCGTCAGTCTTCTTCTCTTTAGGCTTTTGGCTTGTAAAACCCTTAAATCTCCCCCTCTCATCAGCTGCATCCTCGACTCTCTTTTCCCATGTAAAGTGACATTTCACACAATACTCCAACTCATTCGTTTAGAGGGGAATTTATTTAAATAATGAATAACTAATGTAGTTATTGAACTAACACATGTATCGGAGTGTCGTCTGTTGTGTAACGTGATGCGTTCTGGCCTGGGAAAACGTAACTACTCAGAAATACGTCTTATGTATTTTATAAGGCTGTCATTAGATCAGATTATTAAGCCCTATTTAGTCAATTTTCATAGCTATACAGATTATGCACAGCTATAGATATCAGTAGCGCCTGATGATGTCCTAGATTAAATGGTAACCTGCCAATCCAGCATTGTTCACTGGATAGATTAGTAATCAGGAGTGAAGCGAAGTGAAAAAGGTGTCAAACAGAATTGGAAATCTGGCTCCATGAACAAGGTATGAAGCTAAAAAAAACTTTGGATTCTGATTTAACTTTTAAATCGCATCTTGACAAGATCACTAAAACCACTCATCATCATGTAAGAAATATATTGCACATGTTAGACCCGACCAAACGCAAGATGCTGATAAATGAATCCATCCATAGACTACTGTAATGCATTGTTCACATCTAGGATAGTAACACAGAGCAGGAAAATATTTTTTTTTTACTAACACTATATTGAAATAATTTTAACTTGATCTTTTTTTTTCACTTTATTTACCATTGTTTTTACCATTGTTGCATTTTTGTTGTCATGTTTACCTGCTTCTTTTATTTTTTCTCATTCCTCTTCTCGCTGACAGTTTGAGCTACATTATAAATGTACAAAAGCTGCTATATAAATGAATTAGTATTATTTATTGTTATTATTGGTGCCACAGGCATCCATTTTTTTAAAATCTCATTACCAGTAAATGGTTAAAAAAAGAAGAAGAAAAAAATAGAAAAAAGAAAATTGGGAAAATAAATTGCATTGACAAATTTGTTTTTATATCCTAAATCTACAGCACATCTTCACAAACTCTAACCCATTCTCTCCCATCAACCTTTAAACTTAGCTCCAGCCAACTGATACGGCCCTGAAGTTAGCTGAGTGAACATGTGCCATGACTGGGACTGAAATCCCGCGGGACCCAACGGGACGTTTTTACTTTAATGCGGGCGGTCAGAACTGAAGATCATGGAACAAGAAAAGAGCAGATTGCTGGTGTGACCACGACTTTAATCTATACAAGTAAATCAAAGTGGTTAGAGCACTGGGCTACTGATCAGAAAATCGTGGGTTCAAGCCTCAGCACCGACAAGCTGCCACTGTTGGGCTCTTGAGCAAGGCCCTTAACCCTCCCTGCTTCAGGGGCACTGCATCATGGATGACCCTGCGCTCTGACCCCAGCTTACCAACATGCTGGGATATGCGAAGAATGAATTTCACTGTACTGTACTTGTATATGTGACAATAAATAGCGTTCTAGTCTACTGTTTCCAAGGCTCACAAATTTACAGGGTTAAAATTCACTTGCCGCGAAGTGTAATTCCTTTTACGTCTTCTTGCGTCCTTTCTCATTTAAGTGAATTGTTTTTATAGCCAGGCAAATTTTATTCGAGTCCAGTCCTGCCCACCCCAAGTGAGTAGCCTAAATGTTGCAATTGAAATTGAAAACTGTTTCTTTTGTTCGTTAAAAAGAAATGCCCCTTGAACAAGTGTTTAAATTACTCATTTGTTTATATTTTGGGAAACTGGACCAATTACGTTAAGTGGAAAGAAAAAAAAAAAACAGAAATAACTGCAGGAGTGGGAGGGAGTGGTTAGATTGTCTGTGAGAGTCTGGGGGGGGAACCCAGTCCTGCGCACAGTTCTAGCTCAAACCCTTCTGCTTCACTGCTTACGTACATCCTCCACATTGATGTTCTCCTTGGCACTAGTTTCAAACAGCCGAATGTCCATCTGCTCTGCAAACTTCTGTGCGTCAATGGTCTCCACCACCTTCGAGTTGGGGTCGTCATTCTTATTGCCCACTGTGCCATAAAGAGTAGGCGTAATTAATACACATCAGGTATAAACGCTGATACTGATGACAATTGGCAAAGAAAAGAACGTCACTGCGATGTAAAATACAACCAAAAGTATTGTCACCATTATTTTCAACAATTATATTCAAAATGATGATTATTTTCATTTAAAAATGAATGAAAGCAGGAAGTGATCAACAGTCGCACTTACCTAATATTCGACAAACATCGTCACAGTTCTGGTTGATTTCATGAAGCCATCGTTTGACATTTACAAAGGACTCCGCACTCGTAACGTCATAAACCACGATCACACCATGCGTGCCTCTGTAGTACCTGCAGAGAAACAGTTTACCGTTTCACTTAGTTCTGTCGTGAATGTGATGCGTTGATCCATAACACACTCTCCAAATATTAATTAGGACATTAAGTCATTCTGCGAATGAGGGCATTCTGGGAAAACAGAGTTCAATCGCTATTAGAGCTATCAGAATGTTATTCACTGTTTGAATGCTATTACAATTTTGAATATTTAGTAATCGAAGGCAAAAAAAAAATATACACATTTCTATTTTTAAGATTCCATGTTTTACTTTCGGGTTGCCTAACACAAGTCTCTAAAAACACACATTTCCTCAACGTTTTGCCGTAATGTGTCTCTTGATGTAAGAAAGGGGCGCTGAATGAATGCGCATCCTTTATGGCATACTCTATTTTCACAAATCTGTAGAATACATGTGTCAATTTTCAAATTAAATTTCAACAGGTATTATTGGGCTTGCTGTTTTTTCCTGTGGCTGACTCTTAAATGGAGCTCTATTAGGAATATAGTGCACTACTAAGGTACTACAACGGCATTATGTTATACCCCATGTAGTGAGCATATATAGTGAATGAGCAGCCATTTAGACCTTGGCCTCGCTGTGTGTGGAAAGGGGTTAACTCAAAAAAGACGAGTTGAGGATGGGGGGCTTTGACGTGGATCCTGAGTAGTGTAAGAAATGTAAACTCGAGCTAAATCTTAGCGACAAGAAAACATTCCTGTGGGTTGATGAATAAAAACGTAACACAAAGTTTAGAATAAATGTATGATACTGCAGCCTCGTGGTTTTCTTATCTGAAGGAAGAGCTGCATTTTCGTCCGCAATACGAATGCATAGTGTAGCGCTACTGCTAATGTTTGCTAGCAGCATAAAATTCTGAGCTCATTAATCTTCTAATAACATTCTTTTGAAGGAATTTGACGCGATCATGCTGTTATCAAGTTAAACAGAGGAAGTGTGTGGAGTGACAGCCGAGGTGACCTGTGGCTGCATCATTTCCTGCGATCGTTTCCACAGACAGGAAGTGGTCACCTGAGATGAGACTGCACGATTCGCTTTCTGCTCCGAGTTTACTTTGCTTAAACTGCGAGAACACATTTGAACCGTCTTTCACCACAGTGACAGGAATTTGACAGAGAACCTGACACATGCTTAGCACATACACAAACTCCATTATTGTTTTGGGGCAACGTCAGCAGCCTTGCTTGAGACTGGTATTTCTCTGCTGCTGCTATTTGGGCAGAAGGCTGCAAAACAGTGCTGGAAGGCTCAAATTCACTTACTCTAATGACAGACCATGCCAGGGAGCTCCTGCATACCAGCAAACCTCATTAACAACAACAACTGGCCTTTGTTCACCCCATCCAGCTACTGCAAACAACTCTGAGAGTGTTGTGAGGGTTGTACACAAGCTCCATAGCAGTCGAGAAAATGATCACACATATAGCACAAGGGGGATCAGTTAAAACCTAAATTGTGTTAACCAGAAAACTTTTTATTATTATTGTGCTTTCTGTGGTCTAACTATTATCTCTGTAATTATATGTGTAAGTTCACACATGATTAGAAACTAAATTAGCAGAATATTATGAATGTGCATGCGAAGAAGGTGTAAAACAATTGAGCGATTTAGCCACTGTGGGATTATGCACCATTTGTGCAAATGACTGAAATGTGTAGGACAAAAACTTTGAGTAGGGAGAGAATAACATCATGCCTTGTTAGGGCAGGCAATCAAATCTGACACTGATCTGTCAGGTAACCTATTTGAACGTCATCTTTCAATACATCTTTTAAAATATTATTATTTCTAATACAACCCACAAGTGGATGCTTTTCTGTAGCGCCAGCTTTAAAAAAAAAAACCAGATATGAAAGATTAGCATAAAACCAGAACTCACAATTACACTCTGATCTTTAAACCCAACCTTTGTGCAATGGAAGTGAATTTACAGAGTAGGCTAAACGGAAGGCAGATCAGACTTGTGGTTTTACGCTGTCTGAAAAAGGAAGCGAGACCGCTCGAGCCACCGTTTCTTGTCTGATGAGGGGGTGTTCAGGTACAATTGTCAATGCTGAACAAGAAAAATGTCGAAAGGACTTTCTAAAAGACAGGCTGCCGTATTTTCTGAACTAACGATAATCATTCATTCCATTAAGTAGTCATTAATGGTCATTACGTTCCTTAAACAGAGTTGTCAACATGGTTTCAAAGGTTTAAAAAAATAAATAAATTGTCTTGTGGTATTAAAGATCTGTCACTTAACAAGCATTTACACCAAGGGTAGATTCGAGAAATCTACATCCTTAAAAACAATTTAATCCTCGTTAAACGCTACAAAAACTCAAATTTCCTGCTTCCTGATCAGAACTGTGTGGGCGTGTCGGACCCCGTAACGATTGGCAGTGGCGTCTTCCGGGCAACATAAACAACCAACAACAGTGATGGAAAGGAGGGTATGAACGACAAAGCAGAACCATTCTGCACCACTTTTGTTTTTACACATGTCACGAGTCAAAAAACGACACTGGGATGTACTTTGCACATGTTCCTAAGGCAAGCTGCAAAAATAGGCTAAGATTGCAGTTTGTGTATGGTTGACTGGTGCCACGCCATTCCAGCTAGTTTACAAGGCTACGCTGATTAAGATTGGATTGGATTGTAAGTGGTGCCGCAATGGAGCTTGACTATCTTTAAATTTAACTGCCTTCTATTACAGGCACCGCAACGACTACAGGCTAATTAACAAGAGTCCTGCCTTTTACAGCATTGGGCTTAGCCATCTAGGGTGACTGCTAAACACTGCGATCATTTGGTTGGAGTCAAGCCACTCTGCTAATTCCTGTTCCTGCTTTTATAAAAATTTAAATTAAAATGTGAGATAGAACTACTTGTCATGACCACTAAAACGACAGTGCTCAAAGAACGATGCTAATAAAGGGCAGCTGGATGCACTTTCGAAAAAGAAAAAAAAGCTAAGTGAACAGGAAAGAAGTCACTTCAGTTTCTGTGGTTGGGGTAAAATGGGTAAAAAGCTGACGAAGAATTACTCCTAATGCCGATTCATACATGGTATTTCCTGACATCACCTACTTCCAGTATTGTCCTGTCCGACCTCAACTACCCAAAAGAAAACGGCAGAAAAAAAATAAATAGGGAAATCTTTCAACGGAAAAGACCAACATCATCGCTTCATTTGCAATCGATATTCACCACAGAAGCTACAGATAAAAGTAAGAGGCTAATCCTGAAAATAAGTTGACTCAGGGCTTTAAGTGTGAACCAGAACGTTGTTCAGTCATCATCAAACCTCTCTCATATCCATACACTGAAGAATAAATACTCTAACAGAGACTCGTATGCCCTCCTCAAGGCAGTGCACACACACACACACACACGCACCGACCAGAGCGGGTCGCACACACCAACAGCCCATCTGGGACATTTCGGCGAGACAGCCTGGTCTTCACAAAGCATGTCACAGCAGCCATGCTCATTTTTATTTTATTTTTATAAATTTTTGATGAGTAAAATCAAAAGACACTGAAAGAAGTAATATTCAACAGAAATATTCAGCTCTGTAAACATACAACACACACACTTTAAAAAAAAAACAAACTCAGGAGTGAAAGTCTCGCCCCATGACCAGTTCAGAGTGAGGTACTTACGTCGAGGTGATAGTACGGAACCGTTCCTGTCCCGCTGTGTCCCAAATCTGCAGCTTCACCTTCTCCCCGTTTATCTCCACTGTCCGGATCTTAAAGTCCACGCCGATGGTGGTAATGTAGCTCCCTGAAATACAACACGTAACGGAGCGCTAATGAACTCGGAGGCTTTGAGCCATAGCGCTACGATGTGATGGTGTCAGGACAACACGAATGACTAAACAGTGGAGGTAAAAACTGTCATCATCTGAACAGGGCCTGGTGATATGATGTAGGTTTAGGTATTGAGCGTTAAAATCTCTATTTGTACCAACTGTTGAATTGTTTCATTTTTCCTTCGTAATATTCGAAATCATTTCTTTTTCAAGACTTTCAATAAAAATCTTTTTTTTTTAAACTAATAAAAAAATTATTTTGTGCCATTCCTGTTTTGCAGGCACCCTGTTCATAAAACTAAAAGCACTTTTCCTCCAGACAGTGCAGTACGGCATTTTGGTTTGATTTCTACTGCCATGTGACCCGTACTTTAACCAAGTACCCCTGCTGAATTTGGTTTCAGATTTTTTTTTCTTGCCACGGATATTTCGCTCGGTTTTAGCTTTCTTACATAATCCAGGTCAAATCTGACAAATGGCTTCCTACTCCCTATATATGCTCACTACATAGGCTATAACGATTATAGCGCTTTTCCCACCGGACGTTGCAGAACGGCTCGGCTGGGCAAATTATCCGTGATCCCGCATGTTGTCACTATTTCCACTGCTACGCGAGTCGTGCCCTATCTAAGTACCCGTGCTGAATTTGGTTACTCTTCTTGCCCAGGTAACATGCGAGCCAAGCCGGGACAAACGTAGACCATCCATTGATCAAACACAGTTGTCACAGAATCGTCCTGATAATGACTTGAAGAGGATTTAAGAGGGAACACACCGTTTTCGTCAATAATTTAACGCTTGAGATTGATTTTCATTTATTTCCCCACAGTAATGTTTTCTTATTGCTATTTGGTTTTACATTTCCGACTCATAGCCCAAGTGAAATAGGCCATCTTGACGTTAGACTGAATCACAAATGGTTTTCTATTCACTTTGTTTGTGTCCTGCATAGGGTATGACATAATGGAGCTGTACACCCCACCTAATGCCCTACGTGCATCGTGTAGAATTTCAGATTTAGCCACACAAAATAAATGTGTGCTCCCTGAGTTTTGCATTTTAACGTTGTCTGATAAAGTTTGCTCTTCAACGTCTCTGCAAAAATTTTTTTTACTTAAGATGAAAGTATTGGCACACTTGGTTGTATTTGGGTACCCGTGCAGCCACTGAGTGAAGGTTTGCTTCTCTGTATTTTCACTAAAGATTGCACGCTTCTGTTTGGGTGTGCGTGCTGGCATTACAACAAACTCCCTGTGTCTCGTGCTCAATGGTTCACCCTGTGAGGGAGACACGCGGCACCGCAGTGCACATTTTAACTTAGAATTAGATATGACTGGTTTCATTTCAAAATCTTTTTTAAATTTTTTATCTGGAGCAGTAGCACTTAACTATCACGCGTCACCCGATAACCTCCAGAGAAACTCCTCCTACTTTCACGGGAATCCGGGAATCCGAAACACGCACTTGGCCAGGATAAGGGTAGTCCTGGGATCGGATTTGTTAGCGAACCGCACCGAGCCGTGCTGTTCGGTGGAAAAGCGCCAATAGTGTCATTGTAAAACGCATGTACTGCCCTATATGCCTGATAGAATGCCACAAGAAAAGTAGTGACTCCTTGTATTTTTGTTGTATTTTAAAGTTTGCACTAAGAATAAAGTATTGGCACACTTTTCTATGTTCGGATGCGACTGGCGCCAATACCGCAGGCCAACAAACTCGCCGTGTCTCACGCTCAAAAGCCCTATGAGGGAGACAAGCGACAGTAAAATATCCTACATGGCCATTTTAACTTCCATGACAAAGAAACTCAATTTGTGAATTTTAAGTAGTATTTTACGAATCAATTAGGTGGTTGGTTAAATAACGAATACTGGATTAGTCCTTCAATTGTACCCATCACTAGTCACCCCACGACCTCCAGAGAACACCTCCTACTTTCACGGGTACCGTTATGTGACAGGGAATGGAACAGGTACTCGACCGGGATACAGACAGTCCTGGATTCGGATTAGTAACTGCACCGTGCCGGATCACACTGTCTGGTGAAAATAGTGCTATGAGAAAGTTTACAAAATGTTCCGAAGTAACTCCATTTGTAAACTAAGTGGCTAATTAAAGAGTTACGCTTTGCTATTGCTTACTGAATGCTGGTGGAGGAGACAGAAAGAGTTTTCCTACCTGAAAATGTGTTGTCTGCAAACCTCAGCAGTAGACTGCTTTTCCCCACACCTATGGTTAGAATAAAAGAAAGTGAAAGTAGAGACGTGCATTAGCAGACATGCGCCCAAGAGCAAGGCAGAGTGACCCTATTCACTAAATGGTCGTGGGTTCAAGCCTCAGCACCGCCAAGCTTCCAGTTGTTGGGCCCTTGAGTAAGGCACTTAACCCTGGCTGCTCCAGGGGCGCTGCAAAATGGCTGACCCTGCGCTCTGACCCCAGCTTACCAACATGCTGGGATATGCGAAGAATGAATTTCACTGTGCTGTACTTGTATATGTGACAATAAAGGAGCTTTCTATTCTATTTAGACAGGACTGTGATATACACACACCTATACTTATACACACACACACACACACACAAACATCACATAATATACCTTTAACCTCACACACACACGCACGCATGCACGCACACTCTATATCAGATAGACAGATAAACAGACAGTCAGACAAATAGACAGAGAATCATAGATAGACAGCTGTCTCTCTTGCGCCACAGTCCTCCAACTCCAAGTCTAATCTCTTTTTCATTCTGTCTGTCTCTATTTCCTGTTTCTCTCTCCCTGTCTGTCTGTCTGCTTCTCTCTTTGTCGGTCTGTCTCTCTCTTCATCTGTCTGTTTGTCTCTCTTTCTATCTGTCTCTCTCTCCGTATGTCTCTTTCTGCGTGTTTGACTTTCTCTCTCCGTCTGTCTCTCTCTCTCTCTGTTTGTTTCTCTCTCCGTCTGTCTCTCTCTCTCTCCACCTGTCTGTCTCTCAGGATGTATGGAGTGCTGTCTGAAGTGTCTGCGTGGGATCCCGTACCCGTCCCTGATCGCCACCATCCTGCTGTACGCGGGCGTGGCTCTGTTCTGCGGGTGTGGTCATGAGGCTCTCTCCGGCACCGTCTCAATCCTACAGAACTACTTTGAAGTGATCAGGGCACCTGCAGACTCGCTGGACGTCTTCACCATGTGAGATGATTATAACCAATCCAAACGCTGTTCAATTCTTACGCCAGTATTCATCTACTGATCTGATTCAGGATGTGCAGTAAAATGACCCAAAATGTATTACCTTTATTTTATAGAGTGATAGTACCACGCTAGCTAACAATTGATCTATTCATGAGTAGCTTCTCCAATGAGAACCCATCAGTGGAACGTTAGACACTTTGCCATATTAAATACATTATTTAATGGGGCTATTAGCTAGCTAGCTATTTATGTTTTGCTAACATACCCCATTGACAGCCACTTGTTGTACCACTAGCTAGCTGATTTACTAGCAAGCTAACGCAAAATAGATAGCTTTCGTCAACAGTTACCCAATTTTCTAAATAATAATAAAATAAAATGAAAAGCATTTCTCAGTTCATTCTAATCTGGTAGAAGAGTGTAATGGCCGAGTGACTTTCATGTAAACAATGTAGGTAAACAAGGGTCATTTCAGTGTCTGTGATGTCAGGATCATTTAAGCTAACTAGTTTGCTAGTTATAAGCTTGTATAAACTTTACAATCACCTAGGATTCGTGCACAGATGTTTCTCTAAGTGTAATTTTTTTCATTTAAATGTCACAACATAAATCACAACAATCGGTTTCTCCTTCGACTAGGAACGAATATCTAATAGTTACGATTCGAGAGTGTTTGCTGCGAAATATTAAAATACATGTGCTTATTAAACAAAAGCAACACGGCGACATGTACAAATTATACAGTAGTTTGGCTACTATCGTTTCTTATTGATACCCAAAAACAGCTGGACAGGCCACGCCCACAAGAGACAGATCTGAAGTGACATCAGCGATCAGTGTGAACGCAGGGTCACTCGTTAAAGAGACGGCGACAGTTAACGCTGTGTGTACGCAGTGTACGCGTGCTACTGTTTACATTACATATGTGGCGTCACAACAATTTAACAAATGAACCGAACTGGACATTCAGTAGATTTCAGTTGTAAATAAAGTATTTTTGATTAGTAAGGATGTGAGTAAAATTGTTCTCCTCGATGTGTGTGACTGCAGCATTGACATCATCAAGTACGTGATCTACGGCATCGCCTCGGCTTTCTTCGTCTACGGGATCCTGCTGATGGTCGAGGGCTTCTTCACCAGCGGAGCCATTAAAGATCTGTACGGAGATTTTAAGATCACCGCCTGCGGCCGCTGCGTCAGCGCTTGGGTACGGCGTCCTCCTGAAACACGCCAGAATCATAATTTGACATAATAATGAGTGCGGCAGCAAAACAAATACATATACGATACAATACAATGCAATACAATACAATGCTGAAACCACACAGATACACAGCACTGTGCAAAAGTCTCAGGCACATGTGAAGAAATTCTGTAAAGAGAAATAATGACACACTAATACAGAAGACATCAAATGAACATCTAAGATTAAAATTTATATAAAACATTTAAGGGTGCCAAGACTTTTGCACAGTACTGTATGTCAGGCATTAGCACATGGGACGTTCTTGTATTATTATATTCATATTATATTATAATCACGTCGAAATGATTGTAATACTGCTTGGAGGTGTTCATGTCCCCGGACTCGGAAAATGAACGCATATTCATGACCACATCTTTCACTGGTTAGTTTGGAGATGAGCTAATTCAATTAAGTTAAATCTTAACTCCTTATGATCTGCCATTTTTCTGGGGTCATGTTTTTGTTTATAATGTTGTTCCTCTATAATGCTAATCCTATTAATACACACTAATAGACTCCTCCCAATACCTAAAGTTTAAAAAATCCAGTTGATCATGCTAACAAATATCTTCACATTGGCCTGGGCCCAGTTTCCCAAAAGCATCGTAACGTTAACATCATCTTAACTGGGAGAGAGAGAGAGAGAGAGAGAGAGAGAGACAGAGAGAGAGAGAGAGAGAGAGAGAGAGAGAGAGAGAGAGAGAGA
>JAOUQW010000028.1:5578166-5590336 GCA_028565825.1 Olivaichthys viedmensis | reverse complement strand
TTTTTTGATGGAGACTACAAAGCACTTCTGTAAGTCGCTCTGGATAAGGGTGTCTGCTAAATGCTGTAAATGTAAATCTCTGATCTTCTAGAATCAATTCAGGGAAAATTTTGTTGTCATCCCATTAATATACTCATGGTATGGAATATCATGCCCCCAGGACCATGGTGCAACATACAAGACAATACAGTGTCACACACAGTGCAAATAGCGTGACAAGTTTAAGATCAAATTTACAAAACTACAATTTCAGTAAAAACAAGTGCAGAACAATACAGCAAATACACAGGACAGTGCAGGTAACCCCTCAAGACACACTAAAAGTGGATTTTCCACCAGACAGTGTGGTTACTCAATGCCAGCCCTAGCACATTTGGTGCCCTAAACAAGCTTTGCTCGTTCACCACCACTCACAAAAGCCTAGAATATGTTTAATTATCCAACAATTCTTACAGCAGAATATAGAAACAGGGTAAAATAATCTGTGAGAGGGGTCATCCATAATGGTGGAGGCATACCGATGCAGAGTTTATGGTAAATGTCTTACTCTAGGATCTGGCAGTGTAAGATTCTGCATTTCCCAAATGAAACAATTTATAGTCCTCTCTATAGGATGGTGAGTAACTTTTTCCCTAACAGGTGCCATGAAACCAGTAGCCTGACTATCCTTTGCTGCTTTGAGAAAACTGTATATTTTATAATTACTTGAGATTTTGTTTCTATTTTATCCCTATATAAGACAGAGCACATCACAGACAAATTACATTCAATCATTCGAAAACTTCTTACATGGTACATGCTTTCATCTTCTTCAGTCATTTTTTAAATGTAATTTCAGACATGAGCTATATTCACAAATAATATCCTCAACATTCTTAAGTCAAACTACAGTTCACAAATCACATAATTAAATAATAAATTAAAAATAATTGGTAAGACTACCTAATAAATCAATGCCTATGCATGGTAGTAAGGTAAGCAATGCCTATGCATGGTAGTAAGGTAAGCGATGCCTATGCATGGTAGTAAGGTAAGCGATGCCTATGCATGGTAGTAAGGTAAGCAATGCCTATGCATGGTAGTAAGGTAAGCGATGCCTATGCATGGTAGTAATGTAAGCGATGCCTATGCATGGTAGTAAGGTAAGCAATGCCTATGCATGACGTAGCCTATGCATGATGCAACCTTAGATATCAGTTCTTCTTTCCTACATCATATTTTCTTTAGAATGTACCATTACACATCAGTTATCTTTCTCTTTCTCTCTCTATAACAATGCAGCGAGTGTAACCTATATATGATGTACCAGTTAAACATAAGACCTTTTTTTTTTTTTTTGCATTCTTTCTTCCCTCCCCCCCCTCGATCACCCAGTGAACCCAGTGCCCTAAACTCGTCTAGGTATTTCTCCACGTCTAACTATGTGGACTTTTTCTCTTTTTTTTCTGTCCGCGGGAGCACGCCGATTGGTCGAGGCGCCGGCCACGTGACGGCCGGCCGCCTCGGCGCCCGCAGCGGGCTCAGCTCTGTGCTACAGCGGCGGCTCTGGCTGTGTGTGGAAGCGCCACACTGTAAATTACTGCAGGGACACAGCGGTTCTCCCATTATGGGCGACAAGAAAAGCCCATCCAGGTACTTTTTGCTCGAACCGTGTTTCAAAATGCATCCTTTTTTGTTTGTCTGCTTGTTGCAGGATGCCTGTATACGAGGACCGTGTTGAAGTGCGCGCGCTTGTGCCGGTCGCGTTACAGAGAAACGAGCGCAGCCATGGCGGATCCTTGTTCCCGGCTCTCCACGTTTAGACAAAGGAATTCAGGAGACGCCTCGTCTCCTCGTTGCGCTTTGTGTGTGTGTGTGTGTGTGTGTGTGTGTTTCCTTCTCTTCCTCTCCTATGCGGCGCGCGTGCCCTTGACACGCGCGCGCCTCCGATGACACAATACAGTTATT
Organism: Olivaichthys viedmensis; assembly: GCA_028565825.1. Classification (NCBI taxonomy): domain Eukaryota; kingdom Metazoa; phylum Chordata; class Actinopteri; order Siluriformes; family Diplomystidae; genus Olivaichthys; species Olivaichthys viedmensis. The sequence continues at coordinate 5,588,389 of JAOUQW010000028.1, read as the reverse complement.
AGTCGGCCGGTTGTAATGTACGAGACTTTAATTGCGCTCCTTTCCCCCCGCGATACTGAATTGATTTCGGTGCATGGCTGTCATACCGCCCGGGAGGCGCGTAGGTGAGTGACACGGTTCTTATTCTTTTTCGCAGTAACCCGTACGTATGTCATGCACAATCCTCTTTTAAATCCCGCAGGCCAAAAAGACACGCCAAGCCCTGTGCAGACGACGGATTTTGGGACTGTAGCGTCTGCACGTTCCGCAACAGCGCCGAGGCGTTTAAATGCAGCATGTGTGATGTGCGCAAAGGCACGTCCACAAGGTAAAGTTTCCTATTGAGCTCCACACCTTTTATTATAGCTACTGACTTTTATTTGTGTGGGTGGGTGTTTTGTGTGGGTGTGTGTGGGTGTGTGTGTGTGTGTGTTTGGTATAAAGGGAAGGTACACACTTTCTCCAGCAAGAGGGTGTGAAACTGGTGTGCACTGAGAACGTGTGATATTGTATGTGGTAGACAGTCAGTTTCTTAGCAACAGCCCACATACAGCCCATGAGGCAAAAGAGGGAATAAGGAAGCAGAGAATCCTCTAGTCTGATTCTATCTTCAGGATGACATATCCTCCTGCTACTGATGCACTGATACCATCTTTAAAAAGAAGCACATGATACATCTCTCTGTCACTATTTTAATGATGACTGATACCTCTTAAAAGGTTCTACAACTATTGTGCACTGGCATAAAACCCTACTGCACTAATCCTCACATTAGCCTCAGTATCAAGGATGGAATTTAATAAAATTCCATCCTTGGAATTTGTGTTCTCATATAGATCAAAATCTCCTCACACATCATTACTTTCATCTTTACCCTGTCATTGTGGGGACAAAAAATGTCATTTTCCTTTTGCACCACACACACATACACTTCAGTTTGTGTGATCTAACCTATTTACACCTTTTGACTTTATTGCATGCCTCTCACCTCTATTCAGCACCAACCCCCTAAAACACTCCAGAATATCAACCATGGTGACTCAATCATCCCCTCCACTGCCTCAATGGTCATTGCCTTCAGAGCAACACTGTTTGCCAGATTGTTGGATTCTGCCTCCCTTCCTCTCTCCCCCCATCTGTCTCCATGCTCATCGGGAGGTGAGAATGGATTTGAGAACTCCCCTGGGCTTGGCACTGTACCCTCCTTCTCTCTCGCTTTCTCTTTTGCTCTCTCTCTCTCCATCTATTTCACTGTGGCAGATGGCAGTTTATCAGGAAGAGCATCAAAGCAGGACTCAAACAAATGCTCATTCACTCTTAAGCCTCCAAACTCTGTAGTGGTACACTACACTGAGACTGAAACTACCTTTTGGCCTCAAAGTTGTTGACTTGTCTTTTTACGAAAAATATTGTGGAAGCTTGTAGATGGAGTCAATTAATTGTTTTGTTTTAAACTAGAATATGCAAATATTGAAAAATGTGTATCAAATTTATGCTCATCTGTTCCCGTGTGCTAACATTCCCAATTATCTTATTGTATCTAAAATAATTGAAATGGAGTTGTTCTTTGTATTCTGGCACCAACAAATTGTAGCTGATGTTGACTACTGACTTAATAAATAAATTAATAAATTAGCATGGGATCCTATATCCTTGTATACTCTTAACAAACTATGCATTGGATATCAACCCCAAAAGTGGCGTATACAATGTTAATACTGTAAGGATTTATACCCTCCCTGTCTAAACCCAGCTTAAACCCAGGCCAAAAATAGACTTATTCAGAAAATATTCATTCTGTTGAGAAAATGAATGTCCTCACAACTAATGCATGACTGACAGCTACTATATTTACATTTACTCATTTAGCAGACGCTTACATTTGAGCTGAACAGATAAAGATTAACAGCCTAGCTCAAGGGTTCAAAACTGGCAGTGCTGGGATTTAAACTAACAACCTTCTGTTGAGTAGTAAACTCATCCATAAACAAATATGAGTGTGATAGTCAGTGTTGGGGTTCAAATACAGAGGAGGTATCAAACAGAAACTGTACAAAACAGTACTACTCTCAGTACAGAGGTGAAATTATCTGGAGGGTCTATTCCTGTATCTCCATGTGCTTTTTCGCTCAGCCCCTATCACTCTATTTCCTCTCACTCTATTACAATTTTATAACTACAACATATGCAATGGCACACATACACACACACAGACACGCACACACACACACACACACACACACACGCACGCACGCACGCACGCACAATTTGTCGCAGATGTCCCAAGGCTGCGAGTTTGTCACATAGTGTCCCAGAGCATCTTGTCAGGAGCTAAGCATGAAATTGCATGTACTCTTGATTTCATATTGTTCAGTTAGCTTCTGGCTAGGCTGCCAGACACATGTCACAGTTACACTAGCATTGCTAAGGAGCTAAACAACAGTCTCTGCTCTAATTCTATGCCATCAGCTAACCAGCAACAGTTATTTTTTGCTCCTTGTAAGAAAGAGCACACTTTACCCTGTGGCTGATGATTACTGATAGCAGGTTTATTTTGATGTTTTACTCTTTCTACATGTTGTGCTTCTATTTTTAACCTTATTGGTTTCCTCCTTTTTATTCTTGTTGTATGATATTTTGCCTTTGAGAACTTGTTTAGGTTGATTTGATGGATGAAAGAATTAGGTAGAATGCATTTACTGAATTAGACCCAAGAAGCATATAAACATTACAGAGTTTAACTTTTATATTCTATTTTGACCATAAGCTGCTCCAAAATGTTTACTAGTTCACTGGTATGTTATATAATTTTAGTATATTATCCCACTTCTCATTCTTCATAAATAAAAAAACTGATCTTAAATCAAATCAAATCACGTTACATTACGCTTACACGGGTGTGAAGGTGAGTGAAAATCTTGGCCGTAAGCAGTACAAAACAATTATCATACACACTATTATACACATTATCATATATACATCACGCACTTTACACTGTACAGTATACACAAATACACAGTATAGACACAATCCAATGAGTTAACACTGTACAATACACAACACAGAAGATGAGTGAGGAGCTCACAACACAGCAACCATACTTAGCGCCATCTTGGTTGATCTATACTTCAATGATAATATTTGCTGAGGCATAACTATGCTGCATTATTCTAGTTCAGGGCCCATATGCATGTATCAAGCACAGCCCAATGCAATACTAGAATCTCAGATTTGTTGTTTTTTGCCCATTTAATAGTTATTCAGTATGACAGGAGGATAATCTGGGAATCTGAAGATATTTACATAAACAACATGACCCCAGCGCAAATGAAAGATGTTCAAATTTAACTTGAAAAAAAACAAACAGTTAAATATATTTTTAGAGATCTGTGAATATTTGTGTCTGTGTGTTGAAGTAAGAGTGATATCACTGTTGAGACACCTGTACAAGGATAATGCCTTACCTAGGAGGGGAATTAAGATTAATGCCGCTCCATAAAATGAACTTCTAAATTCCTAAGCACAGAGATTTATTAGAATAGCATCTCATTTCTCTCTGTCACTGAGTCTTAGGCTGCAGCTGGGGACATTCAGTGTAAAAAAGATTTAATGGATTTATTATGTTTTACACAGACTCTGCCTGTGTCTTGCCCCATTATGGACTGAGAAACAATAAAGGGAAAGAAGAGAGGAAGAGCTTTCACTGTGAGATTTGTTGATGAAGGTCCCGATCAATTCAACTGTAACCACATCTCTCGCCTGCATCAGAAGTAAAACAAAGATGGGCCACATTAACGGCCCGCCAGACAGACTGCTAAGCCATGGAATTCAGCAAAAATGCTTCAGGACCAAAATAGGCAGGATGGCAGGATGGCTAGGAACAGGAGGTAAAGGACCTAGACCATATGGTGCTAGATGCAAAGGAGAGGAGGGATTTGAATTTAAACAAGACTTTATTGCTTCTCAATTAATATACATGTGCTAAAATACACAAAAAGCAGACTATATCTTAGTGAATATGAATGTAAAAACATATACAGTATATATATATATATATATATATACACACATTAGTACTGTTTGTCTTTTCCCCTGTTGATTTATAATCTCACTATCAAGTGTCACCCAGAAGAGGATGGGTTCCCTTTTGAGTCTGGTTCCTCTCAAGGTTTCTTCTTCATGTCGTCTCAGAGAGTTTTTCCTTGCCACTGTCAAAATTGTCACTAGTGTAACATAGCACCGCCTGCTAAACCCATATAATCTTGACTTCACTCACAACTGTCATTGATTTAAATTGAGGTAAAATCCAAAAAATCCCACAGTTTCAAGGGTCTCGCCACATCTAACCCAGTTCTACTCTCTGGTAACCCCATGAAAAAAGTTAATCAGTTGGTCTTTCCCTACATCAGTGGCTTAGGAGTCACAATAAGTGGAATATAATGTGCATATACAGTGCTATGCAAAAGTCTTAGGCACCCTACATTTTTTATATACATTTTGACTTAGATGTTTATTTTATGTCTTCTGCATTAGTGTGTCATTAAAAAAGAGCAAATTTTAGTTTTCCATGTTATAGAGAAATGTTTGTAAGTTATTAAAGAAAGTAGCATATTAAATAATAGAGCACTTTTTTACCTGCAGAGACAGAAGCAAGTGAGAGGCAAAGTTCTGCAGAAGAACTGCGGCAAGTTCCCCAAGATTCTTGGAACAACCCACCAGCCGATTTTCTAATAAAACTGCACGACAGTGTGTCTAAGAGACCTGATGCAGTTTTAAAGACAAAGGCTGCTAACACCAAAACTTGATTAGTTTTATTTAAAAAATGTTTTACTGTTTACTGCTCTTTATGGTATTTTTTTATATTCAGGAACCTTTAATTTCATTCATTTTAAAAGCATTTTCACTTTACAGAATGTCTTTACATGTGCCTAAGACTTTCGCACAGTACTGTATCTGCGTCTGAATGTCTTAAGAATGTTATGCAGCAAGGAGTACTTTTCAGGGAGGTCCTGCTTAATGTAGATGATGTAATTCACTGTAAAATGATCTTGGTTATTGTTTTTCTACCATCATATAAACTGTCCTATGGATGAAAGGAGCCCAATCGGGCTGTTAGGACCATTCCCTCAGATAGTGAGGACCGGCAAAAGTGAGGAAGCTTGGGATGAAGACTCATGAGCAGGTCACAGTCTGTAGGTGCTGCACTGCACATGAACTTGCATCTTAATAATTTGGAGTTTTAATTAGAAATATCATACAGACTAAAACTGAATGCTGAGCTAATAGACTTGACACAGCAAACCACACCTTGTTTTTTGGTTTGCATTGTTATGCAAAATTTTATGTAACACATTTCGAAACATTTTGACACAATTTGTTATTTCTGGACTTACTGATTAAATAAATCATCAAGAAATTCACGAGTTTTCTCTGTGGTTTATTGCAAGTGGGGCACAGTGTTGCCCTGAGGTAACAAACTATTTGGGAAAGTTGTGATGTAAAAAAATATTATTTCTGTGCTGTCAGCACTCCTAAATGTGGCACACCAGATCATGGTCCCCTTTCGATATCTCCAGCCCAAAAGAAGCCATAAAGACAACCGTCAACGTCTAAAACTTTCCCAAGCCACGATCCAGTCTCTTAAAGTTACACTCCCGTAAGCCACGAAAAACGGTATCACAAATATATAAATGAATCAAGTTCAAGTTGGTTTTTTTACAGTATCTAAAAACCAGTGCAATATCACTTCCAATTGCGAAATGGACTGCAGACAGAAACAATCTGACAATCATTCGCAAAACACATGCAATAACACTTCTTCCACGGCCTGCGATTCAAAAAATCAAATCCAATTGCATCCAATAAAAGAAACATCACAGAATCAATATTTTAACCCATCAACTGCACAGTAGTGCATGTCCACGCTGGCCGGCCTTAAGAAGAAACGATCACCTTCATGCTTTTCAGTCTTTGCCCTTACATGAAGAATTTCTGGTGTCTTTTGGTTTTGAGAAAGCTCTCTGACATCCACGACCTCAGCGTCCCCATATGCCATATTATAGCATCTGTGCCATCTTTAACCCTTTATTCAGATCCATAACTATTGCCCACAAAAGATCACATCACTCAGCTGGAAAGACAGAACCCCAAAAAAACCTCCATCACTCAAACTCTCAGCAGATCTGATGAACAACATCCGGTCCTCCAGTTTACGACATCTGGACGCTAATTCTTCTGTTCACACGTGACACTCGCGGTTTTTTTCCTCTCTTTTTGTAACGCAATACTTGACGATGAGACACCGGGGGAGGGTCTCGGCCTCGGTCCTGCTTGTGCCATGGCATGAAGCCACAGCTTACACTTTTCCTTTCGTCCGACAGCAACCGATCAGACACCGTCAACGTTACAGCGGTCCAGCGTGCTCACCGGAAGCAAAAAAGACAGCGCTCGTTCAATCGCTTTTTCCCCCCAGCATCAATCTCAAATCACCGCTTGGTGGATCCGAGTAATGAGCAACGTTTCTTAACTCAGCGGTTCCTCATCTACAACAGCGGTGAAGAGGCTAGGCTAACTCGGCTGCTTCCCGCCCGGGACTAACATTCGCTTATCTACAGCACTACCAAAAGAGCCCTGCTTATATGTTCGTGTTTAATGCGATGTAGCTAGCAAGCTAGCAAGCTCGCTAAACCAGTTCGTGCATGTCGGAGAATAAAGAAAGGAAGAAAGAAAGAAAGAAATAGGTCTTCACAATGAGCCTGACCACACCGAGGCGCTGGCTGTGCCAACTCACGCCCGAACCAAAGCAATTTTCCGCTTAAATTTCGCGTTCCAGTTCGCCTCATGATGAGGCCCGCTTCCCGTCTCGCATCCCCGCGCTTTCCTCACCGCTGTCGCCGATGATGAGCAGCTTGAAGAGGTAGTCGTAGTCCCGCGCCATGGCACTGCTGGATTACTCCGCGTCTGTTCCCGCCCGAGATGTATCCGGTGAGCGACACACGACGCCGAGTTTAAACCAGTGTCTCCTCCCTCCGGCTGAGCGCTAGCACTCTTTCTCCGGAAAGCGTCTCCCCTTAGCCGGCGGGTATTTTGGACACTTTGCTTGTAACAGGCTCACACCCAGAAGACATGGGGCTAGTCTGGCGCAACCGTGCTGTTAGCTTGCTGCTAGCTGCGGGGTGGGTTTTTTTTTTTTTAAATCCCACCTACTCTGCGCGTGAGGCTTTCCGCACTGCGCATGCGCGAACGATCGCCGCCGTGACGCGCATCCCGTGTTATTCAAGGCGCCGACGTCAGCACGCGACACGTGACTACTTAACATTTTACTGTCGCACCTTTTCCATTCTCATAACTGATCTCAGTGCCGTGACCAACACTGGAGGAGCCCTCCAATTCACGCCGTTACGTTAAGTTGTACCCCAGTCACCTTATACAAATCACAAATATCACACACAAACGTCGTCGGTTTCATTTTTTTTTTTATTATTGTTGATGTTCAAATCAAAAGCAGGTTATGGTGTTTCACTGCCATTTTAGTCGAACAGGCCGAAGCCCATGTCCTCGTCGGACTCTTCGGACTCCTCCTTGGCTGGTTCAGCAACAGCCACGGGAGCAGCGACCGGAGCCGCGGCCACGGGAGCCGCAGCCACAGCCGTAGCGAAAGCAGAAGGGTCAGCCAGGAAGGCCTTCACCTAGAGGGGCGCAGAAAGACACAAGTCATGTTGTGAACTTAAGGGTGGTTTTTCTTGCTCCACATTTAAACTAAAAAAAGGCACCGCACTTGGCATGAATGCTTCACACATGGTGAAATCTACACTACAGTTCCCTTGAAGTGAACCCCAGACCACCATTTTCAGGTGGATCAAAGATCGGTTCTCCCTGGACCCCACAAACTCTGGGTACAAGCAGCCTTGTAATGCTGACCAAACAAGGGCTTATTTTCTGGAGACTTAAAGACTCTTCTACTAGAAAAAGCTTTTACTTTACATTTAGTGTGCATCCCTTTTTGCCAGAGGAGGCAGGGCACACAGGGATGGGGGAAAACAGGTTTCTTTCTGCACAGCAGTTTTGTAACCCAACCTACAGAGAAGATAACTGTCCCACAGTGGAATTTTACCTTATCAGCCAAGGGGAAGGAGTAGTCTGTCTCCACAGCGACAGCCAGCACCCTCTTGTATCCATTGATGACAGAATGGGGGATGGAGGCGAGAGTGGGGTAGCCAATTTGCAGACACACACTGGCAATGTTCCTCACACCCTGAAACAAAGAAAGGCAGGAGTTATATTGACATGTAAAATGGAGAAACTATTGGATGAACTAGCCTGATCTTATTTCAGCAAAATCAGCTACTGTAAAGTCAACAGAAAGCTTAATAGCTACATGATTTAAAGATTAATTAGAGAACCATTGCCTAACAGCGACTTGTGCCATTCACAGCTAAAGTATCCTTGAACTGAACAAAAATTACTTTTAAAAAGGGATAACACCTCCTGAATGGCTAGCTCAGATTATCCATCTGTCTTCAGGGCAGTTTTCCATTTATAAGACACAGAACGTCTACAAAACTGGATTTGGGGTGCAGTATGCATGAGCTCAGCTTGTGATGTCAAGCAATGGTTTCAAAGCCATGAAGCCCTATCGCACCTGTTACACAAATTAGAACATATGGTACCCGAGAACTTTGAGACCAAGCCTCCCTGCAGGCCCTACAAAAAAGGATTTCACTAAGAATTAAATGACAAAAGCACTACAGGGTCACTCACCTCTAGGAACCTCTTGTGCAGGGCATCCTCAGTGATGTCCAGCACCTCAGGGCTGTAGACGCTGCCGTTGTCATAGACCTGCTGAATGATCAGCCCATAGGAAAAGGGCGAGATATTCAGCATGTTCAGCAGCGTGGCCTCGCTGGCACCCACCTTATCTCCAGGCTTGATCAGTTGTACATCGCTCTGGAAAAAGAAGACACAAGTTAGATGTACAGTTTCACAAGTCACTGATTAGGCATCCTGCACAATAAGTGGAAGAGACCCGAGACTTAAACCCACATGATAACACAGCCCAAGTTAATGTACCCTTTACCCATGTTAAACTCCTTGGTAGACAAAAACTAGCAATGACCATCTAATCTACCCAATGACTGCCTTTTCACCTTACCAAGATTTCAATGGTTCCTCTGGAGATCTTGGTGGTGATACCCAAAGCCTGAAAGAAGGAGGTCTTCTCAGGACCCAGCCCGGTGTTCTGAGCAGGCACAGTCACATCACAGGGTGCGATAGCACCGGCACGGGCAGCAGCTGGCACCTAAGGAGCAGAAGACGGTGTTAAAACCAAAGCCTGGACATTGCTGAATAAAAATAGTTGGGTTAAGAATAAAGGGAGAGAACTACCTTATTGGCCAGGAGCAGGTCCCTGACCTCAGGCAGGTCTTCCTTGGTGAAGACAAAGCCCACGTTTCCACGGATGTGGGGAAGCAGCCTGTAAAAGAGCCAGTCAATATTCAGAGGTACAGTCTTGAAAGTGTACTTAGAAAAATCTACCATAAGAGTGCAATGTATGAGACCAAGCGTCCCTGCAAGCCGTGGGATGCAGACGAACAGGGATAGTAGGAAACAAGTTGATTTGTGCAGGGGGAACGACAAACCAGCACTGCAGCAGCTGATGTGTAACTGTCCTGCAAATTCAGTGTCTGTAACTAAAGGTGAAGCTTATTTTTAAAAAGCAACTCTAGGCCTATAACCATAATTTTAAAGATCCCTCAGAAAAACAGATCTCCCTACTTTCCAGTTATGCAAACACTACGTATTATGTAACTTCAACCCAAAAGCCCATACTTACTTCTCCAGAGCCGGGTTGTTCTCCAAGTGGCCACGGATGGCCTTGCGCATCATGGTGTTCTTACCCATGAGCACGACTGCCTTGCCCCGCAGAGACAGACGGATGGTCTGCATCTGCTTGGAGCCGACGTTGTCTGCGCCCACGATGAAGCATTTTGGGTAGTCATTCAGCAGTTGCTGCAAACCAAATAGTACATTTAAAACGAGAACACTGAACCTGTATTCTCACTAATACACACAGCATCACAAATACACGTAGCATCAAACGACATTTTTACCAAAAACAGGGGTCCGACAAAGACCCAATTTACTAAATTATTCTAAATTGAAACACTAAGGGGCAGTGGTGGCTCAGTGGTTAGGGCACTGGGCTACTGATCAGAAGGTCGTGGGTTCAAGCCTCAGCACCGCCA
>JAOUQW010000028.1:5522351-5538168 GCA_028565825.1 Olivaichthys viedmensis | reverse complement strand
ACTACTACTACTACTACTACTACTGCTACTACTACTGCTACTGCTACTACTACTACTACTACTACTACTGCTACTACTACTACTACTACTACTACTGCTACTACTACTACTACTACTGCTGCTACTACTGCTACTGCTACTACTACTACTACTACTGCTGCTACTACTGCTACTGCTACTACTACTGCTGCTACTGAGGATCTTTTTAGTAACAGGGAAGCTGTAACATATCTGTCCTCCTTGCTGTCCTTTATCAGAGCCGTAAATGGAACTGTTACTGTAATCCAGAGCTGTTATTCCAACATAATACTGCTAAATAGATCATTTTTGTGTATGTATTGTGTACATTATTCTGTTTTTTCTTGATTCAAAATATCCACTAAACAGTGATCAAAAGACGAGCTCCTACACCGGACAAAAACAGTAATTTATTTTCATAAGCTTTCATGTTATGCAAAGACACCAGAGTCCAAACATCAGGCAAAGACCAAACATGTAATTCTGCCTAATGAGTGTTGTGATGAAGTTACAATGTGACAGGTTTAACCACTAACCCCTAAATCTGAGTCCTGGGCACTAGAAAGCAAGGGTGAGTCTTGAATAAACAAAGCAGAGGAAAACTGGTAACATACACACAGGATATTGCACATCATGTCTCGTACAATAATACTCATTTGTAGATATTGTTGTTCATTGGAATTTACCCTGTAGATGATATCTCGTCTCGTTTGTAATGGAGCCAAATGTCCTGACGAAGGCTATTGTTAGGTTACTGGTTTCAGTGGTGTTCATGTTTAATGCATGTCAGGCAAGACCAGGAGATAAACATGAGATTGCTGTTACGACCAAGAGAACGATGGCACACGATTGAGGCGATAGATTTATTTTATTACAGTAGTAGTAGTATTACCTTCAAGTCTTGGTTTCCTAAATTAAGATCCTCCTAAGTTGGGTCTCTGTTCTGTAATTTAGTCAATGGGGTCTCTAGGGAAATTGCACAAATATGGTGATTATGTCTGCAACCAGTTTAGGCAGTTGAATGAGTTGATGTTACTCACCACACTTCTCGTCTGTGCTACAAAATTGAGTGAGTCCAATAATGGCGTTTTGGTTTTCTTTGATTTTTTAACATTAACACATTGGGCACTAAAAAGCTTCTTTGCAACTACTGCTTGCCATTTTCAGGGAGCTGTGTTTTCTTTTACCGTGAAAAAGGGTGCATTTTTTGGATGACGGAGACCCTTGGATGGTTTTCAGCTTTAGAATGAACCTATTTTGCCCTTCAATTCTTAATAATCAAGGAGAAAACAAAAGATCTGACTTCCTGTTGGATTAATTTGGCTACAAGGCCTGGGTCAATGAGAGACCAAACAGGAGGCCCATTAGAACAACATTGACTTTTGAACTCCACAGGGAGCAGTACACAATAAGACATACAGGGAGTGTCTCATTGCACTGTCCCCTTTTGGCTTTAATATCTGAACACACACATGGTCTGTTGATTAAAATGTAGCCTGCTGTTGGCTCAGAGTCAAATATTGTAATTCTTTTTATTTGTTATGTTAGTGCTTCAGAGTGATCTTTCCACCAGGTTCTCCATCATTTCCCTGAGCACGATGAAGTGTTCCTGGAAGACGGTGGCTATTGTTGTGGCGGAGACGAGGCGTCTAGTCCCCTGCAGTGGTGGGATGTTTGTAAATGTGTGTGTTGGTTACTATCTTAGTATGTTGAACATTATGGCTTGCAAAAAATGGAACAGCAGGTGCACATAGGAATATGAAGGTCCCTCATATTCCTCGAACTGCCCACTTTCTTTCAGAAAAAGAGGTTGAAAAGGACAGTCAGCCAGACAGAGAAGAATATCTATGCAGGCAGAGACACCACCTGCTGAGAGGAATGTAGACATTGGGATTTTACCAAGAATGACATCTACATAACTTCCCTTTTATATCAGTCTCTGAGTCACAGAGTGTGGAGCAGTGCCAAGAGCTTACTGAAACCTCTCCAGCCTCGCCACAATTAGGACTTTTGTGAAGCAAGAAAATTTATGTAGTAAATTAAAAAAAACCAACTACTGTCACTTTTAGAATATGCATCAAGAGGGAACAACTACTTCTCATCCACTTCTACACCTGCTGGAATGAGACTCATGCCTTTATCCGGAGAACTTCTCTGTACTTCTCTCTTCAGTGCCTCAGAAAAAAAAAGAAACAAGCCCAATAAAATATGCATTTGGTTTTTGAAAATAAGTCAAACAGTGGAGAAGGGGCTAAGAGGCAGGTGAATCTGCCCTCCTAGGCATCCTGAAGATATGGCTTTACGTGAAGTGAATCCTTCTTTATACAAACTCCCTGTCGGCTGAGACTGAGAATTAGACCAGAGCTCTTTAGACATGGTTTGGTGACCACCCACACATACACACACATAAGTGATCTTATAAATACACAAATAAGATATTTTCATGCACATATATATACACATTGCTTACAATTACAGATTACAAATAAACCGTTTAAAGAATCATTTTATAAAGCTGTCATTAATTTTTGGAATCTGCTATTTTAGTTAATCGCTATAGTTTCTACCTGCTATAGTCTTATTGGATAACAATATCACATTAATGTGATGGTGAAAGTGTGATTGACTCAGTAATTGCTTAAATGAATATGTGTCTCCATCTCTCGCCTATAAAAGCACAAAGGTAATACCTAAAATTAACCCTCAAGTGAACAGTGTTTTTGATTGAGTACTGAGTCTAGTAGATCTGTTATTAGATCTACTAGACTATTATGTGCACTTCATGCTGATGTCATATTTATATTTGCAAGGGAGAGACAGCATTGGGCTTTCAATAATCACACTCACAGCCAGTTCTATATTGTGAGTGTGGAAGGGAAGCTGATAAATATTAATGACCTGAAGGCTGTGGTAGAGAGCAACTCAACTGTGAAAATGCCGCTGGAGGTATTTAATGTCTTCCGTGTTGGTTTAACAGAGCTCACTTATATATCTTTAAAAGATAATCAGGGTTCACACACAGGTTGATAATATCACCCACTGGATTGATGAAATATTTATGTTTACAGTTATTTATTTGCCAGAAGCTTTTATCCAATGGGCCTTATCCAAATAAAGCAGAATCCAAATCAAGCATCGAACTGTTAAAGTGATACAACTTTCCACCAAAACATTGTTTCAAACATTTGTTTTTCTTACACTTACACTTGACCATTTAAAGCAATGCTTTGGGGTCTTGTTGATGTACTTTTTTCTTATTTTTTCAAAACTGTTGTAGAGAAGTCTTCATCTCATTCCTGTGATGATGTTCTCGGGTTTGGAATTTGACCAACTAACACTCACGTCTAATGTTATCTTTTCAAATGGATACATTTGACCATTTTAGTAATAACGTGAATTTCACTATTTTTTTAATGCATAAGGAACTACTAAAAATGGCATAGGGACATCTCTACACTAATATGCAAATGATAAAAAAACACTTCCATGTCCTCATGCCATCCCAACCCTACACCTTCCATGCACTACCTTGCCTACGCTACGCTGTTATCTACGGTGTACTACACCAGAAATAATGCCCAATGAAGCGTCCCAATATAAAAAATAACAGATGAGGCAGAGGCAAAGTACAAAGGTGTTTCTTCCACCAAGTTCATAAGTGCAACATGTCCACTTACCAGTGTTTAAAAAATGGAAGCTTTGTAAAAATATAAATGCTTACTCATAATTGAATGATATGAAAATAATAAACTCATTTTCATTTAATTTAGCTACCTTTCTAGTCCCCCACCCTCTACATGTTAATGAACTATTTTAGAATTGTGGCTTACAAATATTTATTTTCTACATGATAAAATTATTTGCTTAATAGCAATAGTGAAGCATAATATTTATAAATAATTGGTGCTATCAGATATAACAGCATGGTTGGGTGGCTAGAACTAACTGTTGTATAAGTTATCATCCACCAGTTTTCTACTTGGAAGTGCAGAGTTTAAACACTTAATCATTAGATCTGTTCATTAATAAATGTTTGGAAAGCACACTTGGAGGCTCTCTAATTCTGCTGTTGAGGTTGTTAGGAAGTGGAGATCACTGATCGCATTAGCACTAATGTTCAGGTTTTACTGGATTTGTCTATGTGATCAGCTGTTGTGCATGTAAGTTCCTATCTTGAGAAATATGGACAATGGGTTTGATTTCAGGTGATTAATTAATGTGCCTAATACACTTAATTGTATACTCCTAGCACTTAAGACAACCATCAAAGCTTCAGTAAAAATGCACCACTGGTTGGTATTTCTGACTCATTGTATTTATTTTTAATGTGTCTTGTACAAAAATTAGTTTGCTGTATTGACAAAATGCGCAGTCAGCATACTTCTCTCAGTCCAACAGTCAGAGTGGCCCCCTTTTAAAAGTTCCATAACCTAAATAAAACATGCTATGAAAAATAGTGCCTGGGTAAAAAAAGGGCCTCTCTCTTATGTCAAGGTTGCGTTCACTCCCAGACTGCTTTAAATTGCCTGAGCAGAGTTTTAGAAAACTTCAAGAAGCCAGAAGTGATGTAGTACTTGATCCCTAAACCACCCAGGCCTAAAAATTAATAGGACATTATGACTGGTGCAGTCTGTAATTGTGAAAGTGCAGTATAGCTATCGTCACCTTGGATAAACTTTCACTGTACTTTGTTTCGGGGTCTGCCAATGGCATATGACTGCGTTAAGGCAAGTCAGTCCTGCTAAAGTTTGATAAGGACATAAAACTTTACGTTCTGTTACTGACCACATTATAGAAACATATTATAAAAGTTTATTATGCTTATTATGGTATATGGATGTGTGTGATGGGAAATGAAGGCCCACCATGAAACTTTCATTCTCCCACAGAGATGGCTCAAGACTTTCAAAAGATTTAATTCATGGTTAAAATGGCATGTTAAATTATAACCTCCATGATTTGTCTCTGTTGTCATCTGTTTCTCTCCCGCTACAAATTAACAGGCAAAACTATGACACTCTCTAGTACACTTTTATTATTATTATGTCCAACCTTTTGAGTCATTGACATTTCCTTTCTATTGGAATTCCTATCTTGAGGCAACTACCAGTGGTCAAGTTTACTGACCTTGGATATTCGTAGTCTATTAAAAAACAACAACTTTCTATAGCCATTTTTATATAATCTCACACATAAACACATATCAATCTACATGTTATATTTCAGATGCACTTTCAGTAACAAAAGTTACCCTAAAGTAGAATAAATATTCTACTAAAGTGTAGCTAGTGTTTAAAACAACATGGTCTCACACAATTTGCAGGACTCAATTCGTATGAAAGGCTACAAAGGTTAATCTCTTAAACTCACAGAACCCATCAGCGGGTCCAGACTTACATTCCTCACTCTCATACTACATACCTTACCTATTAGTTTCACTGTAGTTACAGAATATATGCTTTTAGATGAATAACTGAATAAAAAGCTGGGACTTTATGGGGTTTAGGTTAGGGGCGGAGTTAGTGTTCATACGTTTTCTTATACAAATAACCCCTCGCTTATTCCAATTTTTATACGAATTTCTAATAAGATCAGGTTTGTTTCAAATGAATGCTACTTAAACAAACACGCTACATAATCAAGGGAGGCTGGTCTGTCATCTCTTTTTCTGATAAAGACACCTGTGCTAGACATACATATTGATTCACTAGAACTTACTTTCAGCATCAAGCCTAGGATATAGCTTTAATGTAATAACATGTCTCAGCAAACCTATTCATGAACAATGTCATGTTGTCTATTTTGACTTTGTGCACTTCATTTTGCCTTCAATCATAAAATTTTGCTTGCATCTGTAAAGAGCATCTAAACCTTAGCCAGGACTGGCACAAGGAAAATGTTGTGTAACACTAATTGGTACGATAGGATACAGGATTGGCACTGTTTCAGTCACTGGTCATTGTGTGGCTCTGTGTGTCACACCGGTGACATGCCAACATGCAGCTCTGCCAAATCCAAACTTCAGGTAACAAAGACAAACAATTGCGTTCTTTTGGGAAAGCTTAGATGTGAATATTGAATAAATCATGACCGAGTTGGATTACTTGAACTGTGCCCAAAGGAACGTGTGACTGTACAGTTCAAATAGCTGATTTTGTTTGTCTCAAAGAGACACAGCCTTTGACCTTGTGACAATGTAAATGTAGGTATATGTAGGTTTTTGAATGCCCTTGAATATATGCATGTGGGCATTAAATTTGAGTGCTAGTGTCTGTCTATGTAGGTGTGAGGTATTCAGTAGAGGTGCATGTGTGTTTAGGTGTGTATTTTTTCACAGCCCTAGTCGATTGGTCTTGTTTGGAGAGCTGCTCTACTTCAGTGCTAAATATAAGGAGTTGCACCAGATCTCTGATCTAATCACTAGGGAGGAGGAGGATATAGTCTCTCCATCAACACACGGCACATGGTGAACACAATGGACACAGCTCACTCTAAAAAAGACTGTGAAAACAACTAACGTGTGGGAGAGGAGAAGGAAATGCAACAAAGCCCCCATACTTTTTTTTCCCTCTCTGGCTGCAGACCATTTTTAAAGTGGATGTTTAACAGCTATATAAAATCTACCCGAATCCTGATCCAAATCAAAACTAGCCCCAAAACTACCCAACCTGCACCCTGATTCACTTGCCTTCCATGGCACTTTAACATTTCTCTATTTCCTTCCCTTGTTAATTTCCTGTCATCGTAAAACGCTCTTGTCATTTTTTCCCCCCTTCCCTTCCAGCGTATGCGCTCAGTGCCATCTGGATAAGCTCTCTAGCATTGCATCTCTGGGGAAAGGGGTTACTAGAAGAGCAACACTTTAAACTGTGGAAGACTTTTCACCTCGTTCTGAAAAAGGTCAACGCTTAGTCTGCCCAGGCCTCAATGTGAAACACACTCTGGGTATAAGATGCTCTGTTACCCCAAGTGGAAACTGGCTTCCCTCATCTAATTCATAATGTTAATGTTTATAACACTATAACATACACTATATACAGGCCAAAAGTTTGCATACCCTTAGGACAAAATGGAGAAGAGAAAGAAATGTAATTTATAGCAACACATTTAGTGAGCTGGATTTCACACGTTCCTTTATTATCACAAAAATGGTCATATAGTGTAAAGATATTAATAGTAAAAAAATTTTTTTTATATCAGTTTAAAGGTTTGCATCTCTTTTTCTAACCCAGACAGCAGAGGATTCCAGACTGAATATGGTTGAGTTTAGGCGCATAAGAGCCAGTTATGGCAATGGTAAGCATATTGTGGGCCAAAAGTGGCCCAACGAAAAGCAGCCATATTTAAAGTTTTAGCAGCATTTGTAATCTGGGCCACAAATGGCCCAAATGCAACCAGTGCTTGTGCGGCATTTAAAAAAATGAAAGTGGCCCAGCTGTAAGCATACGGTCTCAACAAAGTGGAATTGTGACTGTGTTCAGCAGTCGGATTTAGATGAGTTCATCGCCGTCATTCCATGTTGATATGTGGGCCAGATGAAGTGGAAAGTGTGGGCCATCATTGGGCCATTACTCATTTGCTGTCAGGAGAATGTGATATAAATATTCTCTAATGACTTGTATGCCCACCCTTTATAACTGCCTCCTACCTCCTTCGTATCCTCTGAGCAGCTTTTGGATCCTCTCAGTTGTAATAAAATCAGTTTTTAAAATAAAAACTGTAAAAATGTAATATGTGAATTTTTATACTGTTCCACTCACTGCATTGCAAAATGGTAACATTATATACTCATTATATACTTCCACTATAAGGTATGATGTATTGTAATGCATTTATAATGCCTAATGTTGCGTTGGCTTTTCAGCAGAATGTAGAGTAGAGCTTTTACTTAATGCTACAGACATGAATTTGGTTTTGAGGCGTGTACATTCACTCCTGCCCACCTGTCAAAGTCAAAATGAGTGAAAAATGTTGCCAGTTTCATAATCCATTGTGATCCAAGAGGCCACCAAGATTTTGTATGCTTTGTATCGAATTTACTCTATGGAACATACATAGCAAATTTTAACTTAAAAAAATCTAATAAAATAGCCTTTACATTCATGGTACAAGCATGCATCAGTTATTCAGCGTTGAATTGGTTGTATCGTCTAGTCTCCACTATTATTACGTACATGCTAAACATCTACATGCCTTGTATTGGCAGTTTGGGTATGTACAGAAGGTATACACTTGACATTATGTAGCACACACTTGATTCTGTTTGTACTTCAAGAAAACAGAACAATAACAGCCTATTAGGTGTGGCTGATGCACACTTGACTTCGCATCCTAAACAATTTAACCAACATTAAAGCTCTCTCTCTCCACCAACTATAAGATCTTTCCTTTTGTGTCTATGTCCTTCTATAGGATATTGTATGCTTCTGTTTGATGTAAGGTTAAATGGGACATCGTATGTTTATGACTCCTAAGAGTGGGAAAGGCCTTTTTGAATTACAGAGCAACTCAGTTGTAATGTTAAAGCATCACAATATTTACCATATATTGCACCTGGAAGGTACTTCCCTCAGACAGCTTCCCACCGTTAGATATTATAATATCAGAGTCAAAGTCCAGCACTGTGTCTGAGAGACCCGTCACTGGGTCGATTGAGGTATGACTAGGCTTTTTAAGGCTTTGCCTTTAATTAAAAAGCATACTAATTTATTTTTTATCAGATTTTTTTTGCCAGGCAGTAAACAGTTTATAGTGGGAAATACAGTATGTGTAATTTGCCAGAGGGTTTATTAAAAATAAAGTTTGGCAAGATGCAACCTGTGCAAAGTCTGCAGAGACCCCTAGAATTTTAATCAAAGTAATGTCCTCTACTTCGCCTTTTTTAGGACTTCATAAGTAAACTATGAAATCCACATACATCCTTCCTCAGCGCTTCGTCACTTGCCGGTGCACCTTCAAAGTCTCATTTTCAATTTTCTTAAGAATCACGGGATGGTTGGCAGGAGGCAATTCCTCTGGAGATATAAATATAACTGCTAAGTGGGAACAAGCAGTCATTTCTCTTCCCGCATTATCATGAAAATGTTTTGGGAGCTCGACCCAAAACCTGGCGCTTCTGTTTACTTTCCCACCGAACGTTCATTTGTATCAAGTTTAAAAAAACAACAGGGTGTTCACATGGCGTAAACCCACTCCAGAAGGCCTGGAGGATGTGTATGTTCGTGGGTGTGGCGTATTATTGTGTGTGTAGATTAATTTTGTGTGTGTCTGTGCATACATATGTGTGCATGTATGTACATGATTAAGAGAAAAAGAGTGTGTATGTACGTGATTTGAAGCTATACTAGGGTCAAGACTGTTCAACTGTATTGGCAGCGCCCAGTTATTTTTATCTCTGTGTTGTCTTTTGTCCCAGTGATTCAAATGATTAGATTAGTAATGACTGGATAACAAGTGTCTCTTCCTCCCTAATGTTTCACGACACGGTCCTACACTGTGA
Organism: Olivaichthys viedmensis; assembly: GCA_028565825.1. Classification (NCBI taxonomy): domain Eukaryota; kingdom Metazoa; phylum Chordata; class Actinopteri; order Siluriformes; family Diplomystidae; genus Olivaichthys; species Olivaichthys viedmensis. The sequence continues at coordinate 5,528,651 of JAOUQW010000028.1, read as the reverse complement.
GAGAGAGAATAAGATTGTAAGATTGGGATCTTCTCAGACTGCGAATGTTAAGAGGCAGGTAAAGAAGACAAAAGACATGTGTATGATTCACCCAGCCAGACTCTCAGGACAGGAAGCTTGAGTGTCCGCCAACGCACACACACTTGAGAAACTGGTGCCTGAGGTAAGCAACTTCCTGCGCAGATGATCATGGCCAAGGGCCATTATCTCATGCATTTTGATTATTATGAAAACAACCAGAAATATCTTTGACAAATGCTAATAATCAGGTCCTTGTCTGGATGATGTTTACTTGCTGTTGGTTGAGTGGTCTTGGACCTGGGACCTGGTCCTATAATCCTAGGCATCTTAGCAAGGGCGTAACTTTGGGTTGAACATTGGAGGGGTTGAACAGGACTTTTTATGGGGGTCTGTGGGCATGTAGTCACGGGAAAGAAATGGCAAAAGCTATTAAACAGCTATTAGAAATATATTTAAAAAATAACAGTCTAATCTTAGCACAAGATATAGACCAACCTAGATATGCAATAGTTTTAATGGTTGGTCTAACACAGTGAAAATAAAACCTAATGTCGTGGCACTGGTGTGATTGCTCTGTGAATGGGAGAGTTGAGAAAAAATATATTACAGCCGATCAGGTCAGTTAGATTTAAAGCTTCATTTCAACTATTAGCACTAGCTACCACAACCACAGATAATGCTAATGTAGCTAACATTAGTCTCAGCCTCAAACGGAGTGATATGTATTGATAGTCAAAAGTCTACACAATCTCTTTAGGCTACTGCACACCAAACACTTTGCATTAAATGCCTTTTTTATACAGTAACATGCCAAACTCTGTGCTAAACACACCAAAAGGCATGCCATTACTCGTAGGAACTCACAGTAATATGCCGTCTTTGACGGGAGAACTTCAGTGGGAAGTCAGAGAACGTTTAAGCTCTTGTTTCCCACTCTGGGCACTACCAAGTGTTTTTGAGCCGGGGGAGGGGGCAACATAAATATTTTAATCAATATATATTATATCAGTATCAGTAATACTGATAAATTCATTTACGGTAGCATTTATTATATTAGATAAACCAATATTTTTGCCATGTTTTATTACCAAATAATTATTATCAATTCTCACCGAGAAGCCTGGACACATTGGATTTTAGTGACAGGTCTTCCAGGATCTGGGTATAGTATAGTCCAGTTCAACCTCATAGGAAAAGAATGGTGAACATGAAAATGTGTCTTCCAAATGCTTTATGAGACACTCCACCCAAAATAAAATGAAATCTAACCATTTATACATCTGTTGTAAACATACCTACAGTACTTGCCTCTTACAGTATTTTCAAGAGCAACATTTCCCAGTTTGAATACTGGAAAATACTGGAGAAACTCCCTCTGATGACGCATGTTGGAGGTGGGAATACATTTTGAAAGACTTAACCGCTTTAGGGGTGAACATTTGGACTGTTTGAAATTCTTTTCTTTCTTTCATTCTTTTTATTTTTTTGCGAGCTGCTTCACTAGCTAATGCCGAATGAAGCCAGAGATTAATGAAATCCTACAGAAAGCTACTGCTAGGAAGTCAAATAGCTTGTTAAAAATGTAGGCTATAATTTTGCAGCGGAGACCATTAATGACAGAAATGTCTTGCCAGATCAGTTTACTACTACTAGAGAGCGATATTCAGCAGTAAAATCTCAGAAAAAAAGGTTTCTCAAGCGTTGTCAAGGGTTCTTTGGATAGTTGAAGGCTCTTAGCTTAAAGGTTCCACATAGAACCATTAAGGGTTCCCGCTAAGGAGATAAACAAGGATATAGAAGAGCAAGACGAAGCAAGGGGAGCTCAAATTTAAACCTCATTAAACTCAAAAACTAGTAGGAAAGCACATAATAATAAGCAGGTGTTCACAAAGTCAACTGAGCCATATAGCTAAAGTCCACAATTCATGTTTGTAGCTGGATACAATAACAAAAAAAACACGGTAATGTTACAAACCAAAAGCTAAAGTTAGCTAGCTGGATACAGTAATGTTAGCTAGCTACTTCAGTTTGACTCCTTCTTAGGCTGAGAGGGCAAGGAACTCGTCTCTGGTATCCGTTTTGTGTAGAATACAGATAAAATTGCTGTTTTTCTTTAGAATCTTTTGTGTTGGATATTCCAGTAATTGTTTAATAATCTCTCTCATAGTCCTCCAGTGCTGGCTGGAAACTAATAAATAGAGTCAAGTGCAAAAGTTTGCATACCTTTAGGACCAAAGAAATTTCATTTATGTTCCTTCATTATCACAAGTAACAAAAACGGTCAACTAGTGCATGTTAAGATATTAATATTAACAAACAAAATAATGCCAGTTCAAAAGTTTGCATCTCTCTTTCTGAATGGGATATAAATATTATCTAATAACTTGTTTGCCCACTCTTTGCCTTTATAACTGTCTCCAACTTTATTTGTATCCTCTGAACAGCTTTGGATACCTGCAGTTGTATAATTCCCCCTTCTTGACACTTCTGTTCTAACTGCCAAATTGCTCTGCAAATCTTTGCCCATGTTTTCTTGACATATCTGTTATAAATCTGTCATACACTGCCTTCTTCAAATGAGGTCTGAAGGCAGAGAGGGTCATGGCAAAATTCTTTTAAAAATATTTTTCTGTTAATATTGCCTTATGTTTTGAATTGTTGTCCTGTTGCTGGACACACCCCCAATTCATTTTTTATTCATTTATTTATTGCTTTTTTTGGTAGATAATTTGTTAAATAAAGTTTTTTTCATTTTTTTTCATTCAAAGGCCATGGGGGATGCAAACGTTGACTCTCGACTGTATACATATTTTTTCTTCTTTCCAAAGTCCTTGCAAAGTTCTTTATTTTTTACTTTGATAAAGAAACCAAGTTAATAACTGGTTGCTCGCGGAGGGGATTCCCAACGATTGTATTATGTTTTTGTGACTGAACATTGATGGACGTAAACGCAAACATAATATAAAATAGTGTATTCTGCCAAAAACTCAGAGGCTGAGATATAATACTGTGCTATAAAATACAACATAACATGACCAATAACATATTATTTGCTACTTAGTTTTGCCCGAATGCCTCTTTAATAAAAGCAAACACACAGTAACTAACATTCTGCAAAATTCCCAAAATTCGACAACTAACTCTTGCAGAATTCATTTGAAATCCTGAGAGACCAAATGAACAGCCTCTACAGGATGGTGATATAAAAGTGCTTGAATTATAACGACTCCTCTAGAGTCATCATGGGGTCATCTGTAGTAATTATTGTCACTGTAATTCAGACAGTGGCAATACCGCTCTTAGATCTAGTATCAGTATCACTTATCTATACAACTTCAGCCCCGGTAAAAACAGACCACCCTCTGTGTTCCCTACACAATAGCCATGTTGTCCAAAATAGCACAAGAACGCTGAGTGCTTGTTTGTCTCCATCTGACAGGCCCTAGAGACTGGTAGCATCCTGTTGTGCTTGGTGAGTCGTTTGTGGGGCCTGGATTCCTTAAGTGGTTTCCAAATCCACGGGCTTCGCTGACTTAGGACCAGCTTCTCTTTACTCATATTGGATCCATAGCTATGTTATAAAGTCTAAGCCTGGTCTGAGATCAATGGAAAAGGGCAGTGGATGGCGCTGTCTGCTGCACAAGAACTCCAGATCTGTTTTATTCTGTTTATTTATTTCAATCTTCTTGGGCCCTGGGGGCAGTCTGGGGACACATATTGCCAACCATTAGCCATGTGTTGCAGGTGACCTTAAGTGTATCTTGTGTGTGTGTGTGTGTACCAGTGTGGTGCTGTCAGCAAGTGCTTTGCAGAGGTGACGCATGAGATATAAGCGGGGTGTAAAATAGTGTAAATTATTTTGCAGCCACTCTGAATTGATGACCTAGCCGTGACACTCTCAGTGCTGCGTTTTTTTTTGTTTTGTTTTTTCACTTTCTCTCTGCCCCCTGCTGGTATTCCATCTTGTTTCCTCCCCTTCAGACAATTCACTCTTTCTCCTCTATCAATCTCTACTGCCCCCATTTTATCGTTCTCTTTCCATATGTGATTATACAGTAGATCTGACTGTGTCTCTGTCGTTTATTACATACTCTCTCCCTCCCTCACACACTCACAAACACACTCCTCTTATCTCACTTTGCTGTGTGGTTCCAAAACAAAGTCTCCCTAATTAGTTCAGGAATGTACTCTAGATTATTTTCATTCTCCAACTCGGGTTCCCTGTGGATCACCAAACTAAAACAGGTCTCTCCCAATGGAGCCTCTACTGATCTCAGACCAGTTTCTTTGACTCATATGTGTCACAAAACTGAGCACAGCCCATCACACATAGGCAACATCTGCCAATGCCTTCTAATACAAATAATTTTACCTAAATCTGTTTTCTCCTGACATTAAAGTGATTATTGCTTTAATTAACATGGAGTCACTTTAGGCTAAGACCCTGGTCAAGACAACATGCAGCGTATTCAGTCTCTGATTTGCTGAGAACTAAAAAAACAGGAAGGCCGTAATTATGAAGATAAGACATGAAGCATTACATGATGACAACTCAGATAAAGAACAAATAAACAAAAGTCAGACGGTTTCCGTCTGAATCCATAATTGTGGATTGCTGTTACAGTCAGGCAGATTTATAGGAATATAAATAGCAGAATGACAATAACATAGCTAATAAAATGTACAATGAATACTTTTACCATGTTAGTTAATTCATCATTAATTTTTATTTTTCATCACTAACTGTCCTGTGGTATTTGGCAGTAAAATTTGTTCTGTTGATGAAACAGTGCTTAGTGGAGGGAGTTCTTCTCCATGTTCTTGTTTTTATCATGTTATTTTTCCCAGTTAAATGCATCTTGATTCCAGCCTTGTATTTTGGTTGCATTTTTATTGCTGTTCTGATGTTTGTTTGTTTTTAAATATTGTGTTTGTCAAACAGATTAGTGGTTGTGCTTTTGTGCTGATCTGCTAACAAAACATTGAAATTAAATCCATTGTTTAACCTGACCTATTTGTAATTCTTCACAGATTTGCATGTTTTTTTATTATTATTATTATTGTTATTATTATTATTATTATTATTATTATCATTAAGGTCCGATATTCTTGAGTGGAGACATTGATATTTAACGTTTGGTTTGTTGACCGCTCCCCATTATCATTCCTTATCACAATGAAGCCAAGGACAAGGGTGGTAATTACACCACTGCTCAACAAACTACTCTGAGAAATATTTAACAATGGTTTTGAGTATCATGTCACAACCATGTCATTGTAACTTTAGGAATTTTATGCCTGCATCTGTTGATATCATCTAGACAATAGTAATCGCGTCATGAGTGTGTGTACGAATGTGTATGATTCTGGCCTGTATGACACTGCAGAAATATCTCTGAGATCAGAAAAGGATAAGATGCTTCTAGAATCTCAGTTACAGGTCAAAGGTTATAGGTCAGTACCCTGATCTCGGCACACACTACCTGCATTGTTGTATTAGTACACCTGGTGTTTGCATTATGGCTTTGGAATATGGATAGAAAAACTGCACCTGTTCTGTGTGCATTAGCCAGTGTAGCACCTGTAGTTTAGCAGACACTTCACAGATCTTTATAGATGTGTCATAGCTCTTAGTATAACCTTAGTATAACTGTATAGTCCCTTTTTAGTTTTATATTCTTAATGCAGGTTGTGCTTCCTTGTTGATTCAAGACCAGACCCCCCCCACCTGTTACCCAATTGGGAATCCATGTGGCTCCACTATCATGACACGAGAGACGAGTCATTAGATGGACGGAGTGGATTGAGACGTCAGAATGACCTCATATGGACTGCAGCTGAGAAACAGAGAGGGTGGGAGGAAAAGAGAGATCTCTTGTTTCATCACCTGGTTTTGTGCTCAGGACCCCTGGTGTCTTTGCTTGTCCCAAACTTGAAGAAGGTTCTAGAGGCATTAGAACGCTCATCTGATAGGGGTCTGGAAAGGGCAGAAGCTTCCGTTAGCTTGCCAAAAGAAAGACAAGTGCAGTGCAAAGAACAACAAGAGGATATTGCTTTGCCAAAAGATCTCTAATGAAGAATTGTAAATATAAAAGTGCTAACTAATAATAATAATGATAATAAGGTGGCGCTGCATCCGCAAGGCCACCAGCATTGTGGATGACTCCTCCCACCCCTCTCATGGACTCTTCACCCTGCTACGGTCTGGCAGAAGGTACCGGAGCATCCGTGCCACCACCACCAGACTCTGCAACAGTTTTTTCCCTGAGGCAGCCAGAC
>JAOUQW010000028.1:5496904-5510134 GCA_028565825.1 Olivaichthys viedmensis | reverse complement strand
AAAAAAAATAAACCAATGTATTAGATGCCTTAAGATTAAGATAATAAATATGAATATTGTGTTTTAATTGCATCTTGATGTGCCTAGACATTCACACTCCTAAAATGGATCGATTAAAAGATAAAAGGAAACGCTGGATAAAATAAATGAATAAACAAATGGGACACACACCAGAAAGGCCTCGGTGAACTCGAACAGGCAGGGAAATTGTTTTAGCAGCTGATGGACGCAGTCCAGCCACTGCAGGAAGACCGGGCACTGTTCGTTCACGTCCTCCGCGTGCTCACCATGACCGCAACGGTCCGCAAACTTATGACCGAAATCCAGCCACTCCGTCTCCACCAGCACCTGGAAACCCTGTAGAGATTAAAGAAAACACAGTTCAAAGTCAGACAGCAACAGATTTGGCCTTCTTATGGAAATACTGTTATTGAACCCTGCAGCGAGAGGGACCAGGAGCAGAAATGCACAGCAAGAACTCGTATAAGAATGTGCTGATAAAATTATAATATACACACTGTAGCACTACTATTTTTTTTAAAGCTGCATTTGCATTCTGTTTACTCAGAAGATTTAGTATTTAAAAAGCATTTGAATATTAATAAGCATATAATGCTAAACCGCCAGACATAAGGAACATTAGCAGTCGTGTTCAGCAGCATCGCATGCATTCTTCTTGGAAAAAGCAGTCCTATAATTCTGTCTCCACTCAATGAAAGAGCAGAGAAAATAACTAACTGTTTTGTGTCCCAGAGGTGCTTTAAGGCAGTTGTGTGGAGGAGTTAGTGAACAGTTGCCAATATTCCCAGTGTGTTTTCTGTATTGTGCTGCACTTGTCTTTTTACTGGAATTGTAGTTACACGTGGCTCTTGTTTTACACCATCACACTGCTTGCACTTTATGTTGTTCTGTCTATGGGGACACCTGTACTGCACAGTGTTGCATTTTAAGCTCCGCCATGGCCCCAGAGGAACAAGATTTCATTCTGTTGTGTACATGATTGGGATGACAATAAAAATGGATATGATTTTACCTCAATGGTTCTGTAGTAGGGGTCGAGCAGGACCTTGGCAAGAGCCACGATCTGAGGCGTGCGGTCCCAGCCGTCAGAGCAATGAACCAGCACGGGACGCCCATCTCTCTCCACGGCAGAACTCACCAGAGCGGCCGCCTTCAGCATGACAGACAGGTGCTGCAGCCAACGTGTGCTCTCTAGTGCAGACAGCCAGCTGGGGACAGGACGTGGCACACATTAGCATTTATACAAAATTACAGTGGCGTTCAAAAGTCTAAGACTTCATAAATCTAAGACTTCATCAATTACCAAACAGTAACCATACAACCCTTTTGCTCAGGTGATAATCATTCAGAAATACATGATTTAAAACGGAGACAATTTACCATTTCAGAAATTGTCAAAATGAAACTGAAATATCTGAACATCCTGTTTGACCACAATTTGTTTTATTTATTTATTTTTTAATTGGTGGGTTGCCATATCTTTCATATACCATATTGGCCAGAATATAATCCAGTCCTTATTATAAGCCCAAGTCTTGGATCAAATCTGAATTTGGCCTACTTTTGAGCCACTTTTTGTTTTTTAGTCTCTTCGTCTCACACCTTGTGCTGTAGATGTGACTGGCGTGGCTAGCATAGGGTGACCAGCTCTAGCCAGCTCTAGCCAGCTCTAGCCAGCTCTAGCCAGCTCTAGCCAGCTCTAGCGTGCCATCTGCTGTTGTGAACGCATAATGAATGCATAAGTCTAGTTCGTAAATATAAAATGACCCCGCATTCTTTAGACCGTCTTATATTCTGGCCAATACGGTACATTTTGTATATTCCAAATGGTAACACCCGTACACTCCTTATACAGTGTTAATTGCTGTCATCTCTTAATGACCAACACTTGATACCAAAAAAAATGGGTACAGTCCTCTGTGTTATGCCTTATACTCGCTACTGCTTTCAGTATGTAAAGGTTTTATGGACCTTTATTAGTAAAGAATGATATCATCTTGTTATAGAAATATAATTTTACAAAACTATCATTTTAAATAACTACAGTTCTTCCTGTACAGTATTGGGTGCAGACCTTTGGACCCTTCGCTAACATGAGTTTGCCATCTAGTATTATGCATCCATATCTCTGCAATAGCCCTAAACAAGACCTTATATAACAGGTTCCATATAATGATGACCCTTAAGATGTAGAGGAACACATCAGGATCTCTGAGCCCAATTTAGGCCCGACCCAGTTAATCTGAACCATGCCACACAGAAAGCAACACTGAAACAGCTGTACATGGGCCCAACTCTAAATATAGAACATCACAATACAGATAAAAAGTTTCTTTTTTGTCCAGGTGTCAATTTTTAAAGGGCTAAACATAAGACATGAAATCAACAACTGTCCTACCCTTCACCAAACTAGTCCACTACTAACTACTTTATTGATTAATTAATTTCATAAGACTAACTGGTTCCACTGTCACGCACAGAAATGAGTCGCTGTCAGGATGGTCAAACATTTGGCACTGAATGTTTCCTTTTCCTTCCTGTTCCATATTAAATAATTAATGTTTGCAAACTTTTATATACAATTATATAATTTAACTATAACCGTAGCTTTTCGAAGGTGTTTTAAATGTGGCGCCATTGTTTTCCCTTGCATTCGGTTATCAAACCGAAATATAAAGATACATATCTCCTTGACCCCAAGGAAATTGCAAGAAGATAATCTATTGGCAGTGATGGAAAGAAGGAGATGCAGACAAGTTTTTGAAATTAAAGGAAAGGAAGAATGATGAGGTTGAATGAGAACGTTTAAAAGGTCAGCATCGCATACTCACTTGCCAGGATCAGGGATTTGACTGCACACAGCTCTGAGAGACTGGAAACTGTTCCTGATGGAGTGGATGTTAGCCATGCCCATGAACATCACCTCACAGTTTGGGTAGTACTCTACGGACACACACAACGTTCAAATAAGTAAGGGACAACAAATTGCCTTTTCTCCATTTTTCTTCCAATTTTAGTTCATGCCCAATTCCCACCCACTAGCTAGTTCTCCCCTATCGCACAACAGCTACCAATCAGGAAGGGTGAGGGCTAACGCATGCTTTCTCTGGGACACGTGAAACCGCCTCATCTTTTCAAACTGAGGTGACGGACGCCTGCGATTGGCTAGTGCCACTCTGATAGGGGACAGAAAGGCAGCGGCCATCCCTCCCATCCAGAGAGCAGGGCTAATGATGTTCTCCCACACTCCCGGCCATGGATGGCAGTGACCTCGTCTGTTCTGTTTGGTATCGGGCTGATCTTGGCCTCGGATTTGGATACGTTTGATATTTTCTGATCCACTGACGTATTCACTAACATATTGTGTGTACATTCCATGAAGGTGGCTCGCACTGACAGACCTTTCATGCAAAGTCAAATAGCTTAGTTAGCATCATTATATCCATCTTAAGCTTACAGTTAGCGGAAAGAAAAGAACAGCAAACGGGACGTCCTCACAACACCACCTTTAAACACCAATTATTACATTTAAATAAATAAATAAATACAATTTTAAAACATCAGTATCGGACATCAGCTGATACCGAGAGCTCTTAAATCAGTATTATATCAAAAATGAAAATATGGGATTGGTGCATCCTTAATAGTAAATTAAGGCAATTGGACCGGTGTTGTAATCCTAAAAATGTTTGTCCACTCATCTGAGGGGCTCAGCCTAGAACTAGACCCAACTTAACATTCAAAATGAACTATCAGACACTGCTTTTGCTTAACATGTGTTGCGTCATCCCAGCGTGGCAGCTAATGAATCACCAACACGTCTCCACGCACACTGTGAACTCTCTCTGTGTGTGTGTGTGTGTGTGTGTGTGACTGCCACTTACCTTCACACTCACAGCCACCACCCTTGGCGCGGTTGGCCACTGCGGCAGTGTAGGAACGCGCATCCAGGATCAGCAGCTTCTGCGGCGCAGTGCTGGCATCAGGACCTGAACCTACTGCCAGGGAAGAGTCTGAGAGAGAGAGAGAGAGAGACAGAGACAAGAGGCCCATTAAAAAATAAATAAATAAATAATCGATAAGTGCTCCACTGGCTACCCAAAGCCATAACCAAACACATACAGTGAAGTTTTGAGTGAGAACAGATATTTTATAAGCTCTGAAAAATACGAGCATAAAGCGTGTCCCTTAGCAAAAATCACTTTAAAGAATAACGCTTTTTATTTCATCATTCCCGTAAATGGGAAACGGAGTGTGTGAAAGGGAAAGAGACTGCATGTACTACACTGAGACTACAAAAATGACAACAATAACAACCCCCCCCCCGCAAATTCTTGGCCACCACTTTGTCAACAGGGTCAGAAACAAAAAGAGCCATATCCACTTTGCTTTCTAGCATCCGCTCCAAACTGGAAACCATTTGATTTGTCATCAGTCCCAAAAAGAGCCTGTGTGCATGTTTGTGTGTCACTAATTACAAATGGCTCCCCACCAAATTGGGCCTGAATAAGCTATATGCCATCGTTGTCTGAGGGAACTGGAACCATTAGATAATTAATTGGCACTGCTGCTGCAGTTTAATTGCAGTTCAAGTGCAGGTTCTGTTGAAGTCTAAAAGAGGGAGTATGGTTCTTGGCTTGCACCACAATCCAATCACATTCACTTACTATCGGTGAAAGAACGACGAACAATAAACAGGGCAGAGAATGTCTACCTAACTCTGGGAATTTTCCACCCAAAAATGGTATGAATATTTTTTTATTAACACGGTTTAAAGAAGTTTGTGTTCAAAGTCAAAAACGCTGGAGATTGTGGTTGAATCTTTTTCTTTTGATCAATTTTTAAAACTTATCCCAAAAGATCTGAGGCGTGACAAACGCCGACATTTTCACCTCTCACCATCACTTGTAGTGAAATTGAACAGCCTGTTATTCTTGGGGCGAGTGAGGATAACGGCTATACCCATGAACATTACCTTACAGTTTGCATGGTACTTTACACACATTATGGGTCGTCATCTCCAGGGAGCTCCAGGAAATCGATTCAGTTCAATTTCAATTTAGGGTGCCACAATGTGATTATGAATCGATTCTTTATGCAGCGTGCTTTTTTATAGTCTACGTCATCAGTTTGAGGGATGACCACTCGTTGCTTTTAAAATATAACATTACCATTTTCATCCATCATGAAAATCACTATGCTTTATGTGTTTCCATTAGGGATGGTAAAACAAATTTCACAGTTCGAATATTATTTAAATCTTCATAATATTTACATATCCAAAGGCCCCCTTAAGATCTCAAATCTACTCGCCTAACGCGAGTTTATCGAAACACACATTTCCTAAATTAAAGGAAATTGCTTGACGTAGAAAAAAATGCATTGTATAAACGCACGTTATTTATTTATTATTTATTAACAAAATATGCGCCCTAAAAATGATTAAACTTCCAACAGGTAACACACTGTTTTAGTGTTCTATTGGGCATTTAGTGCACTACATAGGTCCTATAACTCCATTTTGTTACACCCTATGTAGTGAGCATTGATTATTTAGCATCTCTGACAGACACGCATATAAACGCACACACACAACGCTCAAACCAGTAAAACTCATCTAACCAAATCTCAAATTGCCTAAAGTCATCCGTCTAAATGTTCTGCCAGTACTAAAATTAGAACCACTAAGGAGAAAGCACGTCATTTGCTTGTGCTGGCCCAGCGTGGCATCTAATGAATCACGACACAGTGACACGTCAACATGTCTCCACGCAGAGGAGCCGCATCCCGCCCGGCCTGTACGTGTGCCATTATTCCTGGGGTGAGTGAAGGAATCTCTAGTCTGTGTGTGTTACCGAAGTCGCAGTCAGAGGAGTCGGCTCCGTCCCCTCGTGTCCTGCAGGATGCTCGGGGTCCCGAGTCCAGCACGCAGGCTTTGGCAATAGACGTGACCAGGTATTCGTCCTCGGTGTTCCTCCATCCCCACCAGCTGATCTCAGGCTGACTGCAGCGCGCTATTACTGCACCGTTCTTCTGGTGCCTGACACAAAGACAAAAGAGGGAGAGACCGTAGAAATTAAAACCGATTTTAGTTTTTCAAGAGGCAATGTCAGTAACATGTTTAAAAAAATAAATAAATAAATAAAAAAGGGAGGAGTTTGACTAAATATTTGCAGCAACCAATTCTTAATTTGTGTTTGCTTAAATTCATTCATCAAAATCTCCTTTAGCTTTATTTTGACAGCCAGACATATTCGAGGCATTAGAGGTGCCAGAACGACGTCAAGACTAGGGTCGATTAAGAGTTATATTTAATAAAACAAATGTTTGTTCAATGCCGTCATGAATCAAATTGTGTTAACTGCAATGAAAACATGGAAATGATGGCGTTCAGTGGGAGTAATTAGGGATAACGCTGCACTGTAAAACAGTGGTCTTAAACACAATCACTGCTGATCTATGAGACATTTCACATCTTATTTCACGAATTTATGACAAAAGTCCTCATAAAATTTCATGCATGAATGTAGTGTGTGTTCAGGTGAACGCCGCTCTGAATCCTTTTAATATTTTCCCCACAGATTAGCAGAGAGACGCCGTGAGAGAGAACACAGCGGTTGGCTTTAACCATTTTTTGGCCTATTTTCTATGGGGATCTTTTTTCTTTTTTTTTCAGATCTGATCAGTCTGGAGTTGACTCAAAGTGATACACTGGAAATCTTGTAAATTGAGTCTATAAAATGCTTTTCAGCCTGTGCGCTTGCGTTTAAATGTATATATTTGGATACACGTCAAAATGTATGATAGATGAGGCTTGAAATGCTTTCAAAAGAAGAAGGTACTCGGGCACGACCACGCCAAAAGCTCATTTGAATTTGAGACCAATTTAATATTCAAATTCAGAAATGCAGATTTGTATGACCAAATAATTCATGTTTAATTATTTCATTAAAACAAAAGCTGAAAAAAAAAAAAAAAAAAGGTGTTACACACACGTCTTACCTGTACACCACTACTGGGATTCTTTTCCAGGACCTGAAAGAGGCCACGCTTTCCAGCTCTTTGTCTGTGATCCACACTGGCACAAGCAGCTTCTGGGGATAGCTGGAGCACAGCCTGAAAAAAGAGAGGGGGAGATATAGTCCTCATTCTGATTTACCCTTATAGCCATAAAGTGTAGCTTAAAAAAAACACTCAGCAGAATAATACAGCGTTTCTCAACCTCATCTCTATCCACCGCATCTGTAGCATGTGTGTGATTACCATGGACAAGAATTGACATTTCCCTGTACGAAGAAACGAATGGAAAACCCGTTTACTCACTTTGAATGAAAGTCTACGGACAGTCGTTGAATTACATTAATAAGCAATTATATAAAAACACACTGTAGCAGAACATTTCCATGATTTCTTCAGTCAAAGGTATTAGTAAAGTAAAGCCTTTAATCTGCATCATTTGTCCTTTCAGAGATAGGACTCCATTTTTTAAGAGGGTTATGGGTTACCGGCATAGTTGTGTGGGTTTGATGGTGCCTGGATACCATAAAACCTTCAGGAAAGTAATCGGAATGACTTTTTTACTGCATTGCTCCAGTGTTGGAAAGTTGGATAAAAATCCATAACATCATAATGTCCGTCATATCCTAATACCTTTATTATAGTTTTGAATTTGCGTTATATTAGTTGTTTTTTCTATTTTTAAACGTATTCCCGGACACCAACAACTGCCCTTAGACTTCCATTACAAGTGCGCTTTGTGTAAATGGGGGTTTTTCACGTTCTTTTCTCAGTACAGGGAAATGAGGCGAAATTCCCGTCGCACGTCGGCTACAGATGCGCTGGATTGCGACCTCGGAGGTGTTCTCGAGGAGAGAACTAAAAAAGACCAAAAGGTGTATTTGCATTTGCATGATAAGAACGCTCGTTGTCAAAAAAATGTGAAAACACGTGTTGAACAATATAAATTTCCCTAAACACACACAGCACAGTCTCTGAATGCCGTGCACGCAATGCTTCTCTCACAGCCCCGTCTGCTCGAACGGGAGTTTGCTAGACTAATATAATCATCACAAATAGCAACTTCAAAAAAGATCTGGCTTTAAAAATATCACAGATATTACAAAAAAAAGAACCGATAACGGTACCAAGTAAAGCACCAAACCGATGAGAAGTAGCGATAATAATAATAGTGTCTGTAAAATTCTAACGTGAACGAAGGGGTGATTATAGTAAACACTTTACGCCTAATGTCCAACACTTTAAAATCAAGCTGAATAATGCCAGGCGTGACCGGTAAAGGATAAAAAATCCTTGTCCATACCAGTGCACTATTTTTATGCACCGAGTCTGCACGTGAACTTTTTGAGCAGGTAGCACGAGCCATTGCATGCATATACATCTCTCTAACGTTTAAATCTGAGCCTGTTCGAACCTGGAAGGAGAGGTGGAAAAGGATTTACTCAAACTGATGACTGCATCCATTTCTCTCTCAAAGACAACAACTTTCACTTTAATTAGTCTAGAATCATCTCCATCGCATAATATCCTCAGGGAGGTTCAGGCACAGGCACATAGAAACACACACACACACACACACACCAGTCTCCTCTGGCTTTGGTGTGCTGCTGACTCATTGATCTCAGCAGGTCCTGGCCTGCTTTAATTATCCACCGCTATGGTGTTTCACCACAGAGAGCGCTTGTTCGCTCTTTTCATCACACACACACACACACACACACGCTTCCCTGCTGTTCACTCGCTTCAAAATTATTATCTCCGTTTCACGCCATCGCCTCTCACTCTCTGCGGTAGTGCTCCTAGCGCTCACGCTCACACACTCACACCTCCTCACGGCGTGTGTATGTTTGTTTGAATGTACAGTTGTGTGTTTGTGCATTCTCAAAAGCCTAATAACAGTTATTGTGGACCGTTAAATATGCACGAGTGAAAGAACAGTCATTTCATTCCGAGCACAATACCCTCTCTTTCTCCTTTATCCACATTGCTTTACTCTTTCCTGAAAGCCAAACGTAGCAGTGTAACCACATTCAAAAGACACAAATATCACAAATGGAAGCACTGCCTTATGGGTAACGTAAAGTTTGCGGATCATACTTGTAGTTGCTGTTGATGTCGGACACTCTCCAGGCGTTTTGCATGTCAAAGCCCATTCTTCTCACCTCCATCTCCATCCTGTGACGAACATGTTCGCCTGGAAAAGAAAAAGAAAGAAAGAAGGAGAGGGCGAGAAAAGAAAGAAAGCAAAAAAAAAAAAATTGTTTTAAAGGAAGAGCAAGCTAAAAAGATAGAAAAAAAAACAAACTACAATAGAAGGAAAGATTTAATTTTGTAGTGTTTTTAAATAGACATTTAAAATCCAAGCACATTAAGCTTTTAGTGATGGTTCCATGAAAAGAGAGGCACATCAAGAAAACACCACACAAGCTTTAGCATCTGACTGCAGAACTGTTGTGGGTTCTTTTGTCTGTCTCTGTGTGCGTGTACCTGGTCTGCAGAGATGTAGGTGCTGGTCCTCGTCATCGGCGCAGCCCCCCAGGCACCATGCATGGTAGGCCAGAGCAAACAGGTCCTCCAGGCGCGTGGGGTGAGCTATAGCTTGATTTAGCCTCTTCAGCCACTCCTGACACTGCTTAAATGTGGAGAAGTGACACCTGACAAGACACAATCATCATCATCAAAAATTATGTTCATCAACAAATGAATTATTTCTAAAATCTTATGCCTAAATGTCATTCAGGGGAAAAAGAAAAAAAAAGAAAAAAGAAAAATCCACTGTGGATAGAAGAGTCATTCTTAGACTACAACAGTCAATCCTGTGGACCCCAAACCATTTCTGTGTGTTTTTATTTATTTTATTTATTTATTTTACTACCTACATATTTAAGCTCAGAGGATATCTTATGACAAACTATCGAGTTTTAATAATGGTTTAAAAAAAATAAAAAATAAACAGGCAATTCGGCGTCCTGACGTGTTCTGGTGAATTAATCACATAATTCAATCATGCTTTTAATTAGAATTTTTATTTATTTATTGCTTTTAATTTTGTTGGGTAAAAAAAAGCATCATGATAGGTGTAATGATAACTGGAATAAACAAAGCAGATGTGTTGGTTGAGCGTGTTTTTGTGAAATTGATGCTACGCATCAGCAGGATGGAAGACTAATATAAAAAGGTGGGGGCACTATAGCACAATGTGACGCGACGTCAGCAGCAGACTGAACAAACTACAGCCGTGTCTCAGATAGCATACTTGCGTACTATTCTAGATTCTGATTTTGGAGTATTTTGTTTACATCCCATTCATTTTCACATCCACGTGATTTTCCTACAAAAAGGGTAATCTAGATCAGCGCGTAGTGAATTTGTTTTTAATTATAAGGTCATAGTTTGTGATTTGAGACGCAGCCTATGACAACGACCATGGTGGAAAATTTAAGAAAGACGCTAACAAAGCTTTTCCGCATCTCTACGACGTCCTCATGTCGCTCCACAGCAACAAATGTACGTCTCAGAATAGTTTTACACATTTTACATTTTACTGGTCAACATAGAAACCTGAATGTTTCAGCTCTGACCTGCCCCCTAGTGGATAGAGTTTTTAATTGTCCAGATGCACAAACGGTACGCAGGCGAGCATGCTAACAATGCTGCTTGTGTAGAAGCCATATGCTCATGTACGCATAATTACACATCAAGTACAACATTGTGTATGGCACAGTCTAGGAGCGCAGTCATGTCTCCCTCTGATCCAAACAATTCATAAATCACACACAAAAATTACAGTGTACATCAAGTACAGGATGAAGATGTTTTCATAGGCCAAAACATCTATTTAGGTTCCATAGTATAAAACCTATACTTGACATGATTTTAGTATTTTGATGTTGAGCACTTTGAAGTTTTGCAACTTTTGAGTATACACATTTGTTTGTGTGTGTGTGTGTGTGTGTGGCACTAGAACTTCATAAACAGAATATCCCAATCATTCTCCATAAAAGTAACCTCCAGCATGCGCGCGCGTGCGTGTGTGTGTGTGTACCTCACTACTTTGGAGTCCTTACAGATGATGTGCAGCTGGAACATATCTCTGCTCTCCACACTTTCAATCAGCCTGAGTGGCACCTGCAGCAGAACACAGCCGACAAACACATGAAACAAGTTGAACGAAAATCCAACTTGCTATAAAAAGGTAACTATTAACGTGTACAGGGGAAAATGTAGAGTCTGCTTTAGACTGAAGGAGCATTTTTTTTGCTGATCAAAGCCCACTGTTCTGTATTCAAGTCCTAGCCGTAATTTCCAGGCATCAGCTGGAAATGTTACTCCGCTAAACTGGTAACAGCCTTCCAGAGAACTGCGCGAGTTTCAAATACAAGTGGTCCAAATGAGCAGATGAGTTATGACCTGGGGTTTACTGTGGTCAGTCAAGCCTTTCTCTGAATGCCACCAATCAGACTCGGTGAATATACACCCCCCCCCCACACACACACCCACACACCCATTTGTGCAAAAGCTTACACAATATTATAAGAAAATTGAACTGGGAGATCCATTTGCTCACAGATAGAAGGCAACTAGACCGAATAAGATTCAGATTTTTCGTTTTTACACTGCACATTTTAAATGTAGAACCAGGCTGAACAGAAACCAACAGAACTTGGGGTTGGAGTTCATTTTACACCAACTTTGAAAGGCCGTAAAAGCAGCGGCATCATGAAGTTCGACGTGGAAGAAGTGCTTGGATTAACATCGTTTCTTTGTCCAATCTGTTTGCTTAACCAGCTCATATTACAAAAATATACAACACAACTGCTGACAAGAAGGCTTATTGACAAAGGGGTTTTAATTTTTGATAAAAACTGTGACCAAAGTAAAATGATTTTAGTTTCAACTGTTTGTTGACAAAAATGACTAAATGAAAATATTGTAGGAACGTTAAATACATTTATATTCATTCGTGTTGTTTGTGCCATAAAAATCATTGTTTGTGCTGGTCCGATTTTTGACAAACTAAATAAAATGGCACGAAGTTGACAGCACCAGACTATTCCTTTTTTAATTTTTATTCTTCATTCATTCGTTTATTTATTTAACTCTGTTTGTGCATATGGTGACACGGTCTGCATAACCAATCAGCAACAGTGCTGCTAGCCCCGGCCCCAAGTACCATCAGGTCTTGTTAGTGCCAATTTTGAAAAGGAACCAAAAATCATAACTGGATTCTTTGGTCCTGGACCGGTGGCAGATGGAAAAATTAGTTTTCTGGTGCCAAAGGTTCTAGTACTTTGTACAGTGGAAAAGGGCGATAACTGAGCAGAATGGAACATGATGTTAATCTTGAGTGTACCTTTTGTACACCAGTAAACATAACCATATGGATAAAGTAGAGAACTCTAGATCAGAACGCTTACTCAAACCATCTTATTTCATATAGCCTCTGCATTAAAACCGCAGCAGGAAAGAGGATGGAGAGAAGTGGACTGGGCGTATATAAATGAAAATGGGTGGAGGAGTGCAAAGTACTCACAGAGATCTCAGTGTCCACACCTGGGTACATCTACCACACACCAGGACACAGAGAGAGAGAGGGAGAGGGAGGGGGAGAGAGCGAGAAAGCAGGTGAGAGAATTAAAAAAAAAAGGAAGACGAGTGGGTAAAACAAGAGGGGAAATGGAAAAATGACTCGGCAAAAATGAAATGAAACAGAAAGACAATGCAAAATTTGAATATGGGAATATGCAGCAACTGCAGAAAAGAGTGTAAGCTCAACTAAACATAAAAGTCCCAAATGTAGTGACAAGAGTTCTAGCACTCCTCTTATGACTCTCTCTCTCTCGCACATAGCACACGAGTAAATGGTTAACTGATGTTGCGTGTACTTATTAATGTCTGTATCTCTTAGGAGTACCAGTACATATACTCCTTTCATTTGGAAATTCAGACTGCCAAGCATTGAAGGCTTAAATATTAGGTTTTTTAAAAATCGTGCTTGTTAGCATTCGGGGATCTAATAAAGTGCAGCCAGGGTGTTCAGTGCACAAACACATGCGCCCCCCCACACCCCACACACACACATGCACGCCCCCCCCCGGCACACAAACACACACGGGCACAACTGCAGATATCTGGACAGCTCACAATCACAGCTTAACTTGCCATTGCACTGAGGAAAAAGACTTAGTTAGG